>CM029015.1:228088301-228510664 GCA_016801055.1 Panax notoginseng | reverse complement strand
AAATTAACTAGTGGTCTTATTTGCTTACCTTTTGTCAAAACAGAAAATCACATTGCTGATGTTTTAACTAAGGGTCTTTGTACTAAGATGTTTCATCCACTATATTTCAAGTTGGGTATGCGAGACATATATACACCAACTCCAACTTGAGGGGGAGTGTTAGAAGATATGACAGAGATATACCATAATTGTAGCTTCTTTGATCAGTGTGTACATATTACCTTAATTTATGAATTACCATAACTGTAATTAGGATGTTTGTGTATATATATTAATCTATGTAATAGAAAGAATTAATCAGCTTCTCAATTTCTACGCATTTAATATGAAAAAAAAGTTGACAAGGCTGACAATCTAAAAATGTTGGCATAGAATAGCTATTTCAACTTCCCCCAAGGTCAATTTACAACCATCCACATGTTATATTATCAAAAAATTTAGTTTTAAAGGATAATCATATGTCGAAACAATATCAACAGTGAAACTGTTAGGTTATTCAACCACACACCTATACGTCAGCATTTCAACATCAACAAAAACGTAATTAAGTACACAACATATAGTAAGCATATTGTCATTATGAAGAAAGATTGACAAACTTTTATATCATAGAATGTCAATTTTAACTTCACCCAAGGTCAATTAACATCCATCAAAATGTTGAAAGTAAACCTGGCAAAATCGGCCCAAGCCCGCCCGTCAAAAGCTTGGCTATGGGCTTCATTTTTTTGGCCCACGAAAATCTGGGTCTTTTTGGCCCGGCCTAATGACAACCCGCCCGTGGGCGACCGGCCCGCCCGTTCCTTTTAAAAAAACCCTATCTGGCTATCTGTATTTGATCTGATCTCTCCTTACCTTAATCGCTAACTCGCTAAGGGCCTAAGGCTGTAACAGAGTGAGAAGTCGAGAACCTTCGGCCCTTCACACTTCACAGTCTCACCTCTACTCTTCCACAAATCCAATATCCACACTTCGATTCGATCGATTGACGAGACGACGCATAAGCTTGCCTTCACAGTTCGTCCTCTCCCCTAAAAAGCTAAAACCCTACTCTATTCTCCTCATCTCAGACTCTCAGGTATTTTTCCACAAAAATTATTGGGTATTTCGTATTTGGGTGTGAAATTTGAAGAGTGGTTACTGGTTTATATATATATGTATGAGTATGACTGTATGTATGATTTAATGATTGTATGTCTTCATCCCTCTTTGATTATCCAAGATAAGAAACTGTGTTTTGTCTAAGTACTTCATTTTTTATGGAATATTTCTTCGATTTTTGTTTAATTTTTCAAGTACTAAGAAAAGCTAATCTTGTGTTGTAATTGTGTAGATATTTCAAGTACTAAGAAAAGCTAATCTTGTGTTCTTTATCACCATATACTTGACTGAATTGAGTAAAGTATGGTTGAGGGCCATTTGGTCTTCCTCAAGGACCTCAACTGTGTTTCTGAGTGAGGTCCAATCCTAGCCTTTTGGAATGTAAATGTTTACCTGGTTCTATATACTTTTTGAGTTCTTCTAGTTTGGGAAACTAAATACAAGAGATCCACCATCTGATTTTGATTCTCTGAAGTTTTGTTGGTGCATGATATTGTTGTGTAGCTCAGTTTTAATCTATATGTTGGTTCTTTTTTCGCCTCTATATGTGGAGTTCCAGAGGACGCTGCAGCCTTGGTTTAAACAAATCATTTATGTTCATTGCACAGGGTTCTTGTAGTCATATGGCTTCTGCTAGTCTGCTAGATATATGAATTGCACAGGGTTCTTGTAGTCATATGAATTGCAGTATGTATATCAGGCTTGCAGTAGTCTGCTAGTCTACTGCTAGATATCTTTGTTCATGGCTGATATGAACTTTTTGTACAGGATGTCAAGCCAAGCTAGGTAGCAGTCGCATATGGGATTGCAACTTGCAAGTATGAAGTATGCATAATGCATTTGGAGCTTATTTCTGTAACTCTGTTGAAGTGTTGATGGTGATTGACTGATTGGTGACGTACTGAATTTGTGTAACTCTCTTAAAGCTAAGCCAGTATGGTGATTGGTCAAATGAAATGAATTTGTGTAACTCTCTTGGTTTCTGTAACACTGTAACTCTCTTGGTTTGAATTTGTGTACTTTGTATGATTGTATCATTGTATCAGTATGTATTAGTAATTTGTGTACTTTACAACAAGTAGTTACAGGTTTTTAAAAGCAAACAAAAAGAAAAAAAGAAAAAGCCCGCGGGCGGGCCGGCCCAACCCGGGCCACGGGCCGTATAATTTTAGCCCATCAAAACCCGGGCTTTTTTGGCCCGGCCCGTTTGCCAGGTCTAGTTGAAAGATTATCAAAATTTTAATTTTGAAGGACTATCATATGTCAAAAAAGTAAAGTTATATCAACATTGAAACTGTTAGGTTATTCAACCACAAAACCAACACGTTAGCATTTCAATATCAACTAACAGAAAAGGTAAATACAACAGAATGTAAGCATGTGGCTTAGTGGTTTATATGAAATAAGATTGACAAACAATGAAGTTCAAAAGGTGAGGATAGTAGAACATGAAAGAACAAGTGTAAGAAAAGGAAACTCAGACCGCAAGATACTATCCGCATATCTTTACTTTTACAACACTGCCGGCCGCCGGGCAAACAAATGAAAAGTAAAGCTATAAAATAAGGTGAGTACCTTTGGAATCTGGATCTGTATGACCTCATTGAATGTGACTGAAGTCGTTCTCTTAATTCGGATATCACGGATCTAACCTGAATATGTCTTTGCCAGAAGAAAGCAAACTACATGAGAGGTTTTAAAAGGTAGTAAAAAAGTAAAAGTCTTAATCATAGAAGAAACAGCTTATATCTGTCCCAAACACATGATCCTATAAGAAAAATGAAACTCATAATCATAGATGAAGAAGCAAACAAAAGGCATACCGATGTCAACTTTGAATACTCTGCACCAGATAGTGATTCCACAGATGAACTCCCCAAAAGGTAAAGCTGTTATAAGCAAAATATTTCAGTTTCATTGCTAAATAACAAATATACATAACTGAATCCTCATGAAGCACATGGAGAATAAAAACATACGAATATAATGAACTTCAACCCTTGAAACCATATTGCAGATTCGTTTATAAGACTGGAAGCAAAACACAAACACATGATGATGCTATGAATGAAATTGAAAGATGTTCCATAGGGTTAGAGAACACGAGCTGGTGCTCCTTCGCACATCAAAAACATTTTTTTGTGCTATTAGAGGGAACTAGAGGAAAGTCGGGATAAAGATGCATATGTGCCCGCGGTTGGGGGGTGGGCTGGAACAGAAAGGCCAGAAGTCAATCATATAAGTTAAGAGTCCTCTCAAAGGATGGATTTTAAAAATCATAATAACATAAAGCTCAATATAGGCAATTACATAAATTCAATATGCAAGATCCACAACTAGACACATAATCTTAATCAACTCATCAGAAAAAGTATGGAGCAAATGAAATTCGAAAAGACAAATAAAAAAATAGCCAATAGTGAAAGTGCACTTGCTATTGAAGCATTTACAGTTTCAAAACCTTCCAGGTTTCATCCATGTTGTCATCAATAAACATGTCAGCAAGTGTAAAAGCTCCAAGATATACCACAAAGCAAGATAGAAGAGAGTAGCAGCACAGAGCACCTACCTGCCCAAAAGGCACATATGAAGGTAGATACGGCATTCTACGCCATGCCCCGTTGTCACCAACAGTAGTATTAGTTTTTCCGGATAACTTGTCATTTCTATTATCACTTAAAGGTCTTTTATCTGTGCCAGAAATTGGTTTTAGAGAAATGCTATCAGAGCCTTCTTGGATCTCAAGAGACTGTGGTGCAGCTACCACATCTTCAACAGAAGATATTACATCGGATCACAAGTAGAAGACATTTCCAATGGATCAGCTTGTTTTTCCTTGTATTTATTAATTTGTCTTTTAACAGCTTCTAATGGGACAAGCCTCGAAAGTCTCCAAAAGGAGCTCTGAATAGGGCCCAAACCCAATACTAGCTGCTCTCCTTCATTTTCTTTCAGTTTTTCTGCTATCCGTTTATCCAATTTGTCTTCACGTTTTAACATAGGAAAACTAGAAGTTTCAACATCATCATCAACAAGAACAGATGGTGGTTGTGCATTGTAATGATGAAAATATGCAGGTGACAAAATACGGGGCACGAGATCTTCTGGAATGCAATAAGTCTTAAAATAATGTTGCCAACCTTTTCTATTAACATAGCTGAAAGGGGAAAAAATGACATTATAAATTTTGTATACATATTTAACCATTATATGAAAAAAGGAAAAGAAAAAAAACCCTACTCTCGTAAAGCAGCATTTCCTACTGGAGGTTGGGAGAATGTAATACACTTGACTTGAACTTTTTCATATTCTTTTGATGAAGAGGAAGCTGGAATGACCCTTAAAATGGCTAGTGTAGCCAAGACAGCGACCTAGAAAATGAAAACAATTACTATTAAAGATAAAAACCATAGAAAAGCAAATCACTGGTAAAATGAGAATGTAGATCATTCAAACTTACAGCTCCACCAAGCGAATGTCCACACAGCACAAGCTTTCGTTTCTTTTTCTGAGCAAGCCTGTACAACTCCAATGCAGGTATCCCTTTAGCACGAGCCATGAATCCCTAGGGAAAATCAGCATAATTGTGTAACTTAGCCCAAAAAGATGTATTCTGGCCTTTGTGTTAGCTGAGGATGGAGAGATTCTAAAATAAAGAATCCAGACCTTATAGAATGCATAATAACTATGTTCAAGTAAAACATTAAAATAATATACTGATTATTACCCGATGAGCAGCAGGTTTAGCAGAAGATTTTACTTGTTTTGCTTCGAGGATCTTTGGAAGATCCCCAGCATTTTCCTTTTGACTTTCAACTTCGACAGATTCAGCAAGTCCAGAGCCATAAGGATCTTCTATAGCATCCTCATGAAATATGGCACCTTGAAGTATATTTGCATCAGCCATGACATCCCTTAATATTTCAAAACAAATAAGGGATGAAATTTAGAAAGCAAAAAGGATGAAGAGCTAATAAAAGCTATTACATTTCATGCTTACTTGTACTGCTTGGTTCCAACGAAAGAAGCAAATAATGTGTCCCCTGCTTCTGCCAGTAGATACCTGAAGCAAAGAACAAAAGAATACAGCAACTTATATATATCTTCTAGAAAGTAAATTAAATCTTCTTGTTATTTATTTTTCCCCTACAACATGATAACCTTGTACAGGCAACCAAATACCATAACAGTGAAACATTTGATTAAGTGAAAATACGCCAGCATTACCATTTTTAGATGCCACGTGAAGTTCATTAAAGGTTGCTACTTAATACCCATAACTCCTTAAACGTCAAAACATCTAAAATTTCATAGCATGTTCAGATATTTAAATTAAATAAACAATGCAACACCAAAAAGTATGAGAAACAATGGAAATGAAAGAAAAAATGGGCACATGTATCACATGTGCCGCCCGTTCTATCTCCACATCAATTATCAAATCCCCTTATACACAAACTAAATAGAATTCTAGAAATGAGTCAAAGTTTATATCCAATAATATATCTGCCTACTGAATATAAATTTACGGGATTAAGAAGAAGTAAAATAAAAACTAGGCAGGCATCAAAATTTGATGCTAAAATGATATTTATCAAAACACCTGTGAGGAACATGATCTGAAGAAGGTTGAACACGCTCTAGAGAAACAACATGACTCCCAAAGTCGGCCTTAAATTTGTTCACAGCTCGAACCAATTCATCGTCTGGTCTCTATCATGCAACAAAACAATAATATCATAAGCAAATTGAAATTTTATCTCTGTCCAAATATTAGTCAAGTCAAAAGAAAATATTTTACTACATTTATGCACATTAACGGAAATATCAAGTTTACAAAACCTTACGATGAGACATCGTGATATTGCAAAATATATACACAAATATGAGAGAGAGAGAGAGAATGTTAAGATTGGTATAGAGGACAGAACATAGGTCCGCTTAATCCCGCCTAGGCATTAGGCGGTCCTGGGCTCCTAGGTGGAATCAGACCTCTACGGCATTGGTTTAATTTAGACTTTGAAATTCTACAATACTTTAAAAGAATTTATTAAGTCTTAAAAGACCCTTTTTAGTAATATAAAAATTACACCTACTATATGCTTTGTATAGTATAAAAAATATATATAAAAAGAAAAATAAATAAATAAGACTGCTTAAGAAAGCATCTAGACACAGCCTAGGTCCCGCCCATCAATTTTTAAAACACTAAAAGAGAACTGGAAAATGATTATAATATCTGCAGCTTGCCAATGTTCCATCCCTGTTCTTTTAAAATTTCCAGGTTGCACATTCACCTCCACACATTTACCTCTATATTAGTCAATTTGAACTATAATCCTTTTTTTTATTTTCAAGACTTAGACTGAAAAGCCTAGTTTTAAGTATGATAACCTTCGAAGCGGAGAAATATAATTGATGGTTTGCTGCCTGTGCAGGCACGATGAGGAATCAATGACTATTCCACTGCGAGGTAGAGAAGGAAATGTTTGGTGGGGGGGGTTGTTTCCTTTGTTTTGCTAAGTGTAATGCCAAAAATCAGTTGACTTGGTCATTAGAGCTTGGTCTGGGACTTGTACAACAAAAGGACACAAAGCATTGGATAACAGCCCCTTCATGTTTGATGATGACTATTTGGAAAGAAAAAGTCAATAGGAGTTGAATGGACTGAAGCTCTAATCATAATGCAATGTTTATCCTACTTTTTTTTTGCTTAAAGAAGGCATCCCAAGAGAGCCCACTACTTTTGTTGATCTTTTTGGGACCTGGTTGTAGAAGTTAATTGTAGATATATTCCTGGGTGCTTCTAAGCTTTGTAGGATTTTTTATATATGGGTTTACTATTTTATTTATTTTAAATTATATTTTATTTTTTGTTAGGGCGGGGGGGGGGGAGGCAGGGAGTGCATGAAAGTATGTTTTTTCCCCTAGGTGTTCTCTTAAGTTTCAAAAAGAGTGTATGATTTGTAGAAGTGCCAAATAGGTCATATAACAAGCAACTGCATGTTGTATTTTTTTCCATAGCTTAGTACATAAGATCAAATCACTTGACTAACCAAACCATAGTAGTAAAAAAAAGAACCATAAAATCTTTCTTTTCTATAATGTGGCTCTAATTACCTCATCTGATTCACTTTCAACTATACACACACACACTGACACACAAGCTGGCATTTTTATTTTGAACCAGAGCCTAAATCTTTGTCAAATATATGGAAGGTGTATAGTGATACGAATAGTTTGTGATTATATCCCATAGTAATTTTCAAGTAAATCACAACTACAATTTCATAAACTTAGCTACATTGCAAAACTAACACAAGCAGCTTAATTGAAATCCTAAACATACACAACAATTAAAAATCTGAATCTACACAACACATTTATATCATTACATTCTAATTTGAAAAGAGGCGCGAACCTTATAAACACACTCAGAAAGAACCATACAGCACAGAATATCCTGCAAATCAGAGACGGACTCGGCTTTAACGGCGTGGCAAAGATCGTGAAGTTGTTTCTTTCTTCGCTGGTACTCTTCCTTGATTCGCTTCCTTTGTTCTCGGCCGTTAGTCCACGGCCAATTAATCACCAGCGGCCATTTCTGGGGCCACGAGACCTTGAAGATCTTCGTTCTCTGGTCTCTTATCCACGACTCCACTCTCTGGTGCAGAGACTCCATTTTCCCTGCATACAACTGACCACAGCGAAACCTAACCCTAATTTGATCGATGAGGGTTAAATATTTGACGAGGGGTGGTTGTTTGTGGATTGTGATTTGAGTTCGGGTACAAAACATAAGAATTGAATTGCGATTGAAGCATATAGATAGATCATAGATATACCCAATAATCACTACTTGCGCGCGGGCCGTGTATGCAGTACGTATTTGCAGTTTAAATTACTAATAATAATAATAATAATAATAATATCGTTTTAAATAAAATATATCCTGTTGCTTTATATTATCGTAGTAACCAAATAGAGTACAATATATATTTAGATTATACTCCCTCCGTCCCATAATAATTACTCAATTTTGATTTTTTTAAGTTAAATTGACTATTTTTAGAATTAATAATTAAGCATATATAAATATATTTCTAAAATTCTAAAAATTGGGATTAGTAATTAATTGTATATACTTTCTTTTGGTTATAATCGCTTCACCTATATTTTAGCAAAAATAGTAAAAAGATTAGTTTTAAAAATGGTCAATTTGACTTTAAAAAGTCAAAACTGAGCAATTAATTTGAGACGGAGAGAGTAGTATTTTTTAAAAATTAACAAAAACAGTACTCCATATAAAATTAATTCATCGATTTTGAATAAATCACCATATTTTTTGTGAGAGCAAATAAATTATCTACCAAGAGTGAAACATCATTTGCACTCTTTTCTCTGATAATTTGTCTCTTAATATTACTTTCTCAATATTTGAAAACAAAATCTGTAATTAAAGGTTAAGAGTTGTAATGAAATACTTTATATTTACTATAACATATGGTTGCAGTAAATAAAGATATTTATATGAAAAATCCGAATGAGAAAATATTGAATTATGCTATAAATTAGTATTTGATAATACAAGTTATAATCACTTACTACGGAGTGGAGTAGTATTTTATTCTCTATTTTTTAGTATGTCTGATGTATCTTTCCTTTGTGGGGGTACCGTACATGTCTTATAAATAGGACACTAGTAGTAACCGACCCTATATAGGCTATAGGTGTGAATGTAGGACGATGATATTAAGTCGTGTAGCCGAATAAGTTGAATAGCTCTAACCCTGGGGCTGGAATAGATCATAGATAGGAACCATTACCATTTACCAACCAACAATATTGGCAACCCCCATTGGGCTCTTATTTTTTGATTTTTTGGGGCCTGAATGTACCATACCCATACCCATACTCATACCCATACCCATACCCGTGGTATAGTTAGTGGGAGGTGTGTTTATTTTTATTTACCATTTGTACATTTCAATAAAATTACCGAATTAGTCTTCCATATTATCCTAAAACATTAAATATTAGTAATTTATTTTATTTTTCATCTTTCCAATGTATTTAAAATTTATTTTCTTTTTAAGACGGTTGAACTCGCAGCAGAATAACTAATTAATTTAGGATCAGAAATTACAAAGCTTCCAGCAATGATAGACTTTGGATCAATTGTATTAACGTTAGCATATCAAGATCTTGGAACAGGTGATTGATTTCTTCATACGGAATGGAATATGGGTTGAAAAATGGTTAACCGGATTTAGAACTATATTTGTTTTAAAAAATATGGGTCTAAACTTTAACCAACCTGAATAAATAAAAATGGTTAACCAACCCATTTGGTTCCAGTTAATATGATTTGACCAAACAGTTAATTAACTATATTTCTAGATCTAATTGTCTATTTGTCTTTTTATGGCATAATATTTAATTAATGAATACTCATTTTCAATGTAATATTGAGTTTGTGAATTTGGAGGGAAGGGAGGGAATGGAAAAGATTATAACAATAGTTAGTCATGTTTATGTTATGTTTGTGAGCTCAAAAAAGAAATGGAAAGGTACAAAATTTTATTAGTTTAAGCAATATATTACTCTACTATATTGGGGGCAAATTAAAATGAGTAATGTTAAATTATACACACAAAAATTGTGCACAAACAGTATAAAAAATGAAAAAAAATAAGAAACGAAACCTATAATTGAATGTTTTACACACTTTTATCGGTAAGCAATACATGATGTAAGACCCCAACTTTTATAAATAAAGATGAATTTTTTATAAATATTATTATTGAATATTATGGAGTTAATTTGATATAATGTTATAGTTGTGGGTAATATTTATAAATTTTACAAAGTACGCAAGTTGTTATATAATATTCGATTGGTTGGGGAATATTCGTTTTAACAGGGAATATTCGTACAACGGCTCAATCATTGGTGGACCCCACAACGGAATTATTGTCGGATTGAGAAAACGACAAAAATATTTTATTAAAAATAACGGTGGAAGTTTTACCATTGATACTGTTGAACTACTCGGTAGTAAAAGTACAGTAATACGTGTGGTTGCATAGTAGCACACGATATTGATTATTAATGCTTATGTGAGAAGTCACTCAGTTTGATTCAATTATTGTCAGTTAATAATATGAATTATTTAGCGATAAGGACGTTTTGTTTTATTCGTATTATTAACGTAATAAAACAGAAACATCTTTTTATATAAAACAGAATACTTTATTAAAATTATTCTATAAATAGAATATATTATATTTTATTTAAAAGATTTTTCTTTAAATATGAACCGTCAGATTAAAGTAATCAATCTGGACCGTTCATGGATTAGTTACTATGCATTCTATTTTTCTATAAATAGCAGCTCATTCCTTCATTATTTCTTACGAATTCACTGAACTCTAGAGAGAGAAACTATAGAGAGAGAAGAAGAGTATTCTGCTACTTAACTACTTCCTTATTTCAGCTCTTCTTTAAAACGGTAAGGGATGTTATTCTTTCTTATTCATGAAGAGAACTGTTGTTATTCCATTTCTTATTATTATGTTAGAATAACCTATATACGCGGTCTACCCTATACTTGGTGACATTCTTCTGTTATTCTGTTGGAACATCATGTCTGTGTGTTTTACACCAGACCTGGTTCCGTCTTTATTATTATTCTGTTGGAACATCATGTCTGTATGTTTTACACCGGACCTGGTTCCGTCTTTATTATTATTCTGTTGGAACATCCTGTCTGTGTGTTTTACATCGGGCCTGATTCCGTCTTTATTATTATTCTGTTGGAACATCCTGTCTGTGTGTTTTACACCGGACCTGGTTCTGTCTTTATTATTATTCTGTTGGAATATCCTGTCTATGCGTTTTACACCGGACCTGGTTCAATTATTTATTATTCTGTTAGAATAACATGTCTGTGTGTTTTACACCGGACCTGGTTCCGTCTTTATTATTATTCTGTTGGAATATCTTGTCTGTGCGTTTTACGCCGGACCTGGTTCCATTATTTATTATTCTGTTGGAATAACCTGTCTGTGCGGTCTATCACATGCATGATGATTCATTTTGTTATTCCATTCTTTATTATACTCAGTTGGTTAAGTTTTGACTTCTATACTCCATGAAATTTTGGAATATCCTTGATAATTGCGTTTCATCCAGTATCTTTTCATGAAAATATTCTTCTAAGCATTCTTGAATTTTACTCCACAAAGCAGTATCATGTTGACAATTTGGACGTTGTTAATTCTTGGATAAATTAATTCTTGAACTTGTTTTATTGAATTCTTATATTATTGTTATCATCCTCGTGTTTATAAAATGTTGAAAGTCATTTGTGGCCTGTAGTGCATAGATGGACTTGGTATGATTATGACCAGGGATTATTCGGTATAATCATGACCGTAATATTACAAATGATGTGGTAAAAGTTTTCACTGGCCCGTAGTGCGTTGATGGACAGTTGTTGGCATGATCATGACCATTAATGACTACACGAATATCTTTGACCGTAGTGCAGGGGTGATTCGATGATGTGGATTATATTATTAAGCTGAGTCACAGCGATCACAGTGTTGAAAAATCTTTTAAATCATAAAAGATAGTAGAGTTTATTTTCTACTTGACTCTTTTAATGGATTGCTTGTTCCGCTGCAGTTGATGTCTATTATATTTTATCAGTTTAACATTGTTGAAGGCTAATGATAATTTATTCTGCATTATCTTAGTTATAATATTTCTTACTGGGCTAGTTGAGCTCACCTTTTCTTTCACTGTTCTCTTCAGGGATTGAGAATGTAGCTGGGACAAGTCGAAAAACGGAGTGATGGTCCGAATGATAGTATTAGTTAGTAGTCCTCACTATTCTATGTAATAGTGTGTTAATAAATGTAATGAGGACTCCTTTTGAGTATGAATACTCTCTAGAAGATAATATTTGTATTCAAACTCACAGTTTATGTTTTGTCGTATTGTACACGACAATTGTATTAGTAAGTTGTATTTGTATTCTGAATTATGTATCTGACGACCCAAGATGGGTGATGTATACCTAATTTTAGGGGCGTCACACATGAGTTGCCCAATTTTTTGTGCACATAGTATTATTCAAATAAAATAGATGTTGATTTATTTTGAATAGTTATTTTTCAATATTATAAAAAGTCATCTTTCCCTATTAAAATATTCACAAACATCAAAGATTTTTTTTTTCAGATTTGGTTATTATGAAGTTAACTTCATAGTAAGTTGGTCAATTGACTAATACAATGTTGAAACGCAGAGAAATACTATCTCCCACCTGTGTATTGATATTATATTGATCAATTGACCAAAAATAATTTTATACTGACCACTTCCTTTTCTTTCATACCCGAAAGGCCCAAAATATCTTAAAATTATAGTGTGATGGACTTGTCTTGATATAGCCTAGCCCACTAGCTCAGTAAAAAAAAAAATAGTAGTAATATTGGGCCATAGAGTAGTAGTACGTAGAGAATGTACTCTTCATGCGCTTCCTATGAATAAAAACTAGCCACATCTAACACCGATCTCTCATGACCCACGAAACAAAATTGGGTCATAAAATTCTAGCCCCCATGATTTTATTTATTTATTTATAATTTTTGCACAAGAAAAAAACAAAATCATAACCTTCACATGTTATCCACCATCTTCACTCTAACAACTCATGTCAAATTTCGTGTTCCAAATAAATTTTGATAATCAAATTCATTCAAATAATGTCATAAACCTCTGCTCTAATATTATTTTCTTAAATTATTTTAACACACCACATATTCACTTAAAGGTCTCTTTTAATTTAAATTTGTTATCTCATTTTATTTCATCTTATATATATATATTGTAAATAACTTTTATTTACTTTAAAATTTAAAATATTTTTATTTAATTTTTAAAAAATAATTACAGATAAAAATATAAATACTTAATTAAATAATATCAGAAATAAATAAGGGTGGGAACGCACAATGTTACACCGTAATTGGACTCCTAACAATGGAGAATGCACCCCGTGAGGCTGTGACAGTGAAAAAGAATCGAGCACAATTAATAACGGTAGCACAAACGACGCCGTTTTATAGGGACGCGGTGATATTTTTATAAATACCATATCATCTTATATTTACAAAAATGTCATCTCGTCCCTATAAAATAGCGTCATTTTGATAAAATTATGCTACTTAAGGCATTATACTATTTAAAAATTATGCTCTTGAAACTTTTCGTATATATATATATATATATATATATATATATATATATATATATATATATATATATATATAGAAATTTTCTCATATAAGGACTCAAAATAAGGACGGTTTTTTTTCTTTTTTTTTAATAAAAAAAACATAACTAATAAAAAATGTATAATAAATTTTGAAATTGAAAGTTTTTTTAAAAAAAAGTGTTTTGGGTGTGATTTCGGTACGTATAACAAAACATGTATGTACTGTTTGTGCATACTGTACCACCATTTTTTGGTATAGGTATCCAAAACACGCCCAAAACATTGTATTATGAAAAAATTTCAGTTTCATAAAATATTATACATTTTTGATTAATTATGTTTTTTTTTATTTAAAAAAAAAAAGATCCTTTCTTTGAGTCCTTATTTTGAGTCCTTATAGGAGAAAAACTGTATATATAATATAAGGACTCAAAGTAAGGACTCAAAGTAAGGACTGTATTTTTTTTTAATTTTTTTAAAAAAAAATATTTAATATTTTATGGAATTAAATTTTTTTCATAATATAATATTTTAGGCTTGTTTTGGATATCTATACCAAAAAATGGTGGTACAGCCTGCACAAACTGTACATACATATTTTTATTATACGTATCCAAATCACACCCAAAACACTTTTTTTTAAAAAACTTTTAGTTTCATAAAATATTAATTTTTTTTTAATTGTTAAAAAAAAAAAACAAAAAAATATGCGGTCCTTATTTTGAGTTCTTATTTTGAATCTTTATAAGAGAAAACATATATATATATATATATATATATATATATATATATATATATATATATTAGTATAAGTGGCGTAATCTCCGTAAATCGGAATCCCTTACTTCCGTCTCTCTCAATTCTCTGTCTAAAACCATACACTCACCGATTCCTATGGCGTCGCTCAGAGTCTCTCTCCTCCTAATATTTTCCCTGTTGGTGACTTTACTAATTTCACCCTCAAATTCACTCACCTGCATGTCCCAGAAGTTCACAAACAATAAGCTCTACGCTCACTGCAACGATTTACCGCAGCTAAACTCTTACCTCCACTATACCTATGACTCCGATAAATATTCTCTCTCCGTCGCCTTCCTCGCTTCTTTGGCCAAGCCCGACGGTTGGGTCGCTTGGGCCATTAACCCAACCGGCACTGGAATGATCGGTTCGCAGGCGCTAATCGGGTTCAAAAACTCAGATGGGTCGATGACTGTGAAAACATACAATATAAGCTCTTACGCTGCGTTAGTCGACTCGAAGCTGGCTTTTGAGGTAAGCAAAATGAGTGTGGAGTATTCCGGGGGATTGATGAAGATATTTGCGACGGTGGTGTTGCCGGAGAAGGGGAATAGTACGACGGTGAATCAGGTGTGGCAGGTTGGGGCGTCTGTGACCGGTGGTGTGCCGGATAAGCATGCGTTTCAGCCGGCGAATTTGAACTCTAAAGGAACCCTAGATTTGTTGAGTGGACAGAGCAACGGTGCCACCGGCGGTGATTCCAGGCTCACCAAGAAAAATGTACGTTTCTGCAGTCTCAATTACTCCCTCCGTTCAAAATAAAAATTTGTCTTGGACCTTTACTTAATTTACGAAATTTTAATTTTTAAAATAACAAATTTTGTACTTGGTAATACTCCATCAGTTCCAAAATTACAGAAACTTCAAATTAATGTGAATTTTTTTAATTTTAATTTGTACGAACAAAAACTATTAATCATAAAAAAAATTTAATTCTAAAAAAACATAATCAAATGAGGAAGTATCTATTACTTCAATAACTCACCTTTGTATTTATTTACTTGTAATGCTATTATATTATAAACAGAAACTGAAAAGTGGCATCCGTCTATATATTATTTATACAAGTAATATGGTCTATTTCTGATTTTGGTGTTTCCATATCTGAGCGTATGTGTTTGGGGCTAAAGGAGACAAAAAAAAGTTGAAATTTTGATGTGTTTGCTAAAGTATAATTATGTGAATGCCAGATAGCGCAGTAATTGTACATACATTTAAAAGTTCTTATTCAGGGGTTTAGATTTTAGAATTTGAAAGTTGCATCTGAAAGGTATATATAGTCTTTGTTAAATGTTCCAAAGGAATCTTGAAAACTGGTATCAGAAGTAGAATACTGGGATTTATTGCTGACTTTATCATTTTGCAGCTAAAATTCCAAATTTGAAGTTGGTAATTGATGTGGACACTGTTCATCAAATTGTAGTGATAATGAAGAGCTAGCTGGAAAGAAGAAAATATAAATTGGTGTTTGATAAATCTAAGAAATTTGTTTGTTTGGTTCAGATTCATGGAATTCTGAATGCTGTGAGTTGGGGGACTTTGTTTCCACTTGGAATCATCATCGCGAGGTATGTTAGAGTATTCCCAGGGGCAGATCCTGCATGGTTTTATCTCCATGCGTTCTGCCAGACCTCGTCATATGCTATTGGGGTTGCTGGCTGGGCAACTGGTCTTAAGCTTGGTAGTCAATCTAAGGGGGTCGAGTACACTAGTCATCGGAATATCGGGATTGCACTCTTTGCTATCGCCACAGTGCAGGTAGATCTCTCTTCCACTGGTAATTTGAATCTCTTGATCTTGTATGAGCAATATTACAGTCAATTTTGCAAATTCTTCTGTTATTTCTTTATGCATAGTTCTGCCAGGCATACATTGGTCCTTTTTTCTAGCCTACGGCATTCTTTGCTGTTGGAACTCCAAGCAAAGTTTGATCACTTCAGCATTCAGAGAAATTAGCTAAAATTCTTAAATGTTTGTATCTTTAGCAGAACTCAACAAGTTTAATTAACCTTCAACAGGAAGAACATCATTTTTTAACACTCAAGTCGTTCATGCTATATGCCATCAGACCTCTTACTAGTAATGAAAAACATAATTTTGTCTCCAACACTTTTTATCTCTTTACAGTTAGAAGGCACACTGTAGAAGTACAAAGTTAAAATATTTGCAAGTTGTATATGGCAGTGACAGGACTATATATGGGTATTTGCTTCTGATGAGCTTTCATATTTTGGCTTTTATATAGATCTTTGCATTGTTCTTGAGACCAAAGAAGGACCACAAGTACCGATTTTACTGGAACATCTACCACCATGGAATTGGATATGCCATCGTTATCCTTGGGGTCATTAATGTGTTTAAAGGCCTAGATATCTTGGATCCTGAAAAGAAGTGGAAATCAACTTACATATGTGTGGTAGCTGCTTTGGGTGTTGTTGCTCTACTTTTAGAAGTAATCACTTGGATAATAGTTTTGAGGAGGAAGTCGGGTAACTCTACTAAACCCTATGATAGTTACCACAACGGAGATGGCAGGCAACAGCCATTGGCCCAGTAATTGCATAATTGGGGATTGCATCTTCTGGGCAATTTCTGATTCTGTATTACCCCTTTTAAACCCCTCCCCTCACTGTTTAGATGATGTTAGAGTTTCTTTTAATTTTTGGATCATCTTGTGTAAAATTATCTAAATTTCTATATATAGGATATATTTTTACACAGATGTTACAGTTTTGGATTATGTTACTATCCGTTTGAGTTTACAGTTTGGTTGTTTCTTCTGTGCAATGGATTTCTTGTTGATCTTTTACACTTAATGGAGCATGTTGGAATGGAGGAGCTCTTGAGCTCATCACAATATTGTAGTGTGATAAGTTATTATTATCAGTAGTCAGTAGTTGTAGTACTACAGTAAGTAATTTGGTAATGATTAGTAGCATTTAGTACCACTACTTTCTCGTACCCAAGTAAATCATGATATGTTATTGAAAAGATGGATGGAGGCGTAGACACAAGTTTATTCTTAAAAGGATCTTGAGGTGCATGCCTGAGGCTGATGAGCCCAACTCCCCCTTTCTTCAAGTTTGCTGCTTTTCCCTCTATATTTCATAAGCAGTGATGCAACGGAAAGACCCCAATGTGGAAATTGGAATAATAATACTCCATTTTAGGTTTGGTGGGCTGGCTTGTCCACTAGCTTTGGACAAAGTGGTTGTGAAAAAGTCACTAGAATTTCATCTAAGGGTGAAGGGATATATTCCACCTTAACATATTTATTAATAAATTGTTTTAATATAGTATTCAGTCTCATATAAAAAATTGAGAGGGAGTATATCACATCAACAGTTTATAAAATATTTATAGAATAATTTGTATGTATAGCATTATTATTTGATAATAATGACATTTTGACTTTATTAGTTGGAGTGACTTGGAGACATGCCATGGTCTGGTCCCCCGAAATTTCGTATTTTACTTCCCACTTACTTTAATTCGCTTTCATTATTCCTTCTTTTGTTGTTTTTAGTACTAGTAGTATTTTTTTTTTTCATTTTCTAATGCAGTAGCTTTACTGGTATCATACTCTTTTTATACTCCCTCACTCAGTTTTCTTAGAGATTAATAAATCATAGAAACTTGTAAAAGTATTTTTGTTATTATATTTTTGTTTTATATATATATATATGACATAAACATATGTTACTTAGTTTCATTATAGATAGACTTCTTATAGTGATACAATTAATTGTATAAACAAATCAGAAGGTGGGAAGGTATTGAAATGAGGATAGATGTACTTATAAAATAATACATATTCTTTAATTATAATACTTTCATAGTTGTTTCTTCTTTCATAATAGAATACAAATTACAGTTTTATATAATAATATATAAATTATTATATAAAAGGGGAAAAAGAGATCGACGAGTAAAGAAAAGAAAATCTTTATATCCTGATTTGAGTAGATGAAAAGAAAATCTTTATAAATCTTATATATATATATATATATATATATATATATATATATATATATATATAGTAGCGGTAAGGATCAAGAGTATTCTCCTTAAATAGCATTCTGCCTTAAATAGCATTCTTTTATTAAAATTACGTCGTTTTGGAAGGACGCGGTGACATTTTTGTAAATACGCGATGGCATTGTATTTACAAAAATATCTCCGCGTCCTTCCAAAACGACGTATTTTTAATAAAAGAATACTATTTAAGGTAAAATACTATTTAAAAAGAATGCTCTTGATCTTGACCCGTATACAGTAGTACTAGTGTTTTAGGGAAAATGATCGGAGTAGACGCGTTGTTGTTGTGGAAAATGAGTGAAATGACATAACTTCTACTTAACATTACTAATCACTCTATCCTGTCATGAGTCATCACATCTCATGTCCGCCTAATTTTATTTATTACTCCTACCTTATACCTATATTGTTGTATTATATGAAATTAAGATGATAATATCATATCATATAACCCTATATATAGACTGAGGGAGTACTTGATTTGATGCATGTTAAATTCGTCCATATATCAGATTCGGTTATCATCGAGTGATAAGTTTATTTTATATTTAATATAATATTAATATACAGATAAAAATATAATTTTTATGTATGCGTATTAATATTATATTAAAAATAAAATAAATTTATTATAAAATTTATTTCCCCCTAACAATTCCCTAATATATCATATCATATCATATATACTGCACGCATAAATAAAGAATGGAAAATAAAGAAAAGAGAAGGATAGATAGGACATGATGATTAACCTACTACTCCTCATCCTTCTTCTTTTTATACAAAAGTAGTGATGATAATTAATGGTCGCGATAGTTAGTTACTCTGTCCGTTCTTAAAAAATTATCGTTTAAAATTTTGACATATAAAATAAAAAAATATCATTTATCAAATAAAATTTATTTAAAATTTCATCACTACCCCTTTATAAAAAGTTAAAAACTATTAATACAAAGAAGAAAATTTCTATGGACAATGAAAAAAGGTAAGGGTAATATAGGAAAATAAATAATTTATTCTACTCAAAAGTTATAAACGACAAATTTTTTGGAATAAATTTTTTCTTCTAAAACGACAATCTTTTAGAAACAGAGAGAGTATTTCACTATTCTTATTAAACAATTACTTGGATATGAATATTCTATTGATTTTGTAGATTTTATTTTATTTTAAATATTTATTAATTATTGTCATTTAATTCTTTTAATATTTATTTTCTTTTCCACCATACTCCCTCCATCCCTAATTATTTGACTTTTTAGAGTTTTTTATTTGTTCCTAATTATTTGACGTTTGTTTAAATTTAGGAGAATTAATAACAATTTTTTCAAAATTACCCTTTATTATTCTGACTATTTTTTTGATACTTTAAATTATTTTTTTCTTCTTATTCTAATAAAAAATTTAAGAATATTATAAATAATTAAATATTATATTTAATATTTTTTAATTATTATTTTAATTTTTATATTTACCTCTAAAACGTTAAATAATTAAGAATGACCGGATGGATGGAATATAGAGGAAGCAGGGCATAATGAGTTTATTTAACAAAAAGACAGTTATGTCATAATGATGTTGTGATGACCAAAGACAGAAAGAAGGAGGTACCTAAAATTAAAGATCAATTAATAATAATTCAATAATGACAAAAGGGGCATGCATGCATATATGTGAGCTCATAATATCATCAACAATACCTCATCACACACACACACATATATATATATATATATATATATATATATATATATATATATATATATATATATATTTGATTTGTTCCATAAAGTTAAGGCTGTTTTAATCACCCAACCCAAGTGTACCGCCCACCTAATTTGATTGAGGGTGAGGGTGAGGGTGAACTCTACACAATTAATAACGTATTAATGTTACAATACTTGTATATTTTTAAAAGAAAATTAATATTTTTATAAAAAAATTTCACATAAATAGTAAATAGGATTCACATTCATGTGGATGATATTTTATGAAAATATCAGTTTTACTTATAAAAATATCAATTCTCTCTCTCTCTCTCTCTATATATATATAACACTCGTATATGATAATATATTTGCCCGTAAATACGTACTAATTGAAAAAATTAGATGTTTGTCACATTCTTATCTGATTAAAATGAAAATTAATTATTCATATATGGTCAAAACTAAATTAATTATTAATTATATTAATTCGTATCTGTGTACCGACAGTGGCTTCACCTGCCCTAACCACCATGTGTTTGTTTTGTAGTTCATGAACAATTAAACATGCATGTAACCCTATATATAGACTGGATCTCATGCAACTGGTTTTAATGCTATGTTATTAGATTTGTTACTATAACCATTTTTGGTTTAATACTTTCTTCTTTTAATTTATATAATAATAATAATAATTTGAAATTATAGTATTCCCCGCCAGATTTAGTGGAGGAAATTCCTCCTGCCAATTTTTTATTGTTGAGTTTTGGCGTTTCCCCTTTGTTTTGCAACCTCCACCTCCACCTCCAAAAAGGAAAATAATTGAGCTAACATGTTGTTTATTGAATTAATCACTAATTTCCAGGCCCAAAATAGTAATTTTTAAACATTATAACATGGATTTCGTATAAATGTTGCTTCATCATAAAATCACTGGACTATAGGGCCAGCCTCACCACACAATCGTGGGCCACATTCAAACAAATCTTCAAAATGATATTGGACCTAAACAATACATAATGGCTACCAACATGTAACTGGTGTGAGGAGTCAAACAAGGCCTAACGAGTTTATGTTTCCTTTTTGGGCTGGTTTGGCCCATGACATAACGGTGGGAAACGGCAAGTTCTTAAATGCAAAATTAATTAATTGCACACGCAATGCTCCTTAAATGCAAAATGCTCTTCTTAATTAAGTGATTATTCTTTTTATTTTATTTTTTTAAATTTAATATTCAAGTTTGAGTGTGTTCCGGATGTTGATTCTACTACTTTCAACGAAACAGTTTGTTACTATTAGAAGGATATAAATTTTTTGCTCTAGGATATTAATTTCTCGAGAGACCTATTTCCTTCTATCAAATCAATGACACCCTTCGTTCAAACTTATTATGTTTCACTTAGGGCAGAAGCACTACTTTCATTAATAAGTTGTTGTAATTGATATCTTTTACTCGACAGTATATTAATGAACAACCAATTTTCATTTATACCAAGCGGTAGACTCTAATATACTATGATTTTAAGCTATAAAAAAAAATTACTTCATATTAAACTATCACCTTTTAGTCTAATTCATTATCATTTAATTTTAACGTTTACATGAAAATCTGTTCACAAAAGACAGAGTGAAAGTAATTACGAATTATTACATTAATTTAGTAGTAAGTTTGGTGAACTTGTGATGCTTCCCTAAAGCAGGAAATTGATGGGTCATAATTTAATTAATTTGTTGGCGATCGCATCAAAACTCTTCAAGTAGTAGTAATTAACCAAGCTCAAAAAGTGGTACTAATATGTAGAAGAATTATATCAACCCCCATTACTCATTAGGGGGGAGAGGGGGGGGGGGAGAGGGGGGGAGGGGAGGGGGGGGCTAACTATTTTTTTTATTATTAAAAACATTAGCCCAAAAATATTGAAGAAAGGGCAATTATGCAAGAAACTGATCTATTACTCTATCTATAATCATTTCTGAATTTAACAGAGTTATAAATTACTAAACTATGGATTATATTTGAGTAAATAATCAGAAAATTATCCAATAAATATTTGCCCAATAACGGGAAATCATAATTAGTGATGTAATAATGTATTAAATTATAGTAGTAATTAGTTAATCATTCTTTAGTATATCAAAATATTATTACAAGTTTACAACCCAAAAATTGAGAGTATACTTTAAATTCAAAAACAAGTCATAAATTATTCGATGTATGCTTAAAATTAATTAACTGGAATTCAATAATAATGTATCAAAATACTAGCATGCCTGCAAAAAGCAGTAAAATTACATAAAGGCCAACTTTGGTCTCCCTAATCCTAAATTCTCCACCATCATTACTATTGTGATTTCCAGAAGTAGCATTACCATTACCGTTACCATTACCATTACCATTACCATTACCATTACCATTACCGCTGCTGCTATTACTACCACCAGCGATAGTACCATTATTATTCTGTGTCTTCAACAGCTCTAGCGTTCCCTTAGCATTCAAATTCGCCGCCTCAAAGTCGTGTTTCGCAGGTATGTCGCCGGCGGCGACCGAACCACCGACCTGCCACACCTGATTCACAACGGTCATATTCTTCGGCAATGTCAGCGTGGCAAATATCTTCATTAGGCCGTCGGAATACTCGGCCGACGAATCAGAGACGTCGAAGGAAAGCTTGGACGGTACGATTGAACTGTAGGAGCTGATGCTAAATGTTTTGACGGTCATTGAGCCGTCGGATTGCTTGAAGGCGATGAGAGACTGAGCGCCGGCCATTCCGGTGGCGGTGGGGTTGATGGCCCAGGCTATCCAGCCGTCTGGTTTAGTCGGGGGAGCTAGAAAGGCGATGCATAGAGAGGATTTGGAGGAGTCGTAGGTCCAATGGAGGTAGGATTTCAACGACGGGAGATCTGTGCAGTTTTTATAGAGTTTGTTGTTTTTGAAGTTCTGTGAGGTGCAGGTGAGAGAATGCGACGAGAGAGAAAATGATGCTAGAAATAGGAACAGCATGTATGGGAGAAGAGGAACAACAGCCATCGGTGTATGTAGCTACTATTTTGTGTTTTAGACAGAGAAGGTGAAAAAGGTTGTAGTAATTTATAGAGTTTGAGACATTTTGTGGGCTGGGTAATTAGTAATTGTCAGTGAGACGTAAAAATAGTGGATCGGGAGTGGGGTGGGTTGGGTCTTAATTAGTAAGTATATATTTATATGGACAGTTTTAGTTTGATTAGGGAAGTCAGCGTTTTTCACGATCTTTTGGGGGAGGGAGAAGAAATCGGAGCGGGGATCACGCCGGAATCATGTGCATCTCCTTTTTTAAAAACAAAATTAAGACGGACTACCAATTTAGTACGTTACTTTTTGGAACCCAACCCCCAGTCTTCTAGTACTCCATTTTGAATGGGCCGGCCTTGGGTTTGCAATTACTCAAAATTAATTGTTTGGATCAAAAGCCTGCTTTCGGAGTGGGTTTGTTTAACTAGTCCATTGATGATGGACGCCTAATCAAAGCAACCTATTAGTACATACTACGTCGCAGAGTGTTTTTTTGAATGTACCGACCTATTATTACAATACTACGAATTTATGTGTCTTTAGGTGGAGTAGTTTAAGTGAGTGCCAATGTGTCTTTAAAAGGTGTTTGTTACACTCACTTAAACACATATTTTTAGATACTAATTGATTATCGAGGTATAATAAACGAATTGAACCGAACTGAACTAAATAAATAATTATTTGAATTTTTATTCGGATTCAAATTGTATTTGAAAAATTCTATTCATTGCTTGTGAACAAAGCATATTGTAATAAATTCGTATTTACTTTAAAAGACATGTGGAGAAATTTGTAAAGTAGTTGGTTCTGTAAAAAATAAAGGGAGAAACATTGAGTAAAATATGGCTACTTACCTTAATTCAATTCAGCAAAATGAAGGAATATTTGTTTTGTGGCTAGGAGGATGGTATTGAATTTATGTAAAAAATAAATAAATAAATAAATGTATTTTGTATTGAATATGGAGGTAGGTATTCCTGGTGTCAGGAAAACTGGCGACTGGCGTAGGACCAAGACCGGACCAAGGGTATTGATTCCCGTGTGAGGAGGAAAGTGGAGGAGTAATTCTCATGCCGTGTCTGCCTGCCTAAGTCCTAACATTGGGTATGGGTGTTGTAGTACACAATACCAAAGAGCTGGAAATTTTGATGATGCACATTTTGAGCTACTGTACATTCTAAGAATAATATAATTCCAAAGAATGGTTACAAAATTAAGATTCAAAAAATCAAAAAATCTTTTTCCGCCATTCCAATTTTATCACTTTCAACTTTGAATACTCCTTGGACAAATGACTCCACATCAATTTTCTTATTTCCTTCCATATCCTCACCCTGTAGTCCCACAGGAATAAACGGTGGCCTCGGGACTTGCAGAATCAGATCCCAATCCATTCCTGAGAAGAAATCATGACCTTTAATTTTCTCTAGTGATATCCTCTGCTTTGGATCCTTCTCCAGCAGTTTTCCGATTAAGTCCCTCAACCGCGTCGGCTCGCCTACGAGGTCCGGCGATTTGGACAGAATCCGGTAGAAGGTTTCCTTCCTATTTGTTCCCTTAAACGGCGTCGCACCGTACAGCATCTCATACAACATGACACCTAAGCACCACCAATCCACAGCGAAATCGTGGCCATTACCTTGAATGACCTCCGGTGCCAGGTACTCCTCTGTTCCGACGAACGAGTTCGATTTGGTAGCCGAGTTACACTCGGAATTTACGGGTTCCATCTCGAGTTTATCCGAATTCATCAAATCCACCGGCGAAATACCCGAGTTGGATCTCCTGTAGAACGCAAGAACTGATCTTTTCTTCCTCGGCGCAGGTTTTGGTACAGATTTTGCGACCGGACTCGGTTCCCCAGTTTTGGCAGAGAGTTTAGTTGAGAGATCGAAATCGACGAGCATCAAGTGTCCGTTTTCTTGTATCATTACATTGTCTGGCTTCAAATCTCTGTAAACTATCCCTAATCCGTGTAGATACCCCAATGCCAGTACCAATTCTGCCGCATAAAACCTAATCATGAAGTCGAGTCAGTTTGAACTTTAATTTTCACGCATTGATATCTTATTTTAGAGCATGCATATAATTAAAGAATATGCAGTAGATTATACCTAATGATATCATCGGAGAACATTTTCTCCGTTTGTTTCATTCTGAGAGAATGCAGATCGCGTCCTGGACAATAATCAATAGCATACCCGACTATAT
The DNA here is from genome assembly GCA_016801055.1 of Panax notoginseng. Lineage (NCBI taxonomy): Eukaryota > Viridiplantae > Streptophyta > Magnoliopsida > Apiales > Araliaceae > Panax > Panax notoginseng. The sequence goes on along the minus strand of CM029015.1, from coordinate 228,485,469 downwards.
TTTCTGTTGATAAAACTCCACGGAGTTTCGGTAAGAGTGGATATTGAAAGCAGCTTAAAACCTCCTGTTCGAAGGAAATTCGTCTGTAGTGGCTCCCATCACTGCTCTTCCTCCTGTTCTCAATCGAAGCTTTTGAGATTGTCTTTAAAGCAAGCAATTCTCCATTGGATGATTCAGTTTGGACCAAAAATACTACGCCTTTGGCACCGCGGCCGAGCGCCGTAATTACCTTCAATTGCCGGAGGTCTAAGGACGGAATCATTTCTGGCGGTTGTTGCCGGTGATCGTTCCCATTGGTCATAGCTGAAATGACCGTGTACTAATTGAGGAGGAATTAATTATATTAAAGTGAAGTGATATATGTGCAATCTGCAATGGAGGGTAGGATTTATATATATAGATAAGTGGGAAAGAGAAACACAGTAGTTACTTTTCTTGCTGAGCAAGACGAGTAGAAATGACACCAAACAAAGTGGGAACAAGGAATTGGTATATGCCTAATTTGACTGTTGAAAGCACAGCACAGCACAGCACATTTTCAAACCAAACACGTGATGAAATTTATGTAGAAAAATGATATTTTTACATACTAAGCAGATCTCGTATTAATATGAGAGAGATTATAATATTTTTACGTAAAAATATCAATTTCCTCATCTGACCCCAAAAAATGATAAAAACAAGTTTTATCAGAAAGTAAAAATGAAACATAAATTTGTGTATGGATTAATTTACCTTTAAATAAAATATTTCACATTAATTTTTTGTATCTCTAAACCCAAAACTCAAAAGATAGGCCGGCCGGCCGGCCGGCCGAGAAGAAAACTTGCGCTCTCTATTAAGTAGTATTGTTTTGTGGACAGATGGATTTTCTCCTTTCTAAAAAAGATGATTCAAGTGTAAAAAAATCTTGCCCTTCAAAACTAGTAGTATATAATTCTTATTTGGATAAATTTATTTTTGACTTACCATCATATTTTACTTTCCTAAATACTCGACCACTAGTATCACTAATTCTCTCCCTCCCTAAAATCTAATTAAATATATTAATCCATACAAATATAAACTCATTACAATACTCAAACATTTTTGTTTCTTTTCACCTGTGGATTTAGTTGGGGTGAAGTTGAATAGTAAGTTATATAATTTTTCATTACATTAAAATTGTATTGGCAAGTTATATAATTATATTGGTAATGAAAAATTATATACTACACCTTATTATGATAAAGTTGATTTTTAACTTTACCCTAACCAAATTCTTGGAAGGACAGAGCAAGTATGTTTTTACAGCTCCACAAAATAGGATATATAGGATGTGATGTAACCTGGCTGGTTTGCACCTAAACCAAACTCGAACGAATTAAAATTCAAAAATTTAACAAGATTCCATTCATCTTAATGGAACAAATATTTAGAAGACTAAAAGATAATTTGTACTCTAAATTTTATATTGTTATTGACTTTTACATCTCAAACTAAAAAAGGTGTCTAAGTACACCCCAAACTTCATTATACGTAATAAAACGCACATTTTCTTCACTTAACCGGTCAAAAGTGACCGGCTAAGGCGGTAACAAAAGTTTGGGGTGCAAATTGTAACAGTTTAAAAAAATTTAAACTTTTTTTAACATTTTTTTTGTAAAACAAACTAAAATTTATAACAGTTTAAAAAAAATTATAACAGTCTAAATTTTTTTTGTTAAAAACAGTTTTAAAAAAAATTGCTAAAAGCAGTTAAAAAAATTTGTTTTGTTTTTAAAAAAAATTTATAACAGTTAAAAAAAAAGTTTATAACAGTTTAAATAAAAATTTGTTAAAAACAGTTAAAATTTTTTTGTTAAAAAATTTATTTTGTTTTAAAATTTTTTTTATAACAGTTTAAAAAAAAAGTATAACAGTCTAAAAATTTTTTGTTAAAAACAGTTTAAATTTTTTTTGCTAAAAACAGTTAAAACGATTTTTTTTGTTTTTTTTATAAATGTTAAAATTTTTTTTATCACAGTTTAAAATTTTTTTTTTTAAAAACAGCTTAAAAAAAATAGTTAAAAACAGTTTAAATTTTTTTTTGTTAAAAAAAGTTAAAAAAATTTATTTTGTTTTAAAAAAAATTTAACAGTTTAAAAAAAAATTGTTAAAAACCGTTAAACAAATTTATTTTGTTTTTAAAAAAATTTGTTGTAAGACCCCAACTTTTATAAATAAAGATGAATTTTCTATAAATATCATTTTCGAATATTATGGAGTTAATTTGATATAATAGTTGTGGGTAATATTTATAAATTTTGCAAAATACGCAAGTTGTTATATAATATTCGATTGGTCGGGAAATATTCGTTTTAACATGGAATATTCGTACAGCGGCACAATCATTGGTGGACCCCACACCGGAATTATTGTCGGATTGAGAAAACGACAAAAATATTTTATTAAAAATAACGGCGGAAGTTTTACCATTGATACTGTTGAACTACTCGGTAGTAAAAGTACAGTAATACGTGTGGTTGCATAGTAGCACACGGTATTGATTATTAATACTTATGTGAGAAGTCACTCAGTTTGATTCAATTATTGTCAGTTAATAATATGAATTATTTAGCGATAATGACGTTTTGTTTTATTCGTATTATTAACGTAATAAAACAGAAACATCTTTTTATATAAAACAGAATACTTTATTAAAGTTATTCTATAAATAGAATATATTTTATTTTATTTAAAAGATTTTTCTTTAAATATGGACCGTCAGATTAAAGTAATCAATCTGGACCGTTCATGGATTAGTTACTATACATTCTATTTTTCTATAAATTGCAGCTCATTGCTTCATTATTTCTTACGAATTCACTGAACTCTAGAGAGAAAAACTATAGAGAGAAACTATAGAGAGAGAGAGAAGAAGAGTATTCTGTTACTTAACTACTTCCTTATTTCAGCTCTTCTTTAAAACGGTAAGGGGTGTTATTCTTTCTTATTCATGAAGAGAACTGTTGTTATTCTATTTCTTATTATTCTGTTGGAATAACCTGTATACGCGGTCTACCCTATACTTGGTGACATTCTTCTATTATTCTGTTGGAACATCATGTCTGTGTGTTTTACACCGGACCTGGTTCCGTTTTTATTATTATTCTGTTGGAACATCCTGTCTGTGTGTTTTATACCGGACCTGGTTCCGTCTTTGTTATTATTCTGTTGGAACATCCTGTCTGTAAGACCCCAACTTTTTATAAATAAAGATGAATTTTCTATAAATATCATTTTTGAATATTATGGAGTTAATTTGATATAATGTTATAGTTGTGGGTAATATTTATAAATTTTGCAAAGTAAGCAAGTTGTTTTAAAATATTCGTTTGGTCGGAGAATATTCTTTTTGTCGGGGAATATTCGTACGACGGCACAATCATTGGTGGACCCCACAACAGAAGTATAGTCGTAGTTAGAAAACGATAAAAATTATCTTTCTATAAAATAACGGCTGAGGTGTTACCGTTAAAACCGTTAAAACTGTTGAACTATCCGGTAGTAAAAGTACAGTAATACGCGTGGTTGCATAGTAGCACACGGTATTAAATATTGATGCTTACGTGATAAGTCACTCAGCTATACTCAATTATTGCTACAGTAATTGCTGCATCATATTTATTAAATTATTGTCATAGTATCATCTGTATAATATGTTATATTATTAAATCAATAATTGAGACGTTGTGGTAAGTTTGGTTATTTTTATGGGGGGTCATATGTCATCATCTAAGAGTCTATTCGTCAATAGTAATTACCGTCGTCAATAGTAATTACCGTCGTCAATAGTAATTACCGTCGTCAATAGTATTTACCTTGGTCAATAGTATTTACCTTGGTCAATAGTAATTACCTTCGTCAATAGTATTTACTGTAACGCCCCCAAAATAGGTCCATTCCATCCAACCTATTCTGAGTCGTCAAATACATGGTACAGAAAACAACTATAACTTTATTACAACAATTATCGTGCAAAATACAACAACACATATGCTGTAAGTTTGGATACAAATATATACCAAATGTGACTCATGTTCCAACCTTGGACATCACCTCACAATGACACCTTACATAAATGTATAGTCAAAAACTGTTTTAGAAATTAGAATCTTTGGGAAGTGCTCAAGAAAACCTTCGTACATGGGAGGCCATGCGTTTAGGTAATGATAGATATCATATAGCCACAGAATTATTCTTGGTTGACCCAATAGACCCCAAAGAAAAACGAGAAAATTACTATCATATTCTTCCCAATGGTGAGTCTTCTCTTGACATATCATTATCTCTACTGTCTCTAATTGAGAATTATACTTCAAACAAACACCAAGATTATATAGGTAGTGCTCGTATATATACTCAGCAAGTGGATGAGCACATCCCTGTCTTATGATGACACGAGGTTGTATGTCGTTAGACATCTTGTATGATAGTGGCAAATCACCCTTCCAACGTTGGGTACACCTTACCCTATTGGAGTCACCAAATAAAACTACTAAATGAACTTTTCTATACTGCTTCGGGAGAACATCCACAGCTAGAGACCACCGTTCTATTTCCCCGTTACCCTCGCTCGACCCAGCTACACTCTTATTACCTGAAAGGAATTGTGAAGCAAAAGGTGAGCACAACTAGCTCAGTAAAGAATATCTTGACTAAAGATAATTAAATTATCAATAGCCTCCATCAATAATAAATCAGAGATTTAGAACATATGGTAAATGATAAAAATTTCAAACATAGTTGCAGCGGAACGAGCAATCCATTAGAAGAGTCAAATAGACCATAAAGTCTATTATCTTCTCCATGTTAAAAGTCCACCAACAATGTTTTATCCCTGTAACATCAATCAACAGTTCCTTTCCATAATCATATGAATAATTCATAATCATAATTGTGATTCTAAATTTCACATCCAAGACGAAGATAATTTTTATCACCTATCTTTACCTGAAATATCAAATATCATGGTTATACCAAATCACAGTTCCTGTTCATAATCATACTAATAAATTCATCTTTGCACCATGGGCCAAAAATATTCATCAACAATTCATCTTTACACTACATGCCAAAGATATTCAACAACAAGTCATCTTTGCACTACGGGCCAAAGATATTCATCAACAACTCATCTTTGCACTACAGGCCAAAGATATTCCTCAATAGTTCATATTTGCACTACATGCCAAATATATTATTATCTCAAAGAAATATATAATCAATTCAGAATTTATATAACCAATAATTATAACCATGTTGATCATTTCACCTTTGTACTTAAGCTAAAGATATTCAATTATAAATTCAATGGTCATGATCATACCAGTCACAATTCAACTTTTCACTACTGGACAAAGAGAACCCTAGTCATGATCATACCAATAATCTACCCATCTTTACACTCAAGTCAAAGAGAAATATCATCATTAGGATTATAAAAATGTTATATATAATAATAAAAAATAATATGATCAACATATAGTTTTAATCTCAAGAGTAATATTCATAAATCAACTATAATTTGGTTAGAAAAAGAAACCAATTTTGTCATGAAAAGTAACTCGTGAATAGTAACCCATGAATAGTAACTTGTGAATAGTAACTCATGAATAGTAACTCGTGAATAGTAACTCATGAATAGTAACTCGTGAATACTAACTCATGAATAATAACTCGTGAATAGTAACTCATGAATAGTAACCCCGACATAAAAAGTTCCAAATTTGATAAAAAGTTCAGATCAATACTTCGGCATAATGATATTGAAGAAAATAATATCATTTAAGAAGAAATAACATTCCTTACTATCCCTTACAATCCCTTACCTCAAAAGAGCAGTACTCCTGACTGGAATAACGCTGAACGAACTTGCACCGTATAGCAACACTCAAGATATCAAAATACTCACAAGAATACACTCGATAATATAGAGAGAGAAATAGAGAGAAAACTTCAGTTTCTGGTGTGATTTTCAATTCTAACCTAAGCACCCTATTTATAGGAAAATGCTTAGAACACCAAAGCAGAAAATTGAATATAATAATATTTATATTTACAAAATTGTCAAGCCCACCTCTTGAAATCTGATTTCAGCTCATTGCACATGTTTAATGCAGTCCACCAAGTAAAAAAAACGATTTTGTAAATAAGAATAATTAAAACTTTCAAAAACCAATTATTTTGGAACTTCGGAACTTCAATAATTCATAATAAATAGCCCTTTCATCAGAAAATTCGAATCTCACGAGTTTTTATAGGAAATTCAATTTTCTACAACTTTGCAGAAGAAAGTTTTTCCAAATTCCAAACAGAAATTGACCGAAATCCACAAACGGAGGATTTTACAGTCAATAATAAATTTTCGGTCAAGAATTGTGTGCACCAACACACAAAACATTTGTTAATCATTTAATGTCACAAAAATACTCTTCCTCCTCATTTATTCATATATCCCACATTCATTATAAAAATATCACCATTAATATATTATTAAAATAATATATTTAATTGAATTATTTTATCAGAAAAAGATAAAATATTAATTTACAACAATTGTCACATTAAAAAAATTTCTCCATCTATATCCACATAAAATCAATATTTTTTTCATCATATAAATCAATAATTAATTATACACAAATAATATTACAGAACCACAGTACTGGCAACCAGGCCGTTCCCAGGAAAGAGGGGGCTTTTCAATAAGGATTTCTCCTTACTGGCGCGCAATTAGATGACCAAACCTCTCCTTAGACAGAACTTTTTAGACATTGCCAATAATGTTATCTAATAATATTATTCAGATAATATGAATCATTGTTCCAATAATAGAAAATACTGTGTAGTGATAATTATTAAAACAACAGTAATATAAAATATCAACGCAGCAATTATTGAATCAATAAAATACAATATTAAACAATAATTATTGTAACAATTATTGAGTAATGTCTTCTTACGTAAAAATTAATAATTGGTGCAATACCGTGAGCTACTGTGCAACAACGCGTATTACTGTGTTTTAACCACCGGGTATTCCAACAGTGTTAACGGTAACAACTACGCCGTTATTTATAAACAACTTACTCTTGTCGTTTTCTTCATCCAATCGCTTTCCGTTATAGGGCCCACAAAAGACTGCGCCGTCGTACGAATATTCTCCGACAGTAAGAATATTCCACGACCAAGCGAATATTCCCCGACAACAATGAATATTTTATAACCACTTGTGTATTTCGAAAAAAAAATTTTCATATATCACCCTTAACTTTAACATTTATCAATTTAACCATTTACTAAATAGTAATTATAAGAAAAATTGAATACTTTTATTTCATAAAATTCGGGGTCTTACAATCTCCCCTCCTTATGAAATTTCGTCCTCGAAATTTACGTACCTGGTATTTCAAAGAGTTGAGAATACCTTGCTTTCATTTCAGATTCCATCTTTTCTGTCATCATAATTTCTTCATTGCTCATCTCCTGTATTTCAAATATCATTCTAGAATACAACTTCAAAACAAAGGTTAATTAAACAAATTAACATATCACATAATATCCCGATATTATGACTGACCAACAAATAAGCTTAGGTAGGACACACTAGCGAATGATTTACTCGTCTCTCTCCTCCTAGTTCTATTCCCCGATCTCCGCTAGAGATCATATCCCTAAGCTCTGATACCAAATGTAACGCCCCCAAAATAGGTCCATTCCATCCAACCTATTCTGAGTCGTCAAATACATGGTACAGAAAACAACTATAACTTTATTACAACAATTATCGTGCAAAATACAACAACACATATGCTGTGAGTTTGGATACAAATATATACCAAATGTGACTCATGTTCCAACCTTGGACATCACCTCACAATGACACCTTACATAAAGGTATAGTCAAAAACTGTTTTAGAAATTAGAATATTTGGGAAGTGCTCAAGAAAACCTTCGTACATGGGAGGCCATGCGTCTAGGTTATGATAGATATCATATAGCCACAGAATTATTCTTGGTTGACCCAATAGACCCCAAAGAAAAACGAGAAGATTACTATCATATTCTTCCCAATGGTGAGTCTTCTCTTGACATATCATTATCTCTACTGTCTCTAATTGAGAATTATACTTCAAACAAACACCAAGATTATATAGGTAGTGCTCGTATATATACTCAGCAAGTGGATGAGCACATCCCTGTCTTATGATGACACGAGGTTGTATGTCGTTAGACATCTTGTATGATAGTGGCAAATCACCCTTCCAACGTTGGGTACACCTTACCCTATTGGATTCACCAAATAAAACTACTAAATGAACTTTTTTATACTGCTTCGGGAGAACATCCACAGCTAGAGACCACCGTTCTATTTCTCCGTTACCCTCGCTCGACCCAGCTACACTCTTATTACCTGAAAGGAATTGTGAAGCAAAAGGGTGATCACAACTAGCTCAGTAAAGAATATCTTGACTAAAGATAATTAAATTATCAATAGCCTCCATCAATAATAAATCAGAGATTTAGAACATATGGTAAATGATAAAAATTTCAACCATAGTTGCAGCGGAACGAGCAATCCATTAGAAGAGTCAAATAGACCATAAAGTCTATTATCTTCTCCATGTTAAAAGTCCACCAACAATGTTTTATCCCTGTAACATCAATCAACAGTTCCTTTCCACAATCATATGAATAATTCATAATCATAATTGTGATTCTAAATTTCACATCCAAGACGAAGATAATTTTCATCACCTGTCTTTACCTAAAACATCAAATATCATGGTTATACCAAATCACAGTTCCTGTTCATAATCATACTAATAAATTCATCTTTGCACCACGGGCCAAAGATATTCATCAACAATTCATCTTTACACTACATGCCAAAGATATTCAACAACAAGTCATCTTTGCACTACGGGCCAAAGATATTCATCAACAACTCATCTTTGCACTACAGGCCAAAGATATTTAACCATTTATCAATTTAACCATTTATTAAATAGTAATTATAAGAAAAATTGAATACTTTTATTTCATAAAATTCGGGGTCTTACATTTACCTTGGTCAATAGTAATTACTTTCGTCAATAGTAGTTGTCCCTTCAATATTACCAAGAGTCATTTGACCCTTCGTTAAGACCAAGAGTCATTTGACCCTTCGTTAAGACCAAGAGCCACCCTCAGTTTTTCTATAAATAGAGGCCTAGGGCTTCATTATTTTTCACGAATTCATTCAAGCTATAGAGAGAGAAAGTATAGAGAGAATAAGAGAGAGAGAATAAAAGTATTCTGCTACTTCACTTTTCCAATATCTAGTTCTTTTAAGGTAGAGAATATTATTTCTTTTATATTCATGAAGAGAACTTCTGTTATTCCATTCTTTATTATTCTGTTGGAATAACCAGTATACGCGGTCTACCCTATACTTGGTGACATTCTTCTATTATTCTGTTGGAACATCCTGTCTGTGTGTTTTACACCGGACCTGGTTCCGTCTTTATTATTATTCTGTTGGAACATCCTGTCTGTGTGTTTTACACCGGACCTGGTTCCATTATTTATTATACTGTTCTTTATTATTCTGTCAGAATATCCTGTCTGTGCGTTTACGCCGGACCTGGTTCCATTATTTATTATTCTGTCGGAATATCCTGTCTGTGCGGTTACGCCGGACCTGGTTCCATTATTTATTATTCTGTTGGAATAACCTGTCTGTGCGGTCTATCGCATGCATGGTGATTTCTTTTGTTATTCCATTCTTTATTGTACTCAGTTGGTTAAGTTTTGACTTCTATACTCCATGAAATTTGTGGAATATCCTTGATAATTGCGTTTCATCCAGTATCTTTTCATGAAAATATTCTTCTAAGCATTCTTGAATTTTACTCCACAAAGCAGTATCATGTTGACAATTTGGACGTTGTTAATTCTTGGATAAATTAATTCTTGAACTTGTTTTATTGAATTCTTATATCATTGTCATCATCCTCATGTTTATAAAATGTTGAAAGTCATCTGTGGCCTGTAGTGCATAGATGGACTTGGTATGATTATGACCAGGGATTATTCGGTATAATCATGACCGTAATGTTACAAATGATGTGGTAAAAGTCCTCATTGGCCCGTAGTGCATTGATGGACAGTTGTTGGCATGATCATGACCATTAATGAATATACGAATATCCTTGGCCGTAGTGCAGGGGTGATTCGATGATGTGGATTATTTTATTAAGCTGAGTCCCAGCGATCACAGTGTTGAAAAATCTTTTAAATCATAAAAGATAGTAGAGTTTATTTTCTACTTGACTCTTTTAATGGATTGCTTGTTCCGCTACAGTTAAACTTGATGTCTATTATATTTTATCAGTTTAACATTGTTGAAGGCTAATGATAATTTATTCTGCATTATCTTAGTCATAATATTTCTTACTGGGCTAGTTGAGCTCACCCTTTCTTTCACTGTTCTCTTCAGGAAATGAGAACGTAGCTGGGGCAAGTCGGGGAACGGAGTGATGGTCCGAATGATAGTATTAGTTAGTAGTCCTCACTATTCTATGTAATGGTGTGTTAATAAATGTAATGAGGACTCCTTTTGAGTATGAATACTCTCTAGAAGATAATATTTGTATTCAAACTCACAGTTTATGTTTTGTCGTATTGTACACGACAGTTGTATTAGTAAGTTGTATTTGTATTCTGTACTATGTATCTGACGACCCAAGATGGGTGATGTATACCTAATTTTGGGGGCGTCACAGTTGGTATCAGAGCTTAGGGATATGATCCCTGGCTAAGATGTGAGAATAGAACTAGGAGGGGAGAGACGGGGAATTCCTTCGCTAGTATGACCTACCTAAGTTTATTTGCATGGTATTTAATTGGTCGGTCATAATATAAGGATAATATATGACATATCAATTAATTTTTATTTTGTGGCAGTATCTGAAAATGGCATCTGAGAATGTTGAGAATAGCAATGGAGCACAGACGACTGTTGATTCACCACATATCAATAATCAGGATAATGTGCATCAGGAAGGTGACAATCCTCATGCAAACAACAACACTGACCAAATGATGAATGATCAAATGTTCAGAGGCTTTATGCAATTCATGCAACAACAGGTGAAAGCGGCTCCTGTCCACAACGTAGGTGGAAATACTGGAAACTCTCTGGCGGTCACCGCTAAACAGTTTAAGGAGCTGGGACCACCGGAGTTTAAGGGAGAACCCAAACCACTTGTAGCTGAAACATGGATAAAGCAGATCACCAAGATATTTGATGTCTTGGGTTGCTCCGAGGAGCAAAAGGTTCCCTTTGCCGCCTTTATGTTGCGAGGAGAGGCAGATTACTGGTGGGAATCGATAAAGCGTACTCAACCTGCCGCACTGAAGATGTCTTGGGAGAAGTTCCAAGAGCTGTTTAACGACAAATACTTTCCCGAGAGTATTCGTCACATGAAGGAGGTGGAGTTCATCAAATTGGAGCAGAATAATATGACCGTGTCGCAGTACGAGGCAAAATTTGCGGAGTTATCCCGGTTTGCGTCCCACCTGGTGGATAATGAAGAAAGAATGACGCGGATGTTTTTAAGAGGTTTGAAGCCGGAGATACGTCAACATCTTGTTTCTCATAAACTGTGTTTGTATTCAGATGTTGTAAATAGGGCTCAGTTGGTGGAGCGCGATAACGAGACAACGCAACCAAAAGAGAGCAGCCGGCAAAATGATAATACCAGTGAGAGCAGTCATCGAAGCGGTGACAACAAGCGTGGAGGGAATCAACAGGCCAGAAATGGTAACCACTTCGGTGGTAATCAGGGCCAAAACAATAAGAATGGGCATTTCAAGAAGAGGAGATTCAACAATGATGGAAAGACGTCAGCACCAGCACCTGTCGTTAAGGAAGGAGAACGACCACCTATCATATGTTTCAAATGCGGAGGGGAGGGGCACATCAGTCCAAACTGCGCGATGCCGTCCAAAGCATGTTATAATTGTGGAAGAGAAGGTCATTTAGCTCGATTTTGTCGTTTACCGAAGACAAATTCAGCTAGGATGGAGGCACCAAAGGCCGTCCCAGAAAAGTCAAAACCGGTTGTGCAAGGGAGAGCGTTTGTTGTGAACTCCCAGAGAGCAAGGAACCCGAATGAGGTCATCACGGGTAAGCTTATCATAAACTCTAACGAAGTCTATACTTTATTTGATACCGGTTCTACCCATTCTTTTATTTCTCCTACTTGCGCTCATCGATTAAATTTGATTCCGGAGAAATTAGACTTTGACTTAGCAGTTGAAACTCCATTGGGAGAAACCTTCATTACATCCACGGTTTATAAGTCTTGTTTGGTTCAAGTTGGTACCCACACATTACCTGTCGATCTTATTTCATTAAAAATACTTGCATTTGACGTGATTCTAGGGATTGATTGGTTAACTACTCATCATGCAAAAATTGATTGTTTTCGTAAGGTTGTTAGCTTTCATATTCCTAATCGACCTATTATGCGAATTCAAGCAACCAAACCATTAAAATCAATCGCTGTCATCTCAAGCCATAAAGCTATTCGTTTATTGAAAAACGGATGTCAAGCTTTCTTAGCTCATGTCACAGATCTAAACAAAAATACGTCAGCTTTGAATGATATTTCTATTGTTAATAAATTTCCTGACGTATTTCCCGAAGAACTTCCTGGCCTACCCCCAGAGCGTGAAATTGAATTTTGTATCGACCTTGAACCCGGTACAAAACCCATTTCCAAAGCCCCATATCGAATGGCTCCTATTGAACTTCAGGAGTTAAAGACCCAACTGCAGGAATTGTTAGACATTGGTTTTATTCGTCCTAGTACTTCTCCTTGGGGTGCTCCTGTTCTGTTCGTGAAGAAGAAAGATGGGAGTATGCGACTTTGTATTGATTATCGGGAGTTGAATCATGTCACCATCAAAAATAGGTACCCATTGCCACGTATTGATGACCTGTTTGACCAGTTGCAAGGAGCACAATTCTTTTCAAAGATCGATCTTCGTTCTGGATATCATCAGCTGAAGGTTAGAACTGAGGATATTCCAAAGACTGCCTTCAGAACTCGGTATGGGCATTATGAATTCTTAGTTATGTCTTTTGGATTGACTAATGCTCCTGCTGCCTTCATGGATATGATGAACAGGGTATTCAAGGAATATTTGGATCACTTTGTGGTCGTCTTTATCGATGACATCCTTATTTATTCCAAAAGCCGTGAAGATCATGAGCAACACTTGAGGCTGGTACTCCAAAAGCTTCGTGAATACAAACTTTATGCCAAGTTGAAGAAATGCGAGTTCTGGCTGGAAGAGGTAGCATTCCTTGGGCACGTAGTATCAAGTCGTGGAATATCGGTTGACCCGGCAAAGATTGAAGCTATTCAAAGCTGGGAGCAACCTAAATCAGTGACCGAAGTACGTAGCTTTCTTGGTTTAGCTGGTTATTATCGGAGATTCGTGGAAGGATTTTCTCGAATCGCTACTCCATTAACTCAGCTGACTCGGAAAGATACAAAGTTCGGTTGGAGCGAAGAATGTGAGCAGAGTTTTCAAGAACTCAAGAGGAGACTCATTTCAGCACCTGTTCTAACAATACCATCTGGCTCGGAGGGATTTGTCATCTACAGTGATGCTTCGAGCAAAGGGTTGGGATGCGTTCTCATGCAACATGGAAAAGTCATAGCCTATGCATCAAGACAACTCAAGGAATATGAGAGGAATTATCCTACTCATGATCTAGAGTTGGCAGCTGTTGTCTTTGCACTTAAAATTTGGAGGCATTACTTGTATGGGGAGAAGGTGGAGATCTTTACGGATCACAAAAGCCTCAAATATTTCTTCACTCAAAAGGAACTCAACATGCGACAACGACGTTGGCTTGAACTGTTGAAAGATTATGATCATACCATTCAATACCATCCTGGAAAAGCGAACGTGGTAGCTGACGCATTGAGTAGAAGATCATATGCAAGTACGAGTGCAATATTGTCAACACAAGGCCCATTTTGTGTGACTTGCAAAGGATGGAGATAGAGTTAAAGACTCCAGGGACCCATGTGATGATGGCGAATATACGAGTAGAACCAACTTTAATCGATAAAGTTAAAGCTGCTCAAGCTACAGACCTAGAGCTGATGCGTATGAGGAAGAAAGTGCAAGAAGGTGCTATGCCGGAAGCAAGAATCGATGAAGAAGGAATACTTCGAGTCAACTCCAGACTTTGTGTTCCTAACAACCATGATTTAAAGTATGAAATCATGATGGAGGCGCACAACACACCGTTTGCAATCCATCCTGGAAGTACCAAAATGTATCATGATCTTCGTCATACATTTTGGTGGAGCAATATGAAGAGAGAGATAGCGTTGTTTATCTCAAGGTGTCTAACTTGTCAACGAGTCAAAGCGGAGCATCAAGTACCAAAAGGTCCATTGCAACCACTTGAAATTCCAGAATGGAAGTGGGAGCACATTACCATGGATTTCGTTACCGGTCTTCCTAAGGTTTCTCAAGGTATTGATGCGATTTGGGTCATTGTTGATAGATTGACCAAGTCTGCTCATTTCTTACCGATACGAGAAACTTATACACTTGAACGTCTTGCTCGTATGTACATAAACGAGATTGTAAGACTGCATGGTATGCCAGTATCCATAGTTTCTGATCGAGACCCAAGATTCACTTCACGATTTTGGGTTAGTTTACAAAAAGCTATGGGCACGGATTTACGATTTAGTTCAGCATATCATCCTCAGACGGACGGACAATCAGAGAGGACTATTCAAACTCTAGAAGATTTATTAAGACTCTGTGTCTTTGACTTCAAGGGAAGTTGGGACAAGTTCTTACCATTGGTGGAGTTTTCCTACAACAACAGTTATCAAGCAAGTATTGGCATGGCTCCATTCGAAGCATTGTATGGAAGAAAATGTCGTTCTCCAGTATGCTGGGATGAGGTGGGTGAAGCAACGTTGTTGGGACCGGAGTTGGTACGTATGACTACAGAAAAGATTCAAACGATCCGACAACGTATAAAAACCTCACAAGATCGACAAAAGAGTTATGCTGATCTTCATCGAAAGGACGTGGAATTTGATGTAGGAGATCATGTGTTCTTACGTGTTGCTCCATGGAAAGGAGTTACGAGATTTGGAAAGAGAGGAAAGCTCAATCCTCGATTCATCGGTCCATTTTTAATCCTCGATCGAGTAGGAACTGTGGCTTATAGACTCGCTTTACCGCCAAGTATGTCTCGTGTTCATAACGTTTTTCACATATCCATGTTACGCAAATATGTGGAAGACCCGAACCACATTATTGAGTTAGAACCGGACGAAATAGCGGAAGATTTGACGTATGAAGAAGTTCCTGTTCAAATCTTGGATAAGAAGGAACATATTCTACGCTCCAAGGTTATACCTCAAGTCAAAGTTTTGTGGAGAAACCACGATGTTGAGGAAATGACTTGGGAGTTAGAATCTGAAATGAAATCAAGGTATCCTTACCTCTTCGACATACCAGGTACGTACCCTAATTTCGAGGGCGAAATTTCATAAGAAGGGGAGGTTGTAAGACCCCAACTTTTATAAATAAAGATGAATTTTCTATAAATATCATTTTTGAATATTATGGAGTTAATTTGATATAATGTTATAGTTGTGGGTAATATTTATAAATTTTACAAAGTAAGCAAGTTGTTTAAAATATTCGTTTGGTCGGGGAATATTCGTACGACGGCACAATCATTGGTGGACCCCACAACAGAATTATTGTCGGATTAGAAAACGACAAAATTATCTTTCTATAAAATAACGGCTGAGGTGTTACCGTTAAAACCGTTAAAACTGTTGAACTACCGGTAGTAAAAGTACAGTAATACGCGTGGTTGCATAGTAGCACACGGTATTGATTATTGATGCTTACGTGAGAAGTCACTCAGCTATACTCAATTATTGCTACAGTAATTGCTGCATCATATTTCTTAAATTATTGTCATAGTATCATCTGTATAATATGTTAGACCCCAACTTTTATAAATAAAGATGAATTTTCTATAAATATCATTTTTGAATATTATGGAGTTAATTTGATATAATGTTATAGTTGTGGGTAATATTTATAAATTTTACAAAGTACGCAAGTTGTTATATAATATTCGATTGGTCGGAGAATATTCGTTTTAACAGGGAATATTCGTACAACGACACAATCATTGGTGGACACCACAACGGAATTATTGTCGGATTGAGAAAACGACAAAAATATTTTATTAAAAATAACGGCGGAAGTTTTACCATTGTTACTGTTGAACTATTCGGAAGTAAAAGTACAGTAATACGTGTGGTTGCATAGTAGCACACGGTATTGATTATTAATGCTTATGTGATAAGTCACTCAGTTTGATTTAATTATTGTCAGTTAATAATATGAATTATTTAGCGATAATGACGTTTTGTTTTATTCATATTATTAACGTAATAAAACAGAAACATCTTTTTATATAAAACAGAATACTTTATTAAAGTTATTCTATAAATAGAATATATTATATTTTATTTAAAAGATTTTTCTTTAAATATGGACCGTCAGATTAAAGTAATCAATCTGGACCGTTCATGGATTAGTTACTATGCATTCTATTTTTCTATAAATAGCAGCTCATTCCTTCATTATTTCTTACGAATTCACTGAACTCTGGAGAGAGAAACTATAGAGAGAAACTATAGAGAGAGAGAATAAGAGTATTCTGCTACTTAACTACTTCCTTATTTCAGCTATTCTTTAAAACGGTAAGGGGTATTATTTTTTCATATTTATGAAGAGAACTGTTGTTATTCCATTTCTTATTATTCTGTTGGAATAACCTGTATACGCGGTCTACCCTATACTTAGTGACATTCTTCTATTATTCTGTTGGAACATCCTGTCTGTGTGTTTTACACCGGACCTGGTTCCGTCTTGTTATTATTCTGTTAGAACATCCTGTCTGTGTGTTTACACCGGACCTGGTTCCATTATTTATTATTCTGTCGGAATATCCTGTCTGTGCGTTTACGCCGGACCTGGTTCCATTATTTATTATTCTGTCGGAATATCCTGTCTGTGCGTTTACCCGGACCTGGTTCCATTATTTATTATTATGTTGGAATAACCTGTCTGTGCGGTCTATCGCATGCATGGTGATTTCTTTTGTTATTCCATTCTTTATTGTACTCAGTTGGTTAAGTTTTGACTTCTATACTCCATGAAATTTGTGGAATATCCTTGATAATTGCGTTTCATCCAGTATCTTTTCATGAAAATATTCTTCTAAGCATTCTTGAATTTTACTCCACAAAACAGTATCATGTTGACAATTTGGACGTTGTTAATTCTTGGATAAATTAATTCTTGAACTTGTTTTATTGAATTCTTATATCATTGTCATCATCCTCATGTTTATAAAATGTTGAAAGTCATCTGTGGCCTGTAGTGCATAGATGGACTTGGTATGATTATGACCAGGGATTATTCGGTATAATCATGACCGTAATGTTACAAATGATGTGGTAAAAGTCCTCATTGGCCCGTAGTGCATTGATGGACAGTTGTTGGCATGATCATGACCATTAATGAATACACGAATATCCTTGGCCGTAGTGCAGGGGTGATTCGATGATGTGAATTATTTTATTAAGCTGAGTCCCAGCGATCACAGTGTTGAAAAACCTTTTAAATCATAAAAGATAGTAGAGTTTATTTTTTACTTGACTCTTTTAATGGATTGCTTGTTCCGCTGCAGTTAAACTTGATGTCTATTATATTTTATCAGTTTAACATTGTTGAAGGCTAATGATAATTTATTCTGCATTATCTTAGTCATAATATTTCTTACTGGGCTAGTTGAGCTCACCCTTTCTTTCACTGTTCTCTTTAAGAAATGAGAACGTAGCTGGGCCAAGTCGGGGAACGGAGTGATGGTCCGAATGATAGTATTAGTTAGTAGTCCTCACTATTCTATGTAATGGTGTGTTAATAAATGTAATGAGGACTCCTTTTGAGTATGAATACTCTCTAGAAGATAATATTTATATTCAAACTCACAGTTTATGTTTTGTCGTATTGTACACGACAATTGTATTAGTAAGTTGTATTTGTATTCTGTACTATGTATCTGACGATCCAAGATGGGTGATGTATACCTAATTTTTGGGGCGTCACAATAACAATTTAAAATTTTTTTTTATAACAGTCTAAATTTTTTTTTTGTTAAAAACAGTTTAAAAAAAATTGCTAAAAACAGTTAAAACAATTTATTTTATTTTTAATTTTTTTTATAACAGTTAGAAATTTTTTTATAACAATTTTAGTTTTTTTTTGTTAAAAACAGTTTTAAAAAAAATTTATAACAGTTTAAAAAAAAATTGTTAAAAACAGTTTTAAAAAAAATTGTTAAAAACAGTTTTTAAAAAATTTGTTAAAAACAGTTTAAAATTTTTTTTGTTAAAACACTTTCTTTTGTTTTAAAAAAAAATTTAACAGTTTTATATATTTTTTTTAAAAACAATTAAACAAATTTATTTTGTTTTAAAAAAAATTTATAACAGTTTAAAAAAAAAATTATGACAGTCTAAAATTTTTTTTGTTAAAAACAGTTTAAAAAAAACAGTTAAAAAAAATTATTGTCTTAAAAAAAAAAGTTAGACAGTTTAAAAAATTTTTTATAACAGGTTTAAAAAAAATTTATAACTGTTTTAAAAAAAATTGTTAAAAACAGTTTAAAAAAAATTTGTTAAAAAAATTTATTTTGTTTTAAAAATTTTTTATAACAGTTTAAAAAAAAAATTGTTTTTTAATTGTATGGTAATTGTATGCTAACTATTTTAAAATTCTGTTTTTAAAAATTCTTATATTTAAAATCATTTTATTTTATTTAAAATTAATTATTTTTGCCAATTTTTTAAACCGTTCCAATTTGCACCCTGAACTTTTGTTACCGCCTTAGCCGGTCACTTTTGACCGGTTAAGTGAAGAAAATGTGCATTTTGTTACGTATAATGAAATTTAGGGTGTACTTAGACATTTTTTTCGGTTTGGAGTGCAAAAGTCAATATCGGTGTAAAATTTAAGGTGCAAATTGTCTTTTAGTCTATTTAGAATGAAAATATAGTGTGAATTCTCCTTAATTTTAGTTATATTTAATTTAAGAGTTATTTTTAATATAATTATAGTCGCTTTAAGGTTATTTCAGTTGGATCAAATTCTAGTAGGAAACCCAAATACTAATAGATGGTCTGAGCAAAAAGCACCTGTGGATAAGGTGTTTTATCACAATTAGTGGCATAACCAAAATATTAATAGAGAGGGTCAAAATATATTAGTAAAAAAATTATTTATTAACGTTTGGAGTGTTTCTTTTAAATTTATTTTGTCTAATTATAGTATTTCACAATATCTTATTCCAACCATTGTCAACTTTTGAGTTGTGCATCTAATGACTTTAAATACACATATATATATTTACTTATTTATTTTTTAATTTTTCCCGAACTATTGAAACTATTAATCAGACTTTGAAATTTTTAGTCAGCTGATTAGCTACTTTTATAGATAAATTATAAATTATAATATTATATATTCAAAACCTTATATTGTGGTTCAGGGGATTAATTAACTTGAAAGAATGAATTCCAACAACAAAAACAAAAAAAAAACAGAATAAGACAGATTTTAATAATCTTGATAGGATAGAACTATGGTGAACTTATGATCACTGTAATAGGATCCAAAAAAAATTATTTTATTTCTTTAGTTTTTTATTTTTAATTACTTTACAAAAAGAATTATTACCACTTTTTTTTACTTCACTTTGATGATAAAGTAAAAATAAAAAAAAACAAATGAGAAAATAAAATACATAAAAAAAAGGAAGGAAAAAAAAAACAAATAACCCATAAAAATTTCAGAATGAGGGGTCATATGACCCCCTGGTTCCGCCCATGATCACAATTAATCTTAGAATCTAGCATGAATTTTCCTAGTGTTTTGTTAGTTACAATTAATTACTTGGAAATTATGATTATATCCTTCGCTGCTAGTAAATGGTGGTGACCCGATTCCAAATCCAAATTCAAATCCAATTCCGAGAAGGAATTAACCCACTCTCCTGGTCTCTACCTATAAATTAAGGTACCCTAAGGCCTTACCCCAGATGAGGTTACTTTAATTTTATCTTAATTAATTAATGCATGGCTAAAGGCGTGAATTCATTGATGGGACGACGCAATAGTAGCGTTGTTCTTTGTTTAACACTCATCCTTCTCCACTTTTCCTGCTGTGCCAGAGCATTGATCCTCTCCCCCGACGACGACGACTGGATCATCACTATTGCAGGACTTGAGAAGGACACCCGTGGCGGCGCTGGACGACCGGAGGAGAACAACGGTGGCTTGGTGAAGATGACTGATCATTGGAACCTCTACACCGACAAGGACCACAGTATTATCAATGGAGTGGCAGGGGATCAGTTAATCTTTTTCGATCCAGCTTTTCAAACCCTCTTATTTTCATGGTTTGATAATCAAGAGAGTAACCGGACAGATTTCGATACAACTTCTTATTGGGTCATTTTAGAGACCGCAGTCATCTTCATTGTTTTGTTGATGACGCCGGTTAATGATCGATGACCGAAGCCGCCGGAAGACTCGTCGGCTGTGAGAATCAATACATAGCATTCATCCAACAAATTATGGGTGGGATTTGTTCGTAGGAGCTCTTAGGATCTGTTCATCCAAAAAATTATGGGCGAATGAGTAATAATTATTACTGAATAATATTTTTACTTATATATCTTTATAAATAATTAAAAATTACATTCAATATTTTTCTTATTTTATTGTTATAAACAAATTTTATTATATACAAATTATTTATTATTTTTTTAACAAATTAATCAATAACCAATTTAATAAATATTGCTGTAATATTTTGTTTTGATTTTATGATTTTTTTTATTTTGTTATAATTTTGTTAACATTGTTTATTTGTGATTATATAATAAATTTATTCATAATAGTTCTAAAGATCAAAATATAAAATACACATATATTTTAGATAAAAAATTATCAAACACATCATTTAATTTCATATTCAGTCCATTCAAATTCTCTAATACATTCAAAACTTTTCATTCAATTTTATGAAACAACACTTCAATTCCTCTTCATTCAATCATTAATTGTATAGAGTAGTACCAATTAAGATTCTTAAATAGTCACTGTTTAAATTTGTGGATTATTTGTGTGTGTAACATATATAGATATATATTTATTTATTTTTTTGAGGAGAAATTGAATTTCAGTGTAACATATATAGATATAGATATGGTTGATCTATAGGATATTTTTTATTTTAAATGAAATAGAAAATTTATATTTAAAAATTTAAATTTAAAATTATTAAATTTAAATTTTGTGACCTCAATTAAAAATCACTAGTCTAACACTAACAGTAGTTTAACTAGACAACTATATGAATGAATAAAGTTACAATTATGATCGGTATATATTGGCTAATGAACCGGAGACTATTTTATTTCCAACATCACCTATTTATCATAAAGTAGGCAATGCTTGAGCGTCATTTCAAAATAAATAAGAGTTTTAATTATGTATTGTCAAAGACATCGATACACAAATAATTATAATATAACACATTATTTTATATATCTTTTATAAGATATTTATAACTTTTAAAATAATTTCTATAACTTATATTTATTGATGTAATATATGACTAAAAAATTACTACTAATATTTAAAATATTAAGAAATGCCATTTCCCAAAAAAAGTAACAATAATTTGAGGTTTAACTTTCACCTCGACCGAATTAAGAAGTGGGGATGTTTGATAAAAATTTGATGAATTTGAATCTGAATGAAAAAAGTTATTTGATAATTAACATGTCTGAAATATCTGAATGACAAAATTTTATTATTTTACCCATTTGAAAAAAAATTAAAATTGTTATAAATTTATTTAATATTACTTAATATAATAGTTAATATTTTTTTTTACTTCATTCAGCTAAAAAAATCTTATTTAGCCATTCAGCTCATCCATCTTACCAATTCAGACTAAAACAAACGCACTGACCGATTCAACCATTCAGATTCAACTCCATCTAGCTCTAAATAAACACCCCTTAAGTTTCTCATTTTCAATTAAACATCTTCTTTATCCGCATGCCCAATAGAACATTCACGAATCACGACCTATATTATATACCCAGTTCGAATCTTAAGCTCACCCCTTATCTAGCTCACTTTGCTCACTTCCTTTTAGCGACGGACCGGGCGACAACTCGGTCCGTCGCTATATGTTCGGTCCGTCGTTATATGTTGTCTGTCGCTAAAAGTTAAGACGACGATTCTATATATAGCGACTGTAAGACCCCAACTTATTAATAAATGAAATTAAATTTCCTCTATTTATTATTTTGAAATAGAAAGGGTTGATTTGATTAATGTGGTTAGTTATGGGTAAAATGCGCAAATATTTCAAATAAGCAAGTGGTTATAAAATATTCCTTTTTGGTCGGTGAATATTCGTTTGGTCGTGGGATATTCTTGCTGTCGGGGAATATTCGTACGACGGCGCAGCCTTGTGTGGGCCCCATAACGGAAAGCGATTGGATGAAGAAAACAACAAGTATAAGTTGTTTTTAATTAACGACGTAGTTGTTACCGTTAATACTGTTGGAATACCTGGTGGTTAAAATACAGTAGCACACGGTATTGCACCAATTATTGATTCTTACGAAGGAAGACACTATTCAATAATTGTTACAGTAGTTACTGTGACACCCCCAAAATTAGTTATACATCACCCATCTTGGGTCGTCAGATACATAGTACAAAATACAAATACAACTTACTAATACAACTGTCGTGTACAATACGACAAAACATAAACTGTGAGTTTGAATACAAATATTATCTTATAGAGAGTATTCATACTCAAAAGGAGTTCTCATTACATTTATTAACACACCATTACATAGAATAGTGAGGACTACTAACTGATACTATCATTCGGACCATCACTTCGTTTCCCGACTTGCCCCGGCTACGTTCTCATTTCCTGAAGAGAACAGTGAAAGAAAGGGTGAGCTCAACTAGCCCAGTAAGAAATATTATGACTAAGATAATGTAGAATAAATTATCATTAGCCTTCAACAATGTTAAACTGATAAAATATAATAGACATCAAGTTTAACTGCAGCGGAACAAGCAATCCATTAAAAGAGTCAAGTAGAAAATAAACTCTACTATCTTTTATGATTTAAAAAGTTTTTCAACACTGTGATCGCTGAGACTCAGCTTAATAAAATAATTCACATCATCGAATCACCCTTGCACTACGGCCAAGGATATTCGTGTATTCATTAATGGTCATGATCATGCCAACAACGGTCCATCAATGCACTACGGGCCAATGAGGACTTTTACCACATCATTTGTAACATTACGGTCATGATTACACCGAATAATCCCTGGTCATAATCATACCAAGTCCATCTATGCACTACAGGCCATAGATGACTTTCAACAGAATATAAACATGAGGATGATGACAATGATATAAGAATTCAATAAAACAAGTTCAAGAATTAATTTATTCAGGAATTAATAACGTCCAAATTGTCAACATGATACTGCTTTGTGGAGTAAATTTCAAGACTGATCAGGAGAATATTTTCATGAATAGATACTAGATGAAGCGCAAATGTCAAGGATATTCCACTAATTTCATGGAGTATAGAAGTCAAAGTTTTAATCAACTGAGTATAATAAAGAATGGAATAACAAAAGAAATCACCATGCATGCGATAGACCGCACAGACAGGTTATTCTTAACAAAATAATAATAATGGAACCAGGTCCGGCGTAAACGCACAGACAGGATATTCCGACAGAATAATAAATAATGGAACCAGGTCCGGCGTAAACGCACAGACAGGATATTCCGACAGAATAATAAAAAATAGTATAATAAATAATGGAACCAGGTCCAGTGTAAAACACACAGACATGATATTCCGACAGAATAATAATAAAGAAGGAACCAGGTCCGGTGTAAAACACACAGACAGGATGTTCCAACAGAATAATAGGAGAATGTCACCAAGTATAGGGTAGACCACGTATATAGGTTATTCCAACAGAATAATAAAGAATGGAATAACAGAAGTTCTCTTCATGAATATAAAAAAAATAATATTCCCTACCTTAAAAGAACTGGATATTGGAAAAGTGAAGTAGCAGAATACTTTTATTCTCTCTCTCTTATTCTCTCTATACTTTCTCTCTCTATAGCTTGAATGAATTCGTGAAAAATAATGAAGCCCTAGGCCTCTATTTATAGAAAAACTGAGGGTGGCTCTTGGTCTTAACGAAGGGTCAAATGACTCTTGGTCTTAACGAAGGGTCAAATGACTCTTGGTAATATTGAAGGGACAACTACTATTGACGAAAGTAATTACTATTGACCAAGGTAAATACTATTGACGAAGGTAATTACTATTGACCAAGGTAAATACTATTGACCAAGGTAATTATTATTGACGAAGGTAATTACTATTGACCAAGGTAAATACTATTGACGACGGTAATTACTATTGACGAAGAGACTCTTAGATGATGACATATGGGCCCCCCATAAAAATAACCAAACTTACCACAACGTCTCAATTATTGATTTAATAATATAACATATTATACAGATGATACTATGACAATAATTTAAGAGATATGATGCAGCAATTACTGTAGTAATAATTGAGTATAGCTGAGTGACTTCTTACGTAAGCATCAATAATCAATACCGTGTGCTACTATGCAACCATGCGTATTACTGTACTTTTACTACCGGGTAGTTCAACAGTTTTAACGGTTTTAACGGTAACACCTCAGCCGTTATTTTATAGAAAGATAATTTTTGTCGTTTTCTAACTACGACAATACTTCTGTTGTGGGGTCCACCAATGATTGTGTCGTCGTACAAATATTCTCCGACAAACAGAATATTCCCCGACCAAACGAATATTTTATAACAACTTGCTTACTTTGTAAAATTTATAAATATTACCCACAACTATAACATTATATCAAATTAACTCCATAATATTCAAAAATGATATTTATAGAAAATTCATCTTTATTTATAAAAGTTGGGGTCTAACATATTATACAGATGATACTATGACAATAATTTAAGAAATATGATGCAGCAATTACTGTAGCAATAATTGAGTATAGCTGAGTGACTTCTCACGTAAGCATCAATAATCAATACCCTGTGCTACTATGCAACTACGCGTATTACTGTACTTTTTCTACCGGGTAGTTCAACAGTTTTAACGGTTTTAACGGTAACACCTCAGCCGTTATTTTATAGAAAGATAATTTTTGTCGTTTTCTAACTACGACTATACTTCTGTTGTGGGGTCCACCAATGATTGTGCCGTCGTACGAATATTCCCCGACAAAAAGAATATTCCCCGACCAAACGAATATTTTAAAACAACTTGCTTACTTTGTAAACTTTATAAATGTTACCCACAACTATAACATTATATCAAATTAACTCCATAATATTCAAAAATGATATTTACAGAAAATTCATCTTTATTTATAAAAGTTGGGGTCTTACAACCTCCCCTTCTTATGAAATTTTGCCCTCGAAATTAGGGTACATACCTGGTATGTCGAAGAGGTAAGGATACCTTGATTTCATTTCAGATTCTAACTCCCAGGTCATTTCCTCAACATCGTGGTTTCTCCACAAAACTTTGACTTGAGTAATAACCTTGGAGCGTAGAATATGTTCCTTCTTATCCAAGATTTGAACAGGAACTTCTTCATACGTCAAATCTTCCGTTATTTCGTCCGGTTCTAACTCAATAATGTGGTTCGGGTCTTCCACATATTTGCGTAACATGGATATGTGAAAAACGTTATGAACACGAGACATACTTAGCGGTAAAGCGAGTCTATAAGCCACAGTTCCTACTCGATCGAGGATTAAAAATGGACCGATGAATCGAGGATTGAGCTTTCCTCTCTTTCCAAATCTCGTAACTCCTTTCCATGGAGCAACACGTAAGAACACATGATCTCCTACATCAAATTCCACGTCCTTTCGATGAAGATCAGCATAACTCTTTTGTCGATCTTGTGAGGTTTTTATACGTTGTCGGATCGTTTGAATCTTTTCTGTAGTCATACGTACCAACTCCGGTCCCAACAACGTTGCTTCACCCACCTCATCCCAGCATACTGGAGAACGACATTTTCTTCCATACAATGCTTCGAATGGAGCCATGCCAATACTTGTTTGATAACTGTTGTTGTAGGAAAACTCCACCAATGGTAAGAATTGTCCCAACTTCCCCTGAAGTCAACGACACAGAGTCTTAATAGATCTTCAAGAGTTTGAATAGTCCTCTCTGATTGTCCGTCCGTCTGAGGATGATATGCCGAACTAAATCGTAAATCTGTGCCCATAGCTTTTTGTAAACTAACCCAAAATCGTGAAGTGAATCTTGAGTCTCGATCAGAAACTATGGATACTGGCATACCATGCAGTCTTACAATCTCGTTTATGTACATACGAGCAAGACGTTCAAGTGTATAAGTTTCTCGTATCGGTAAGAAATGAGCAGACTTGGTCAATCTATCAACAATGACCCAAATCGCATCTATACCTTGAGAAACCTTAGGAAGACCGGTAACGAAATCCATGGTAATGTGCTCCCACTTCCATTCTGGAATTTCAAGTGGTTGCAATGGACCTTTTGGTACTTGATGCTCCGCTTTGACTCGTTGACAAGTTAGACACCTTGAGATAAACAACGCTATCTCTCTCTTCATATTGCTCCACCAAAATGTATGACGAAGATCATGATACATTTTGGTACTTCCAGGATGGATTGCAAACGGTGTGTTGTGCGCCTCCATCATGATTTCATACTTTAAATCAGGGTTGTTAGGAACACAAAGTCTGGAGTTGACTCGAAGTATTCCTTTTTTATCGATTCTTGCTTCCGGCATAGAACCTTCTTGCACTTTCTTCCTCATACGCATTAGCTCTAGGTCTGTAGCTTGAACAGCTTTAACTTTATCGATTAAAGTTGGTTCTACTCGTATATTCGCCATCATCACATGGGTCCCTGGAGTCTTTAACTCTATCTCCATCCTTTGCAAGTCACACAAAATGGGCTTTTGTGTTGACAATATTGCACTCGTACTTGCATATGATCTTCTACTCAATGCGTCAGCTACCACGTTCGCTTTTCCAGGATGGTATTGAATGGTATGATCATAATCTTTCAACAGTTCAAGCCAACGTCGTTGTCGCATGTTAAGTTCCTTTTGAGTGAAGAAATATTTGAGGCTTTTATGATCCGTAAAGATCTCCACCTTCTCCCCATACAAGTAATGCCTCCAAATTTTAAGTGCAAAGACAACAGCTGCCAACTCTAGATCATGAGTAGGATAATTCCTCTCATATTCCTTGAGTTGTCTTGATGCATAGGCTATGACTTTTCCATGTTGCATGAGAACACATCCCAACCCTTTGCTCGAAGCATCACTGTAGATGACAAATCCCTCCGAGCCAGATGGTATTGTTAAAACAGGTGCTGAAATGAGTCTTCTCTTGAGTTCTTGAAAACTCTGCTCACATTCTTCGCTCCAACCGAACTTTGTATCTTTCCGAGTCAGCTGAGTTAATGGAGTAGCGATTCGAGAAAATCCTTCCACGAATCTCCGATAATAACCAGCTAAACCAAGAAAGCTACGTACCTCGGTCACTGATTTAGGTTGCTCCCAGCTTTGAATAGCTTCAATCTTTGTCAGGTCAGCCGATATTCCACGACTTGATACTACGTGCCCAAGGAATGCTACCTCTTCTAGCCAGAACTCGCATTTCTTCAACTTGGCATAAAGTTTGTATTCACGAAGCTTTTGGAGTACCAGCCTCAAGTGTTGCTCATGATCTTCACGGCTTTTGGAATAAACAAGGATGTCATCGATAAAGACGACCACAAAGTGATCCAAATATTCCTTGAATACCCTGTTCGTCATATCCATGAAGGCAGCAGGAGCATTAGTCAATCCAAAAGACATAACTAAGAATTCATAATGCCCATACCGAGTTCTGAAGGCAGTCTTTGGAATATCCTCAGTTCTAACCTTCAGCTGATGATATCCAGAACGAAGATCGATCTTTGAAAAGAATTGTGCTCCTTGCAACTGGTCAAACAGGTCATCAATACGTGGCAATGGGTACCTATTTTTGATGGTGACATGATTCAACTCCCGATAATCAATACAAAGTCGCATACTCCCATCTTTCTTCTTCACGAACAGAACAGGAGCACCCCAAGGAGAAGTACAAGGACAAATAAAACCAATGTCTAACAATTCCTGCAGTTGGGTCTTTAACTCCTGAAGTTCAATAGGAGCCATTCGATATGGGGCTTTGAAAATGGGTTTTGTACCGGGTTCAAGGTCGATACAAAATTTAATTTCACGTTCTGGGGGTAGGCCAGGAAGTTCTGTAACGACCCCAAAATAGGTCCATTCCATCCAACCTATTCTGAGTCGCCAAATACATGGTACAGAAAACAACTATAACTTTATTACAACAATTGTCGTGCAAAATACAACAACACATATGCTGTGAGTTTGGATACAGATATATACCAAATGTGACTCATGTTCCAACCGTGGACATCACCTCACAATGACACCTTACATAAAGGTATAGTCAAAAACTGTTTTAGAATTTAGAATCTTTGGGAAGTGCTCAAGGAAACCTTCGTACATGGGAGGCCACGCGTCTAGGTTATGATAGATATCATATGGCCACAGAATTATCCTTGGTTGACCCAATAGACCCCAAAGAAAAATGAGAAGATTACTATCATATTCTTCCCAATGGTGAGTCTTCTCTTGACATATCATTATCTCTACTGTCTCTAATTGAGAATTATACTTTAAACAAACACCAAGATTATATAGGTAGTGCTCGTATATATACTCAGCAAGTGGATGAGCACATCCCTGTCTTATGATGACACGAGGTTGTATGTCGTTAGACATCTTGTATGTTAGTGGCAAACCACCCTTCCAACGTTGGGTACACCTTACCCTATTGGATTCACCAAATATAACTACTAAATGAACTTTTCTATACTGCTTCGGGAGAACATCCACAGCTAGAGACCATTGTTCTATTTCCCCGTTACCCTCGCTCGACCCAGCTACACTCTTATTACCTGAAAAGAATTGTGAATCAAAAGGGTGAGCACAACTAGCTCAGTAAAGAATATCATGACTAAAGATAATTCAATTATCAATAGCCTTCATCAACAATAAATCAGAGATTTAGAACATATGGTAAATGATAAAAATTTCAACCATAGTTGCAGCGGAACGAGCAATCCATTAGAAGAGTCAAATAGACTATAAAGTCTATTATCTTCTCCATGTTAAAAATTCACCAATAATGTTTTATCCCTGTAACATCAATCAACAATTCTGGTCCACAATCATTTGAATAACTCATAATCATAACTGTAGTTCTAAATTCTTCTTCTCATCCAGGACGATGATAATTTTCATCACCTATCTTTACCTGAAACATCAAAGATCATGGTTACACCAAATCACATTTCCTGTTCATAATCATACTAATAACTTCATCTTTGCACTACGTCCAAAGATATTCATTTGTATCACCAGTTGGTCATGTTTATCTCAACATCTGTTCATCTTTGCACTACTGGCCAAAGATATTCAACAACATGTCATCTTTGCACTACGGGCCAAAGATATTCATCAACAATTTATCTTTGCACTACAGGCCAAAGATATTCATCAATATTTCATCTTTGCACTACAGGCCAAAGATATTAATATCTCAAAGAAATATATAATCATTTCAGAATTTATATAAACAATAATTATAACCATGTTGATCAATTCACCTTTGCACTTAAGCTAAAGATATTCACTTATAAATTCAATGGTCATGATCATACCAGTCACAATTCAACTTTGCACTACAGGCCAAAGTGAACCCTAGTCATGATCATACCAATAATCTACCCATCTTTACACTCCAGTGAAAGAGAATTTCAACATCAGGGTTATAAAAATGTTATATATGATGATAAAAATAATATGATCAACATATAGTTTTAATCTCAAGAGTAATATTCGTAACTCATGAATAGTAAATCGTGAATAGTAACTCATGAATAGTAACCCCGACACAAAAGATAAAAATTCCACAATAAAATCCATACCAATATTTTGGTATAATGATATTGAAAGAATAACATTACTTAAATTTATAAACAATTTATTTTAATTGTTTACACTTTACTAATTAATGCATTTAATCATCATAAAATGCCAACTCTTACAATTTCATCATCAATAATCAAAACCCTCATCAAAAATCTGCATATACCTCATATAGGATTCTCAAGCCATAAAATCCTATTTTCCAATTTTCTTTCTTCACAAAACATATTTAATTCATTTACTCATAACTAGACCATTTTCATGAAAAATACCAAATCAGTTCCAAAAATATTTCTTTTCTGGGATTTAGCATAATATAGTCCCATAGTGAACATATATTTTTCTCAGAATTTTTAAAAGTCATTTACTATTTTTCATATGGCCAAAATAGCCGAATATTTAGACATTTATCAAAAATTGTACTTTTGTCTAAAAATTCTGAAATTAACAGAGTATACTTCCATCATATACATGTACTCCCAATAAAAATTTCATCAATTTTGGAGTTAACCACAAGAAATTATAAACAGTTACTTTTAAAATAGTCTTTTCTCATAAAATTCATAACTCTCAATCTATACATCCAAAAATCACCATTTTTGGACACAATCAATAAAACTCATCAAAATATCATTTCAAATTTTTCCAGAATTTTTGAAGTTCAGAAAAATTACGAAACTGAAAAACATAACAACCCTTAAAATCTCTTAAAATCCCTTACTATCCCTTACTATCCCTTACTATCCCTTACAATCCCTTACCTCAAAAGAACAGTACTTCTGATCGGTATAAGGCTGAAGGAAACTTGCACTGATGAATAGCAACTCACCAAGTATCTAAAAACTCACAAAATATGCTTCATAATATAGAGAGAGAAAGAGAGAAAGCTTATGTTTTTGGTGTGATTTTCAATTCTAACTTAGCCCTCTATTTATAGGAAAATTTTGGTAGGTTTGACCTGCAACCTGATGGCTTTATGTAAGACCCCGAATTTTATGAAATAAAAGTATTCAATTTTTCTTATAATTACTATTCAGTAAATGGTTTAATTGATAAATGTTAGAGTTAAGGGTGATATATGAATTTTTTTTCAAAATACACAAGTGGTTATAAAATAATCATTGTTGTCGGGGAATATTCGTTTGGTCGTGGAATATTCTTTCTGTCGGGGAATATTCGTACGACGACGCAGCTATTTGTGGGCCCCATAACGAATAACTGTCGGGTGAAGAAAAACGATAAATTTGAGTTTTTACAAATAACGGCGTAGTTGTTATCGTTAATACTGTTGAAATACCCGGTGGTTAAAATACAGTAATACGCGTTATTGCACAGTAGCACACGGTATTGCACAGTATTTTTGAAATTATTGATTCTTACGTAAGAAGGCACTACTCAATAATTGTTACAGTAATTACTGTTCAATATTTTATTTTATTGATTCAATAATTGCTACGTTGAAATTTTATATTATTGTTGTTCAATAATTGTTGCTGCACAGTATTTTCCATTATCAGATCAATAATTCATATTATTTGAATAGTATTATTAGATAGCATTATTGGCAATGTCTAGAAAGTTCTGTCTAAGGAGAGGTTTGGTCATCTAATTGCGCGCTAGTAAGGAGAAATCCTTATTGGAAAGCCCCTTCTTTCCTGGGAATGGCCTGGTTGTCATAAATGTGATTCTGTAATATTATTTGTGAATAATTAATTATTGATTCATATGATAAGAAAATATTTATTTTATGTGGATATAAATGAGGGATATATTTTTGTGGTTAAAAAATGAAGGAGTTAATGTTGAGATTTTTATCCGTATTTTTGTCGGAATGGAGGTATTAAAAATCAGGATTTTTTGAGAAATATTGCGGGTGTTATAATTTTTAATCCGACTGTTGGATCGTGGTAATTTTTGGATATGTTATACATATATAAGTTGAGTATATGTCCATAAATTTTGAACCGTTAAAAATGAACGTATGAATTGTTATGAATTTTAAGAGGTGGCTGATTCGGAAATCAGGTTACAAATCATTTTTGGTGGAAAATTCTAGAATTGGTGGGCCCCACTTGTGGTTGGTGAAGAAATGTGCTGAATTATATTTCAAATGTGGTGGGTGGGAATAGTAGCAGGTAAAGCCATCAGGTTGCAGGTCAAACCTACCAAAATTTTCCTATAAATAGAGGGCTAAGTTAGAATTGAAAATCACACCAAAAACATAAGCTTTCTCTCTTTCTCTCTCTAGATTATTGAGTGTAATTTGTGAGTATTTAGATACTCTGTGAGTTTCTATTCATCAGTGCAAGTTTTTGTCGGCTTTGCATACCGATCAGAAGTACTGCTCTTTTGAGGTAAGGGATTGTAAGGGATAGTAAGGGATAGTAAGGGATTTTAAGGGTTGTTATATTTTCCAGTTTCGTAATTTTTCTGACCTTCTAAAATTCTGGAAAAATTTGAAACGATATTTTGATGAGTTTTCTTGATTGTGTCCAAAAATGGTGATTTTTGGATGTATAGATTGAGAGTTATGAATTTTATGAGAAAAGACTATTTTAGAAGTAACAGCTTATAATTCCTTGTGGTTAACTCCAAAATTGATGAAATTTTTATTGGGAGTACATGTATATGATAGAAGTATACTCTGTAAATTTCAGAATTTTTAGACAAAAGTACAATTTTTGATAAATGTCTAAATATTCGGCTATTTTGGCCATATGAAAAATAGTAAATGACTTTTAAAAATTCTGAGAAAAATATATGTTCACTATGGGACTATATTATGCTAAATCCCAGAAAAGAAATATTTTTGGAACTGATTTGGTATTTTTCATGAAAATGGTCTAGTTATGAGTAAATGAATTAAATATGTTTTGTGAAGAAAGAAAATTGAAAAATAGGATTTTATGGCTTGAGAATCCTATATGAGGTATATGCAGATTTTTTATGAAGGTTTTGGTTATTGATGATGAAATTGTAAGAGTTGGCATTTTATGATGATTAAATGCATTAATTAGTAAAGTGTAAACAATTTAAATAAATTGTTTATAAGCTTAAGAATATTATTCTTTCAATATCATTATACCGAAATATTGGTATGCATTTTATTGTGGAATTTCTATCTTTTGTGTCGGGGTTACTATTCATGAGTTACTATTCACGATTTACTATTCATGAGTTACGAATATTACTCTTGAGATTAAAACTATATGTTGATCATATTATTTTTATCATCATATATAATATTTTTATAACCCTGATGTTGAAATTCTCTTTCACTGGAGTGTAAAGATGGGTAGATTATTGGTATGATCATGACTAGGGTTCTCTTTGGCCTGTAGTGCAAAGTTGAATTGTGACTGGTATGATCATGACCATTGAATTTATAATTGAATATCTTAAGCTTACGTGCAAAGGTGAATTGATCAACATGGTTATAATTATTGTTTATATAAATTCTGAAATGATTATAATTCTTTGAGATATTAATATATTTGGCCTGTAGTGCAAATATGAACTGTTGATGAATATATTTGACCTGTAGTGCAAATATGAACTGTTGATGAATATCTTTGGCCGTAGTGCAAAGATGAATTATTGATGAATATCTTTGGCCTGTAGTGCAAAGATGAACTGTTGTTGAATATCTTTGGCCTGTAGTGCAAAGATGAACTGTTGTTGAATATCTTTGGCCTGTAGTGCAAAGATGGTCTGTTGATGAATATCTTTGGCCTGTAGTGCAAAGATGAACTGTTGTTGAATATCTTTGGTCGTAGTGCAAAGATGGATTTATTAGTATGATTATGAACAGGAACTGTGATTTGGTATAACCATGATCTTTGATGTTTCAGGTAAAGACATGTGATGAAAATATTCTTCGTCCTGGGTGCGAAGAAAAATTTAGAATCACAATTATGATTATGAGTTATTCATATGATTGTGGAAAGGAACTGTTGATTGATGTTACAGGGATAAAACATTGTTGATGGATTTTTAACATGGAGAAGATAATAGACTTTATAGTCTATTTGACTCTTCTAATGGATTGCATGTTCCGCTGCAACTATGGTTGAAATTTTTATCATTTACCATATGTTCTAAATCTCTGATTTATTATTGATGAAGGCTATTGATAATTTAATTATCTTTAGTCGTGATATTCTTTACTGAGCTAGTTGTGCTCACCCTTTTGCTTCACAATTCCTTTCAGGTAATAAGAGTGTAGTTGGGTCGAGCGGGGGTAACAAGGGAATAGAACGGTGGTCATCATTTAGTAGTTATATTTGGTGAAGAAAATAGGGTGAGGCGAACCCAACGTTGGAAGGGTGTTTGTTTGAAGTATAATTCTCAATTAGAGACAGTGGAGATAATGATAAGTCAAGAGAAGACTCACCATTGGGAAGAATATGATAGTAATCTTCTCGTTTTTCTTTGGGGTCTATTGGGTCAACCAAGGATAATTCTGTGGCCATATGATATCTATCATAATCTAGATGCGTGGCCTCCCATGTACGAAGGTTTCCTTGAGCACTTCCCAAAGATTCTAATTTCTAAAACAGTTTTTGACTATACCTTTATGTAAGGTGTTATTGTGAGGTGATGTCCACGGTTGGAACATGAGTCATATTTGGTATATATTTGTATCCAAACTCACAGCATATGTGTTGTTGTATTTTGCACGACAATTGTTGTAATAAAGTTGTAGTTATTTTCTGTACCATGTATTTGACGACTCAGAATGGGTTGGGTGGAATGAACCTATTTTGGGGTTGTCACACTTTACCTGCTACTATTCCCACCCACCACATTTGAAATATAATTCAGCACATTTCTTCACCAACCACAAGTGGAGCCCACCAATTCTAGAATTTTCCACCAAAATGATTAACTCCGAAAATTCCACAATTTCTGAACCAGTCATCTTGTAAAATTCATAATAAATCATACGTTCAATTTTAACGGTTAAAAATTTGTGGGCATATACTCAACTTGTATATGTATAACATATCCAAAAATTACCACGATCCAACGGTCAGATTAAAAATTATAACCCCCGCAAAATATCTCAAAAACCCTGATTTTTAATACCTCCATTCCGACAAAAATACGGATAAAAATCTCAACATTAACTCCTTCATTTTTTAACCACAAAAATATATTCCTCATTTATATCCACATAAAATAAATATTTTCTTATCATATGACTCAATAATTAATTATTCACAAATAATATTACAGAATCACATTTATGACAACCAGGCCGTTCCCAGGAAAGAGGGGGCTTTCCAATAAGGATTTCTCCTTACTGGCGCGCAATTAGATGACCAAACCTCTCCTTAGACAGAACTTTCTAGACATTGCCAATAATGTTATCTAATAATATTATTCAAATAATATGAATTATTGATCTGATAATAGAAAATACTGTGCAGCAACAATTATTGAAACAACAATAATATAAAATATCAACGCAGCAATTATTGAATCAATAAAATAAAATATTGAACAGTAATTACTGTAACAATTATTGAGTAGTGCCTTCTTACGTAAGAATCAATAATTTCAAAAATACTATGCAATACCGTGTGCTACTGTGCAATAACGCGTATTACTGTATTTTAACCACCGAGTATTCCAACAGTGTTAACGGTAACAACTACGTCGTTATTTGTAAAAACTCAAATTTGTCGTTTTCTTCACCCGACAGTTATTCGTTATGGGGCCCACAAATAGCTGCGCCGTCGTACGAATATTCCCCGACAGAAAAAATATTCCACGACCAAACGAATATTCCCCGACAACAATGATTATTTTATAACTACATGTGTATTTTGAAAAAAAATCATATATCACCCTTAACTTTAACATTTATCAATTTAACCATTTACTGAATAGTAATTATAAGAAAAATTGAATACTTTTATTTCATAAAATTCGGGGTCTTACAATCTCCCCTCCTTATGAAATTTCGTCCCCGAAATTTACGTACCTGGTATTTCAAAGAGTTGAGAATACCTTGCTTTCATTTCAGATTCCATCTTCCCTATCATCATGATTTCTCCATTGCTCATCTCCTGTATTTCAGATATCATTCTAGAATACAGCTTCAAAATAAGGGTTAATTGAACAAATTAACATATCACATAATATCCCAATATTATGACTGACCAATAAATAAGCTTAGGTAGGACACACTAGCGAAGGATTTACTCATCTCTCCCCTCCTAGTTGTATTCCCCGATCTCCGCCAGAGATCATATCCCCAAGCTCTGATACCAAATGTAACTCTGGACACCAACCTATGTCAGCACCTTACATTGATACCTATCAGTTTGCCACCGCAGAACGGCCTCCCCTACGGAGAGTCTGGCTTCGGTGCATCCCCCATCAACAGGAAGTCACCAGCGAGAGGCTCGGGGCTCTTTACTTATAGCTCTGATACCACCTGTGACTCTCATGGTGCTTCAACCACAGCACCTCACAATGACACCTTACATAAAGGTATAGTCAAAAACTGTTTTAGAATTTAGAATCTTTGGGAAGTGCTCAAGGAAACCTTCGTACATGGGAGGCCACGCGTCTAGGTTATGATAGATATCATATGGCCACAGAATTATCCTTGGTTGACCCAATAGACCCCAAAGAAAAACGAGAAGATTACTATCATATTCTTCCCAATGGTGAGTCTTCTCTTGACATATCATTATCTCTACTGTCTCTAATTGAGAATTATACTTTAAACAAACACCAAGATTATATAGGTAGTGCTCGTATATATACTCAGCAAGTGGATGAGCACATCCCTGTCTTATGATGACACGAGGTTGTATGTCGTTAGACATCTTGTATGATAGTGGCAAACCACCCTTCCAACGTTGGGTACACCTTACCCTATTGGATTCACCAAATATAACTACTAAATGAACTTTTCTATACTGCTTCGGGAGAACATCCACAGCTAGAGACCATTGTTCTATTTCCCCGTTACCCTCGCTCGACCCAGCTACACTCTTATTACCTGAAAGGAATTGTGAAGCAAAAGGGTGAGCACAACTAGCTCAGTAAAGAATATCATGACTAAAGATAATTAAATTATCAATAGCCTTCATCAACAATAAATCAGAGATTTAGAACATATGGTAAATGATAAAAATTTCAACCATAGTTGCAGCGGAACGAGCAATCCATTAGAAGAGTCAAATAGACTATAAAGTCTATTATCTTCTCCATGTTAAAAATCACCAACAATGTTTTATCCCTGTAACATCAATCAACAGTTCTGGTCCACAATCATATGAATAACTCATAATCATAATTATGATTCTAAATTCCTCTTCTCATCCAGGACGAAGATAATTTTCATCACCTGTCTTTACCTGAAACATCAAAGATCATGGTTATACCAAATCACAATTCTGTTCATAATCATACTAATGATTTCATCTTTGCACTACGGGCCAAAGATATTCATTTGTATCACCAGTTGGTCATGTTTATCTCAACATCTGTTCATCTTTGCACTACTGGCCAAAGATATTCAACAACATGTCATCTTTGCACTACGGGCCAAAGATATTCATCAACAATTCATCTTTGCACTACAGGCCAAAGATATTCATCAATATTTCATCTTTGCACTACAGACCAAAGATATTAATATCTCAAAGAAATATATAATCATTTCAGAATTTATATAAACAATAATTATAACCATGTTGATCAATTCACCTTTGCACTTAAGCTAAAGATATTCAATTATAAATTCAATGGTCATGATCATACCAGTCACAATTCAACTTTGCACTACAGGCCAAAGAGAACCCTAGTCATGATCATACCAATAATCTACCCATCTTTACACTCCAGTGAAAGAGAATTTCAACATCAGGGTTATAAAAATGTTATATATGATGATAAAAATAATATGATCAACATATAGTTTTAATCTCAAGAGTAATATTCGTAACTCATGAATAGTAAATCGTGAATAGTAACTCATGAATAGTAACCCCGACACAAAAGATAAAAATTCCACAATAAAATCCATACCAATATTTCGGTATAATGATATTGAAAGAATAACATTACTTAAATTTATAAACAATTTATTTTAATTGTTTACACTTTACTAATTAATGCATTTAATCATCATAAAATGCCAACTCTTACAATTTCATCATCAATAATCAAAACCCTCATCAAAAATCTGCATATACCTCATATAGGATTCTCAAGCCATAAAATCCTATTTTCCAATTTTCTTTCTTCACAAAACATATTTAATTCATTTACTCATAACTAGACCATTTTCATGAAAAATACCAAATCAGTTCCAAAAATATTTTTTTTCTGGGATTTAGCATAATATAGTCCCATAGTGAACATATATTTTTCTCAGAATTTTTAAAAGTCATTTACTATTTTTCATATGGCCAAAATAGCCGAATATTTAGACATTTATCAAAAATTGTACTTTTGTCTAAAAATTCTGAAATTTACAGAGTATACTTCCATCATATACATGTACTCCCAATAAAAATTTCATCAATTTTGGAGTTAACCACAAGAAATTATAAACAGTTACTTTTAAAATAGTCTTTTCTCATAAAATTCATAACTCTCAATCTATACATCCAAAAATCACCATTTTTGGACACAATCAATAAAACTCATCAAAATATCATTTCAAATTTTTCCAGAATTTTTGAAGTTCAGAAAAATTACGAAACTGAAAAACATAACAACCCTTAAAATCTCTTAAAATCCCTTACCTCAAAAGAACAGTACTTCTGATCGGTATAAGGCTGAAGGAAACTTGCACTGATGAATAGCAACTCACCAAGTATCTAAAAACTCACAAAATATGCTTCATAATATAGAGAGAGAAAGAGAGAAAGCTTATGTTTTTGGTGTGATTTTCAATTCTAACTTAGCCCTCTATTTATAGGAAAATTTTGGTAGGTTTGACCTGCAACCTGATGGCTTTACCTTCTACTATTCCCACCCACCACATTTGAAATATAATTCAGCACATTTCTTCACCAACCACAAGTGGGCCCACCAATTCTAGAATTTTCCACCAAAATGATTAACTCCGAAAATTCCACAATTTCTGAACCAGTCATCTCGTAAAATTCATAATAAATCATACGTTCATTTTTAACGGTTCAAAATTTGTGGGCATATACTCAACTTATATATGTATAACATATCCAAAAATTACCACGATCCAACGGTCGGATTAAAAATTATAACCCCCGCAAAATATCTCAAAAACCCTGATTTTTAATACCTCCATTCCGACAAAAATACGGATAAAAATCTCAACATTAACTCCTTCATTTTTTAACCACAAAAATATATTCCTCATTTATATCCACATAAAATAAATATTTTCTTATCATATGAATCAATAATTAATTATTCACAAATAATATTACAGAATCACATTTATGACAACCAGGCCGTTCCCAGGAAAGAGGGGGCTTTCCAATAAGGATTTCTCCTTACTGGCGCGCAATTAGATGACCAAACCTCTCCTTAGACAGAACTTTCTAGACATTGCCAATAATGTTATCTAATAATATTATTCAAATAATATGAATTATTGATCTGATAATAGAAAATACTGTGCAGCAACAATTATTGAAACAACAATAATATAAAATATCAACGCAGCAATTATTGAATCAATAAAATAAAATATTGAACAGTAATTACTGTAACAATTATTGAGTAGTGCCTTCTTACGTAAGAATCAATAATTTCAAAAATACTATGCAATACCGTGTGCTACTGTGCAATAACGCGTATTACTGTATTTTAACCACCGAGTATTCCAACAGTATTAACGGTAACAACTACGTCGTTATTTGTAAAAACTCAAATTTGTCGTTTTCTTCACCCGACAGTTATTCGTTATGGGGCCCACAAATAGCTGCGCCGTCGTACGAATATTCCCCGACAGAAAAAATATTCCACGACCAAACGAATATTCCCCGACAACAATGATTATTTTATAACTACATGTGTATTTTGAAAAAAAATCATATATCACCCTTAACTTTAATATTTATCAATTTAACCATTTACTGAATAGTAATTATAAGAAAAATTGAATACTTTTATTTCATAAAATTCGGGGTCTTACAAGTTCTTTGGGAAATACGTCAGGAAATTTATTAACAACAGAAATATCATTCAAAGCTGACGTATTTTTGTTTAGATCTGTGACATGAGCTAAGAAAGCTTGACATCCGGTTTTCAATAAACGAATAGCTTTATGGCTTGAGATGACAGCGATTGATTTTAATGGTTTGGTTGCTTGAATTCGCATAATAGGTCGATTAGAAATATGAAAGCTAACAACCTTACGAAAACAATCAATTTTTGCATGATGAGTAGTTAACCAATTAATCCCTAGAATCACGTCAAATGCAAGTATTTTTAATGAAATAAGATCGACAGGTAATGTGTGGGTACCAACTTGAACCAAACAAGACTTATAAACCGTGGATGTAATGAAGGTTTCTCCCAATGGAGTTTCAACTGCTAAGTCAAAGTCTAATTTCTCCGGAATCAAATTTAATCGATGAGCGCAAGTAGGATAAATAAAAGAATGGGTAGAACCGGTATCAAATAAAGTATAGACTTCGTTAGAGTTTATGACAAGCTTACCCGTGATGACCTCATTCGGGTTCCTTGCTCTCTGGGAGTTCACAACAAACGCTCTCCCTTGCACAACCGGTTTTGACTTTTCTGGGACGGCCTTTGGTGCTTCCATCCTAGCTGAATTTGTCTTCGGTAAACGACAAATTCGGGCTAAATGACCTTCTCTTCCACAATTATAACATACTTTGGACGGCATCACGCAGTTTGGACTGATGTGCCCCTCCCCTCCGTATTTGAAACATATGATAGGTGGTCGTTCTCCTTCCTTAACGACAGGTGCTGGTGCTGACGTCTTTCCATCATTGTTGAATCTCTTCTTCTTGAAATGCCCATTCTTAGTGTTTTGGCCCTGATTACCACCGAAGTGGTTACCATTTCTGGCCTGTTGATTCCCTCCACGCTTGTTGTCACCGCTTCGATGACTGCTTTCACTGGTATTATCATTTTGCCGGCTGCTCTCTTTTGGTTGCGTTGTCTCGTTATCGCGCTCCACCAACTGAGCCCTATTTACAACATCTGAATACAAACACAGTTTATGAGAAACAAGGTGTTGACGTATCTCCGGCTTCAAACCTCTTAAAAACATCCGCGTCATTCTTTCTTCATTATCCACCAGGTGGGACGTAAACCGGGATAACTCCGCAAATTTTGCCTCGTACTGCAACACGGTCATATTATTCTGCTCTAATTTGATGAACTCCACCTCCTTCATGTGACGAATACTCTCGGGAAAGTATTTGTCGTTAAACAGCTCTTGGAACTTCTCCCAAGACATCTTCAGTGCGGCAGGTTGAGTACGCTTTATCGATTCCCACCAGTAATCTGCCTCTCCTCGCAACATAAAGGCGACAAAGGGAACCTTTTGCTCCTCGGAGCAACCCAAGACATCAAATATCTTGGTGATCTGCTTTATCCATGTTTCAGCTACAAGTGGTTTGGGTTCTCCCTTAAACTCCGGAGGTCCCATCTCCTTAAACTGTTTAGCGGTGACCGCCTGAGAGTTTCCTGTATTTTCACCTACGTTGTGGACAGGAGCCGCTTTCACCTGTTGTTGCATGAATTGCATAAAACCTCTGAACATTCCATCATTCAACATCTGGTCAGTGTTGTTGTTTACATGAGGATTGTCACCTTCCTGATGAACATTATCCTGATTATTGATATGTGGTGAATCAATAGTCGCCTGTGCTCCATTGCTATTCTCAACATTCTCAGATGCCATTTTCAGATACTGCCACAAAATAAAAGTTAATTGATATGTCATATATTATCTTTATATTATGACCGACCAATTAAATACCATGCAAATAAACTTAGGTAGGTCATACTAGCGAAGGAATTCCCCGTCTCTCCCCTCCTAGTTCTATTCTCACATCCTAGCCAGGGATCATATCCCTAAGCTCTGATACCAACTGTGACGCCCCCAAAATTAGGTATACATCACCCATCTTGGGTCGTCAGATACAATGTACAAAATACAAATATAACTTACTAATACAACTGTCGTGTACAATACGACAAAACATAAACTGTGAGTTTGAATACAAATATTATCTTATAGAGAGTATTCATACTCAAAAGGAGTCCTCATTACATTTATTAACACACCATTACATAGAATAGTGAGGACTAATAACTAATACTATCATTCGGACCATCACTCCGTTCCCCGACTTACCCCAGCTACGTTCTCATTTCCTGAAGAGAACAGTGAAAGAAAGGGTGAGCTCAACTAGCCCAGTAAGAAATATTATGACTAAGATAATGCAGAATAAATTATCATTAGCCTTCAACAATGTTAAACTGATAAAATATAATAGACATCAAGTTTAACTGCAGCGGAACAAGCAATCCATTAAAAGAGTCAAGTAGAAAATAAACTCTACTATCTTTTATGATTTAAAA
Source organism: Panax notoginseng (assembly GCA_016801055.1). Taxonomy (NCBI): domain Eukaryota; kingdom Viridiplantae; phylum Streptophyta; class Magnoliopsida; order Apiales; family Araliaceae; genus Panax; species Panax notoginseng. Next base: position 228,442,480 of record CM029015.1, on the reverse strand, counting down.
AGTTTTTCAACACTGTGATCGCTGAGACTCAGCTTAATAAAATAATCCACATCATCGAATCACCCCTGCACTACGGCCAAGGATATTCGTGTATTCATTAATGGTCATGATCATGCCAACAACGGTCCATCAATGCACTACGGGCCAATGAGGACTTTTACTACATCATTTGTAACATTACGGTCATGATTACACCGAATAATCTCTGGTCATAATCATACCAAGTCCATCTATGCACTACAGGCCATAGATGACTTTCAACAGAATATAAACATGAGGATGATGACAATGATATAAGAATTCAATAAAACAAGTTCAAGAATTAATTTATCCAGGAATTAATAACGTCCAAATTGTCAACATGATACTGCTTTGTGGAGTAAACTTCAAGACTGATCAGGAGAATATTTTCATGAATAGATACTAGATGAAGCGCAAATGTCAAGGATATTCCACTAATTTCATGGAGTATAGAAGTCAAAGTTTTAATCAACTGAGTATAATAAAGAATGGAATAACAAAAGAAATCACCATGCATGCGATAGACCACACAGGCAGGTTATTCTTAACAGAATAATAATAATGGAACCAGGTCCGGCGTAAACGCACAGACAAGATATTCCGACAGAATAATAAATAATGGAACCAGGTCCGGCGTAAACGCACAGACAGGATATTCTGACAGAATAATAAAGAACAGTATAATAAATAATAGAACCAGGTCCGGTGTAAAATACACAGCCAGGATATTCCGACAGAATAATAATAAAGAAGGAACCAGGTCCGGTGTAAAACACACAGACAGGATGTTCCAACAGAATAATAGGAGAATGTCACCAAGTATAGGGTAGACTGCGTATACAGGTTATTCCAACAGAATAATAAAGAATGGAATAACAGAATTTCTCTTCATGAATATAAAAGAAATAATATTCCCTACCTTAATAGAACTGGATATTAAAAAAGTGAAGTAGCAGAATACTTTTATTCTCTCTCTTTTATTCTCTCTATACTTTCTCTCTCTATAGCTTGAATGAATTCGTGAAAAATAATGAAGCCCTAGGCCTCTATTTTTAGAAAAACTGAGGGTGGCTCTTGGTCTTAACGAAGGGTCAAATGACTCTTGGTCTTAACGAAGGGTCAAATGACTCTTGGTAATATTGAAGGGACAACTACTATTGACGAAAGTAATTACTATTGACCAAGGTAAATACTATTGACGAAGGTAATTACTATTGACCAAGGTAAATACTATTGACCAAGGTAAATATTATTGACGAAGGTAATTACTATTGACCAAGGTAAATACTATTGACCAAGATAAATACTATTGACCAAGGTAAATACTATTGACGACGGTAATTACTATTGACGAAGAGACTTTTAGATGATGACATATGGGCCCCCCATAAAAATAACCAAACTTACCACAACGTCTCAATTATTAATTTAATAATATAACATATTATACAGATGATACTATGACAATAATTTAAGAGATATGATGCAGCAATTACTGTAGCAATAATTGAGTATAGCTGAGTGACTTTTTACGTAAGCATCAATAATCAATACCGTGTGCTACTATGCAACCATGCGTATTACTGTACTTTTACTACCGGGTAGTTCGACAGTTTTAACGGTTTTAACGGTAACACCTCAGCCGTTATTTTATAGAAAGATAATTTTTGTCGTTTTCTAACTACGACAATACTTCTGTTGTGGGGTCCACCAATGATTGTGCCGTCGTACAAATATTCCCCGACAAACAGAATATTCCCCGACCAAACGAATATTTTATAACAACTTGCTTACTTTGTAAAATTTATAAATATTACCCACAACTATAACATTATATCAAATTAACTCCATAATATTCAAAAATGATATTTATAGAAAATTCATCTTTATTTATAAAAGTTGGGGTCTTACAGTTACTGTTCAATATTTTATTGATTCTATAATTGCTGCATTGATATTTTATATTATTGTTGTTTCAATAATTGTCACTGCACAATATTTCCCATTATTAGATCAATAATTCATATTATTTGAATAATATTATTAGATGACATTATTGGCAATATCTAGAAAGTTCTGTCTAAGGAGAGGTTTGGTCATCTAATTGTGCGCCAGTAAGGAGAAATCCTTATTGGAAGGCCCCCTCTTTCCTGGGAACAGCCTGGTTGTCATAAATGTGATTCTGTAATATTATTTGTGATTAATTAATTATTGATTCATATGATAATGAAATATTTATTTTATATGGATATAAATGAGGGATATATTTTTGTGGTTAAAAATAAAAGAGTTAATGTTGAGGTTTTTATCCGTATTTTTGTCGGAATGGAGATATTAAAAATTAGGATTTTTGAGATATTTTGTAGGGGTTATAATTTTTAATTCGACCGTTGGATCGTGGTAATTTTTGGATATGTTATATATATATATAAGTTGAGTATATGTCCACAAATTTTGAACCGTTAAAAATGAACGTATGATTTATTATGAATTTTACGAGATGACTGGTTCAGAAATTATTGAATTTTCGGAGTTTATCATTTTGGTAGAAAATTCTAGAATCGGTGGGCCCCACTCTTGGTTGGTGAAGAAATGTGCTGAGATTTTTATTCAAATGTGGTGGGTGGGAATAGTAGCAGGTAAAGCCATCAGGTTGCAGGTTAAGTCTGCTTCGGCGTGCTAATATTTTCCTATAAATAGAGGGCTAAGTTAGAATTAAAAATCACACCAGAAATGTAAGACCCCAACTTTTATAAATAAAGATGAATTTTCTATAAATATCATTTTTGAATATTATGGAGTTAATTTGATATAATGTTATAGTTGTGGGTAATATTTATAAATTTTGCAAAGTACGCAAGTTGTTATATAATATTCGATTGGTCGGGGAATATTCGTTTTAACAGGGAATATTCGTACAACGACACAATCATTGGTGGACCCCACAACGGAATTATTGTCGGATTGAAAAAATGACAAAAATATTTTATTAAAAATAACGGCGGAAATTTTACCATTGTTACTGTTGAACTACTCGGTAGTAAAAGTACAGTAATACGTGTGGTTGCATAGTAGCACACGGTATTGATTATTAATGCTTATGTGAGAAGTCACTCAGTTTGATTCAATTATTGCCAGTTAATAATATGAATTATTTAGCGATAATGACGTTTTGTTTTATTCGTATTATTAACGTAATAAAACAGAAACATCTTTTTATATAAAACAGAATACTTTATTAAAGTTATTCTATAAATAGAATATATTATATTTTATTTAAAAGATTTTTCTTTAAATATGGACCGTCAGATTAAAGTAATCAATCTGGACCGTTCATAGATTAGTTACTATGCATTCTATTTTTCTATAAATAGCAGCTCATTCCTTCATTATTTCTTACGAATTCACTTAAATCTAGAGAGAGAAACTATAGAGAGAAACTATAGAGAGAGAGAAGAAGAGTATTCTGCTACTTAACTACTTCCTTATTTCAGCTTTAAAATGGTAAGGGGTGTTATTCTTTCTTATTCATGAAGAGAACTGTTGTTGTTCCATTTCTTATTATTCTGTTGGAATAACCTGTATACGCGGTCTACCCTATACTTGGTGACATTCTTCTATTATTCTGTTGGAACATCCTGTCTGTGTGTTTTACACCGGACCTGGTTCCGTTTTTGTTATTATTCTGTTGGAACATCCTGTCTGTGTGTTTTACACCGGACCTGGTTCCGTCTTGTTATTATTCTGTTGGAACATCCTGTCTGTGTGTTTTACACCGGACCTGGTTCCATTATTTATTATTCTGTTGGAATATCCTGTCTGTGCGTTTACGCCGGACCTGGTTCCATTATTTATTATTCTGTCGGAATATCCTGTCTGTGCGTTTACGTCGGACCTGGTTCCATTATTTATTATTCTGTTGGAATAACCTGTTTGTGCGGTCTATCGCATGCATGGTGATTTCTTTTGTTATTCCATTCTTTATTGTACTCAGTTGGTTAAGTTTTGACTTCTATACTCCATGAAATTTGTGGAATATCTTTGATAATTGCGTTTCATCCAGTATCTATTCATGAAAATATTTTCTGATCATTCTTGAATTTTACTCCACAAAGTAGTATCATGTTGACAATTTGGACGTTGTTAATTCTTGGATAAATTAATTCTTGAACTTGTTTTATTGAATTCTTATATCATTGTCATCATCCTCATGTTTATAAAATGTTGAAAGTCATCTGTGGCCTGTAGTGCATAGATGGACTTGGTATGATTATGACCAGGGATTATTCGGTATAATCATGACCGTAATGTTACAAATGATGTGGTAAAAGTCCTCATTGGCCCGTAGTGCATTGATGGACAGTTGTTGGCATGATCATGACCATTAATGAATATACGAATATCCTTGGCCGTAGTGCAGGGGTGATTCGATGATGTGAATTATTTTATTAAGCTGAGTCTCAGCGATCACAGTGTTGAAAAATCTTTTAAATCATAAAAGATAGTAGAGTTTATTTTCTACTTGACTCTTTTAATGGATTGCTTGTTCCGCTACAGTTAAACTTGATGTCTATTATATTTTATCAGTTTAACATTGTTGAAGGCTAATGATAATTTATTCTGCATTATCTTAGTCATAATATTTCTTACTGGGCTAGTTGAGCTCACCCTTTCTTTCACTGTTCTCTTCAGGAAATGAGAACGTAGCTGGGGCAAGTCGGGGAACGGAGTGATGGTCCGAATGATAGTATTAGTTAGTAGTCCTCACTATTCTATGTAATGGTGTGTTAATAAATGTAATGAGGACTCCTTTTGAGTATGAATACTCTCTAGAAGATAATATTTGTATTCAAACTCACAGTTTATGTTTTGTCGTATTGTACACGACAGTTGTATTAGTAAGTTATATTTGTATTTTGTACTATGTATCTGACGACCCAAGATGGGTGATGTATACCTAATTTTGGGGGCGTCACAGTTGGTATCAGAGCTTAGGGATATGATCCCTGGCTAGGATGTGAGAATAGAACTAGAGGGGAGAGACGGGGAATTCCTTCGCTAGTATGACCTACCTAAGTTTATTTGCATGGTATTTAATTGGTCGGTCATAATATAAGGATAATATATGACATATCAATTAACTTTTATTTTGTGGCAGTATCTGAAAATGGCATCTGAGAATGTTGAGAATAGCAATGGAGCACAGGCGACTATTGATTCACCACATATCAATAATCAGGATAATGTTCATCAGGAAGGTGACAATCCTCATGCAAACAACAACACTGACCAGATGATGAATGATGGAATGTTCAGAGGTTTTATGCAATTCATGCAACAACAGGTGAAAGCGGCTCCTGTCCACAACGTAGGTGGAAAAACGGGAAACTCTCAGGCGGTCACCGCTAAACAGTTTAAGGAGATGGGACCTCCGGAGTTTAAGGGAGAACCCAAACCACTTGTAGCTGAAACATGGATAAAGCAGATCACCAAGATATTTGATGTCTTGGGTTGCTCCGAGGAGCAAAAGGTTCCCTTTGCCGCCTTTATGTTGCGAGGAGAGGCAGATTACTGGTGGGAATCGATAAAGCGTACTCAACCTGCCGCACTGAAGATGTCTTGGGAGAAGTTCCAAGAGCTGTTTAACGACAAATACTTTCTCGAGAGTATTCGTCACATGAAGGAGGTGGAGTTCATCAAATTGGAGCAGAATAATATGACCGTGTCGCAGTATGAGGCAAAATTTGCGGAGTTATCCCGGTTTGCGTCCCACCTGGTGGATAATGAAGAAAGAATGACGCGAATGTTTTTAAGAGGTTTGAAGCCGGAGATACGTCAACACCTTATTTCTCATAAACTGTGTTTGTATTCAGATGTTGTAAATAGGGCTCAGTTGGTGGAGCGCGATAACGAGACAACGCAACCAAAAGAGAGCAGCCGGCAAAATGATAATACCAGTGAAAGCAGTCATCGAAGCGGTGACAACAAGCGTGGAGGGAATCAACAGGCCAGAAATGGTAACCACTTCGGTGGTAATCAGGGCCAAAACAATAAGAATGGGCATTTCAAGAAGAGGAGATTCAACAATGATGGAAAGACGTCAGCACCAGCACCTGTCGTTAAGGAAGGAGAACGACCACCTATCATATGTTTCAAATGCGGAGGGGAGGGGCACATCAGTCCAAACTGCGCGATGCCGTCCAAAGCATGTTATAATTGTGGAAGAGAAGGTCATTTAGCCCGATTTTGTCGTTTACCGAAGACAAATTCAGCTAGGATGGAGGCACCAAAGGCCGTCCCAGAAAAGTCAAAACCGGTTGTGCAAGGGAGAGCGTTTGTTGTGAACTCCCAGAGAGCAAGGAACCCGAATGAGGTCATCACGGGTAAGCTTATCATAAACTCTAACGAAGTCTATACTTTATTTGATACCGGTTCTACCCATTCTTTTATTTCTCCTACTTGCGCTCATCGATTAAATTTGATTCCGGAGAAATTAGACTTTGACTTAGCAGTTGAAACTCCATTGGGAGAAACCTTCATTACATCCACGGTTTATAAGTCTTGTTTGGTTCAAGTTGGTACCCACACATTACCTGTCGATCTTATTTCATTAAAAATACTTGCATTTGACGTGATTCTAGGGATTGATTGGTTAACTACTTATCATGCAAAAATTGATTGTTTTCGTAAGGTTGTTAGCTTTCATATTCCTAATCGACCTATTATGCGAATTCAAGCAACCAAACCATTAAAATCAATCGCTGTCATCTCAAGCCATAAAGCTATTCGTTTATTAAAAAACGGATGTCAAGCTTTCTTAGCTCATGTCACAGATCTAAACAAAAATACGTCAGCTTTGAATGATATTTCTGTTGTTAATAAATTTCCTGACGTATTTCCGAAGAACTTCCTGGCCTACCCCCAGAGCGTGAAATTGAATTTTGTATCGACCTTGAACCCGGTACAAAACCCATTTCCAAAGCCCCATATCGAATGGCTCCTATTGAACTTCAGGAGTTAAAGACCCAACTGCAGGAATTGTTAGACATTGGTTTTATTCGTCCTAGTACTTCTCCTTGGGGTGCTCCTGTTCTGTTCGTGAAGAAGAAAGATGGAAGTATGCGACTTTGTATTGATTATCGGGAGTTGAATCATGTCACCATCAAAAATAGGTACCCATTGCCACGTATTGATGACCTGTTTGACCAGTTGCAAGGAGCACAATTCTTTTCAAAGATCGATCTTCGTTCTGGATATCATCAGCTGAAGGTTAGAACTGAGGATATTCCAAAGACTGCCTTCAGAACTCGGTATGGGCATTATGAATTCTTAGTTATGTCTTTTGGATTGACTAATGCTCCTGCTGCCTTCATGGATATGATGAACAGGGTATTCAAGGAATATTTGGATCACTTTGTGGTCGTCTTTATCGATGACATCCTTGTTTATTCCAAAAGCCGTGAAGATCATGAGCAACACTTGAGGTTGGTACTCCAAAAGCTTCGTGAATACAAACTTTATGCCAAGTTGAAGAAATGCGAGTTCTGGCTGGAAGAGGTAGCATTCCTTGGGCACGTAGTATCAAGTCGTGGAATATCGGTTGACCCGGCAAAGATTGAAGCTATTCAAAGCTGGGAGCAACCTAAATCAGTGACCGAGGTACGTAGCTTTCTTGGTTTAGCTGGTTATTATCGGAGATTCGTGGAAGGATTTTCTCGAATCGCTACTCCATTAACTCAGCTGACTCGGAAAGATACAAAGTTCGGTTGGAGCGAAGAATGTGAGCAGAGTTTTCAAGAACTCAAGAGGAAACTCATTTCAGCACCCGTTCTAACAATACCATCTGGCTCGGAGGGATTTGTCATCTACAGTGATGCTTCGAGCAAAGGGTTGGGATGCGTTCTCATGCAACATGGAAAAGTCATAGCCTATGCATCAAGACAACTCAAGGAATATGAGAGGAATTATCCTACTCATGATCTAGAGTTGGCAGCTGTTGTCTTTGCACTTAAAATTTGGAGGCATTACTTGTATGGGGAGAAGGTGGAGATCTTTACGGATCATAAAAGTCTTAAATATTTCTTCACTCAAAAGGAACTCAACATGCGACAACGACGTTGGCTTGAACTGTTGAAAGATTATGATCATACCATTCAATACCATCCTGGAAAAGCAAACGTGGTAGCTGACGCATTGAGTAGAAGATCATATGCAAGTACGAGTGCAATATTGTCAACACAAAGACCCATTTTGTGTGACTTGCAAAGGATGGAGATAGAGTTAAAGACTCCAGGGACCCATGTGATGATGGCGAATATACGAGTAGAACCAACTTTAATCGATAAAGTTAAAGCTGCTCAAGCTACAGACCTGGAGCTGATGCGTATGAGGAAGAAAGTGCAAGAAGGTTCTATGCCGGAAGCAAGAATCGATGAAGAAGGAATACTTCGAGTCAATGTAAGACCCCGAATTTTATGAAATAAAAGTATTCAATTTTTCTTATAATTACTATTCAGTAAATGGTTAAATTGATAAAAGTTTAAAGTTATGGGTGAAATATGAATTTTTTTTTTCAAAATGAGCAAGTGGTTATAAAATAATCATTGTTGTCGGGGAATATTCGTTTGGTCGTGGAATATTCTTTCTGTCGGGGAATATTCGTACGACGGCGCAGCTATTTGTGGGCCCCATAACGAATAACTGTCGGGTGAAGAAAACGACAAATTTGAGTTTTTACAAATAACGACGTAGTTGTTACCGTTAATACTGTTGAAATACCCGGTGGTTAAAATACGGTAATACACGTTATTGCACAGTAGCACACGGTATTGCACAGTATTTTTGAAATTATTGATTCTTACGTAAGAAGGCACTACTCAATAATTGTTACAGTAATTACTGTTCAATATTTTATTTTATTGATTCAATAATTGCTGCGTTGATATTTTATATTATTTTTGTTTCAATAATTGTTGCTGCACAGTATTTTTATTATCAGATCAATAATTCATATTATTTGAATAATATTATTAGATAGCATTATTGGCAATGTCTAGAAAGTTCTGTCTAAGGAGAGGTTTGGTCATCTAATTGCGCGCCAGTAAGGAGAAATCCTTATTGGAAAGCCCCCTCTTTCCTGGGAACGGCCTGGTTGTCATAAATGTGATTCTGTAATATTATTTGTGAATAATTAATTATTGATTCATATGATAAGAAAATATTTATTTTATGTGGATATAAATGAGGGATATATTTTTGTGGTTAAAAAATGAAGGAGTTAATGTTGAGATTTTTATCCGTATTTTTGTCGGAATGGAGGTATTAAAAATCAGGGTTTTTGAGATATTTTGCGGGGGTTATAATTTTTAATCCGACCGTTGGATCGTGGTAATTTTTGGATATGTTATACATATATAAGTTGAGTATATGGCCACAAATTTGAACCGTTAAAAATGAACGTATGATTTGTTATGAATTTTACGAGATGACTGGTTCAGAAATTGTTAAATTTTTGGAGTTTATCATTTTGGTGGAAAATTCTAGAATTGGTGGGCCCCACTTGTGGTTGGTGAAGAAATGTGCTGAATTATATTTCAAATGTGGTGGGTGGGAATAGTAGCAGGTAAAGCCATCAGGTTGCAGGTCAAACCTACCAAAATTTTCCTATAAATAGAGGGCTAAGTTAGAATTGAAAATCACACCAGAAACATAAGCTTTCTCTCTTTCTCTCTCTATATTATGAAGCATATTTTGTGAGTTTTTAGATACTTGGTGAGTTGCTATTCATTAGTGCAAGTTTCCTTCAGCATCATATCCGATATCCAGTCAGAAGTACTGCTCTTTTGAGGTAAGGGATTGTAAGGGATAGTAAGGGATTTTAAGGGTTGTTATATTTTCAGTTTCGTAATTTTTCTGACCTTCAAAAATTCTGGAAAAATTTGAAATGATATTTTGATGAGTTTTCTTGATTGTGTCCAAAAATGGTGATTTTTGGATGTATATATTGAGAGTTATGAATTTTATGAGAAAAGACTATTTTAAAAGTAACCGCTTATAATTCCTTGTGGTTAACTCCAAAATTGATGAAATTTTTATTGGGAGTACATGTATATGATAGAAGTATACTCTGTAAATTTCAGAATTTTTGGACAAAAGTACAATTTTTGATAAATGTCTAAATATTCGGTGGTTTTGGCCATATGAAAAATAGTAAATGACTTTTAAAAATTCTGAGAAAAATATATGTTCAATATGGGACTATATTATGCTAAATCCCAGAAAAGAAATATTTTTGGAACTGATTTGGTATTTTTCATAAAAATGGACTAGTTATGAGTAAATGAATTAAATATGTTATGTGAAGTAAGAAAATTGGAAAATAGGATTTTATGGCTTGAGAATCCTATATGAGGTATATGCAGATTTTTGATGAGGGTTTTGGTTATTGATGATGAAATTGTAAGAGTTGGCATTTTATGATGATTAAATGCATTAATTAGTAAAGTGTAAACAATTAAAATAAATTGTTTATAAGCTTAAGAAATATTATTCTTTCAATATCATTATACCGAAATATTGGTATGAATTTTATTGTGGAATTTCTATCTTTTGTGTCGGAGTTACTATTCATGAGTTACTATTCACGATTTACTATTCATGAATTACGAATATTACTCTTGAGATTAAAACTATATGTTGATCATATTATTTTTATCATCATATATAACATTTTTATAACCCTGATGTTGAAATTCTCTTTCACTGGAGTGTAAAGATGGGTAGATTATTGGTATGATCATGACTAGGGTTCTCTTTGGCCTGTAGTGCAAAGTTGAATTGTGACTGGTATGATCATGACCATTGAATTTATAATTGAATATCTTAAGCTTAAGTGCAAAGGTGAATTGATCAACATGGTTATAATTATTGTTTATATAAATTCTGAAATGATTATATATTTCTTTGAGATATGAATATATTTGGCCTGTAGTGCAAATATGAATTGTTGATGAATATCTTTGGCATGTAGTGCAAAGATGGCCTGTTGATGAATATCTTTGGCCTGTAGTGCAAAGATGAACTGTTGTTGAATATCTTTGGCCCGTAGTGCAAAGATGGTTTGTTGATGAATATCTTTGGCCCGTAGTGCAAAGATGGATTTGTTAGTATGATTATAAACAGGAACTGTGATTTGGTATAACCATGATCTTTGATGTTTCAGGTAAAGACAGGTGATGAAAATATTCTTCGTCCTGGGTGCGAAGAAAAATTTATAGTCACAATTATGATTATGAGTTATTCATATGATTGTGGAAAGGAACTGTTGAGTGATGTTACATGGATAAAATATTGTTGGTGGATTTTTAACATGGAGAAGATAATAGACTTTATAGTCTATTTGACTCTTCTAATGGATTGCTCGTTCCGCTGCAACTATGGTTGAAATTTTTATCATTTACCATATGTTCTAAATCTCTGATTTATTGTTGATGAAGGCTATTGATAATTGAATTATCTTTAGTCATGATATTCTTTACTGAGCTAGTTGTGCTCACCCTTTTGCTTCACAATTCCTTTCAGGTAATAAGAGTGTAGCTGGGTCGAGCGGGGGTAACAAGGGAATAGAACGGTGGTCATCATTTAGTAGTTATATTTGGTGAAGAAAATAGGGTGAGGCGAACCCAACGTTGGAAGGGTGTTTTGTCACTATCATACAAGATGTCTAATGACATACAACCTCGTGTCATCATAGGACAGGGTTGTGCTCATCCACTTGCTGAGTATATCTATGGGCACTACCTATATAATCTTGGTGTTTGTTTGAAGTATAATTCTCAATTAGAGACAGTGGAGATAATGATAAGTCAAGAGAAGACTCACCATTGGGAAGAATATGATAGTAATCTTCTCGTTTTTCTTTGGGGTCTATTGGGTCAACCAAGGATAATTCTGTGGCCATATGATATCTATCATAACCTAGATGCGTGGCCTCCCATGTACGAAGGTTTCCTTGAGCACTTCCCAAATATTCTAATTTTTAAAACAGTTTTTGACTATACCTTTATGTAAGGTATTATTGTGAGGTGATGTCCACGGTTGGAACATGAGTCACATTTGGTATATATTTGTATCCAAACCCACAGCATATGTGTTGTTGTATTTTGCACGACAATTGTTGTAATAAAGTTGTAGTTGTTTTCTGTACCATGTATTTGACGACTCAGAATGGGTTGGATGGAATGGACCTATTTTGGGGTCGTTACAGTTGGTATCAGAGCTATAAGTAAAGAGCCCCGAGCCTCTCGCTGGTGACTTCCTGTTGATGGGGGATGCACCGAAGCCAGACTCTCCGTAGGGGACGCCGTTCTGCGGTGGCAAACTGATAGGTATCAATGTAAGGTGCTGACATAGGTTGGTGTCCAGAGTTACATTTGGTATCAGAGCTTAGGGATATGATCTCTGGCGGAGATCGGGGAATACAACTAGGAGGGGAGAGATGAGTAAATCCTTCGCTAGTGTGTCCTACCTAAGCTTATTTGTTGATCAGTCATAATATTGGGATATTATGTGATATGTTAATTTGTTTAATTAACCCTTGTTTTATGGCAGTATTTGAGAATGGCAGCTGAGAATGCTAACAATGGAGTGAATGAGAGTGTGGGGATACCTCTAATCACTAACCGTGATAATGTGATGTCAGACGAAGAAGGAATTAGAGATATCCATGTGGTGAGTGAAGAATTGATAGTTACACCCGAGATAGTCGCAGAGGTAACAGCTGAGACTGAGGAAGAAGAGGAAGAAGAAATACCAGATGAAAGTTTATTAGAGGTATTATATGATCAAAATGTAGAATTTCAAAATCGTATTCATGAGTTAGAAGAGCAGGCAGAAGAACGACAGGCGGTCGTGGAACAAAAGGATGCAACAATTCAAGCTTGTGTTACCCGATATGTGATGCTTGAACAGAAGCATTCTTTGGCAGAGTATAAGATGATAAAAATAGAATCTGAGCTGAAAGAAGAAAAAACTGAACGAGTGAGAATAAGTGATGCATGGGCAAAAGCCGCACGATACGTGGATATTGTGGAAAGAGATGTTCGATCTAAGAAGGCTAAAATAGATGATATAAATTTCTCTTTTTGGAAAGCAATTGGGAGAACCCAACATCGAGTTTTGAATTACCCTGTACATAGCGGTCAACCTGAATCCGATATGGATCGAAGATTGATGATTCAGATCATGAATGAGGAGTACGAAGAGGCAGTTGAGGGAGGAATATGTCTTTTAGAAAGGTATATTCCAACGGCAATGATGACGTCAAATGCTGCTCCAGACAAGTCAAAGCCGAGTAGTTCGAGGGATGGCGGTTGTCATGACTTCCCAACAAATGAGGAACCCAAATGAAGTTATCATGGGAGATGAGCAATGGAGAAATCATGATAATCTGAGAGATAGAATCTGAAATGGAAGTAAGGTATTCTCAACTCTTCGAAATACCAGGTACGTAAATTTCGGGGACGAAATTTCATAAGGAGGGGAGATTGTAAGACCCCGAATTTTATGAAATAAAAGTATTCAATTTTTCTTATAATTACTATTCAGTAAATGGTTAAATTGATAAAAGTTTAAAGTTATGGGTGAAATATGAAATTTTTTTTTCAAAATGAGCAAGTGGTTATAAAATAATCATTGTTGTCGGGGAATATTCGTTTGGTCGTGGAATATTCTTTCTGTCGGGGAATATTCGTACGACGGCGCAGCTATTTGTGGGCCCCATAACGAATAACTGTCGGGTGAAGAAAACGACAAATTTGAGTTTTTACAAATAACGACGTAGTTGTTACTGTTAATACTGTTGAAATACCCGGTGGTTAAAATACAGTAATACGCGTTATTGCACAGTAGCACACGGTATTGCACAGTATTTTTGAAATTATTGATTCTTACGTAAGAAGGCACTACTCAATAATTGTTACAGTAATTACTGTTCAATATTTTACTTTATTGATTCAATAATTGCTGCGTTGATATTTTATATTATTTTTGTTTCAATAATTGTTGCTGCACAGTATTTTCTATTATCAGATCAATAATTCATATTATTTGAATAATATTATTAGATAGCATTATTGGCAATGTCTAGAAAGTTCTGTCTAAGGAGAGGTTTGGTCATCTAATTGCGCGCCAGTAAGGAGAAATCCTTATTGGAAAGCCCCCTCTTTCCTGGGAACGGCCTGGTTGTCATAAATGTGATTCTGTAATATTATTTGTGAATAATTAATTATTGATTCATATGATAAGAAAATATTTATTTTATGTGGATATAAATGAGGGATATATTTTTGTGGTTAAAAAATGAAGGAGTTAATGTTGAGATTTTTATCCGTATTTTTGTCGGAATGGAGGTATTAAAAATCAGGGTTTTTGAGATATTTTGCGGGGGTTATAATTTTTAATCCGACCGTTGGATCGTGGTAATTTTTGGATATGTTATACATATATAAGTTGAGTATATGCCCACAAATTTTGAACCGTTAAAAATGAACGTATGATTTGTTATGAATTTTACGAGATGACTGGTTCAGAAATTGTTGAATTTTTGGAGTTTATCATTTTGGTGGAAAATTCTAGAATTGGTGGGCCCCACTTGTGGTTGGTGAAGAAATGTGCTGAATTATATTTCAAATGTGGTGGGTGGGAATAGTAGCAGGTAAAGCCATCAGGTTGCAGGTCAAACCTACCAAAATTTTCCTATAAATAGAGGGCTAAGTTAGAATTGAAAATCACACCAGAAACATAAGCTTTCTCTCTTTCTCTCTCTATATTATGAAGCATATTTTGTGAGTTTTTAGATACTTGGTGAGTTTCTATTCATCAGTGCAAGTTTCCTTCAGCATCATATCCGATATCCAGTCAGAAGTACTGCTCTTTTGAGGTAAGGGATAGTAAGGGATAGTAAGGGATAGTAAGGGATTTTAAGGGTTGTTATGTTTTTCAGTTTCGTAATTTTTCTGAACTTCAAAAATTTTGGAAAAATTTGAAATGATATTTTGATGAGTTTTATTGATTGTGTCCAAAAATGGTGATTTTTGGATGTATAGATTGAGAGTTATGAATTTTATGAGAAAAGACTATTTTAAAAGTAACTGCTTATAATTTCTTGTGGTTAACTCCAAAATTGATGAAATTTTTATTGGGAGTACATGTATATGATGGAAGTATACTCTGTTAATTTCAGAATTTTTGGACAAAAGTACAATTTTTGATAAATGTCTAAATATTCGGCTGTTTTGGCCATATGAAAAATAGTAAATGACTTTTAAAAAATTCTGAGAAAAATATATGTTCAATATGGGACTATATTATGCTAAATCCCAGAAAAGAAATATTTTTGGAACTGATTTGGTATTTTTCATGAAAATGGACTAGTTATGAGTAAATGAATTAAATATGTTTTGTGAAGAAAGAAAATTGGAAAATAGGATTTTATGGCTTGAGAATCCTATATGAGGTATATGCAGATTTTTGATGAGGGTTTTGGTTATTGATGATGAAATTGTAAGAGTTGACATTTTATGATGATTAAATGCATTAATTAGTAAAGTGTAAACAATTAAAATAAATTGTTTATAAGCTTAAGAAATATTATTCTTTCAATATCATTATACCGAAATACTGGTATGAATTTTATTGTGGAATTTCTATCTTTTGTGTCGGAGTTACTATTCATGAGTTACTATTCACGATTTACTATTCATGAATTACGAATATTACTCTTGAGATTAAAACTATATGTTGATCATATTATTTTTATCATCATATATAATATTTTTATAACCCTGATGTTGAAATTCTCTTTCACTGGAGTGTAAAGATGGATAGATTATTGGTATGATCATGACTAGGGTTCTCTTTGGCCTGTAGTGCAAAGTTGAATTGTGACTGGTATGATCATGACCATTGAATTTATAATTGAATATCTTAAGCTTAAGTGCAAAGGTGAATTGATCAACATGGTTATAATTATTGTTTATATAAATTCTGAAATGATTATATATTTCTTTGAGATATGAATATATTTGGCCTGTAGTGCAAATATGAATTGTTAATGAATATCTTTGGCATGTAGTGCAAAGATGGCCTGTTGATGAATATCTTTGGCCTGTAGTGCAAAGATGAACTGTTGTTGAATATCTTTGGCCCGTAGTGCAAAGATGGTTTGTTGATGAATATCTTTGGCCCGTAGTGCAAAGATGGATTTGTTAGTATGATTATAAACAGGAACTGTGATTTGGTATAACCATGATCTTTGATGTTTCAGGTAAAGACAGGTGATGAAAATATTCTTCGTCCTAGGTGCGAAGAAAAATTTATAGTCACAATTATGATTATGAGTTATTCATATGATTGTGGAAAGGAACTGTTGAGTGATGTTACATGGATAAAATATTGTTGGTGGATTTTTAACATGGAGAAGATAATAGACTTTATAGTCTATTTGACTCTTCTAATGGATTGCTCGTTCCGCTGCAACTATGGTTGAAATTTTTATCATTTACCATATGTTCTAAATCTCTGATTTATTGTTGATGAAGGCTATTGATAATTGAATTATCTTTAGTCATGATATTCTTTACTGAGCTAGTTGTGCTCACCCTTTTGCTTCACAATTTCTTTCAGGTAATAAGAGTGTAGCTGGGTCGAGCGGGGGTAACAAGGGAATAGAACGGTGGTCATCATTTAGTAGTTATATTTGGTGAAGAAAATAGGGTGAGGCGAACCCAACGTTGGAAGGGTGTTTTGTCACTATCATACAAGATGTCTAATGACATACAACCTCGTGTCATCATAGGACAGGGTTGTGCTCATCCACTTGCTGAGTATATCTATGGGCACTACCTATATAACCTTGGTATTTGTTTGAAGTATAATTCTCAATTAGAGACAGTGGAGATAATGATAAGTCAAGAGAAGACTCACCATTGGGAAGAATATGATAGTAATCTTCTCGTTTTTCTTTGGGGTCTATTGGGTCAACCAAGGATAATTCTGTGGCCATATGATATCTATCATAACCTAGATGCGTGGCCTCCCATGTACGAAGGTTTCCTTGAGCACTTCCCAAATATTCTAATTTTTAAAACAGTTTTTGACTATACCTTTATGTAAGGTATTATTGTGAGGTGATGTCCACGGTTGGAACATGAGTCACATTTGGTATATATTTGTATCCAAACCCACAGCATATGTGTTGTTGTATTTTGCACGACAATTGTTGTAATAAAGTTGTAGTTGTTTTCTGTACCATGTATTTGACGACTCAGAATGGGTTGGATGGAATGGACCTATTTTGGGGTCGTTACAGTCAACTCCAGACTTTGTGTTCCTAACAACCCTGATTTAAAGTATGAAATCATGATGGAGGCGCACAACACACCGTTTGCAATCCATCCTGGAAGTACCAAAATGTATCATGATCTTCGTCATACATTTTGGTGGAGCAATATGAAGAGAGAGATAGCGCTGTTTTTCTCAAGGTGTCTAACTTGTCAACGAGTCAAAGCGGAGCATCAAGTACCAAAAGGTCCATTGCAACCACTTGAAATTCTAGAATGGAAGTGGGAGCACATTACCATGGATTTCGTTACCGGTCTTCCTAAGGTTTCTCAAGGTATAGATGCGATTTGGGTCATTGTTGATAGATTGACCAAGTCTGCTCATTTCTTACCGATACGAGAAACTTATACACTTGAACGTCTTGCTCGTATGTACATAAACGAGATTGTAAGACTGCATGGTATGCCAGTATCCATAGTTTCTGATCGAGACTCAAGATTCACTTCACGATTTTGGGTTAGTTTACAAAAAGCTATGGGCACAGATTTACGATTTAGTTCGGCATATCATCCTCAGACGGACGGACAATCAGAGAGGACTATTCAAACTCTAGAAGATTTATTAAGACTCTGTGTCTTTGACTTCAAGGGAAGTTGGGACAAGTTCTTACCATTGGTGGAGTTTTCCTACAACAACAGTTATCAAGCAAGTATTGGCATGGCTCCATTCGAAGCATTGTATGGAAGAAAATGTCGTTCTCCAGTATGCTGGGATGAGGTGGGTGAAGCAACGTTGTTGGTACCGGAGTTGGTACGTATGACTACAGAAAAGATTCAAACGATCCGACAACGTATAAAAACCTCACAAGATCGACAAAAGAGTTATGCTGATCTTCATCGAAAGGACGTGGAATTTGATGTAGGAGATCATGTGTTCTTACGTGTTGCTCCATGGAAAGGAGTTACGAGATTTGGAAAGAGAGGAAAGCTCAATCCTCGATTCATCGGTCCATTTTTAATCCTCGATCGAGTAGGAACTGTGGCTTATAGACTCGCTTTACCGCCAAGTATGTCTCGTGTTCATAACGTTTTTCACATATCCATGTTACGCAAATATGTGAAAGACCCGAACCACATTATTGAGTTAGAACCGGACGAAATAGCGGAAGATTTGACGTATGAAGAAGTTCCTGTTCAAATCTTGGATAAGAAGGAACATATTCTACGCTCCAAGGTTATACCTCAAGTCAAAGTTTTGTGGAGAAACCACGATGTTGAGGAAATGACTTGGGAGTTAGAATCTGAAATGAAATCAAGGTATCCTTACCTCTTCGACATACCAGGTACGTACCCTAATTTCGAGGGCGAAATTTCATAAGAAGGGGAGGTTGTAAGACCCCAACTTTTATAAATAAAGATGAATTTTCTATAAATATCATTTTTGAATATTATGGAGTTAATTTGATATAATGTTATAGTTGTGGGTAATATTTATAAATTTTGCAAAGTACGCAAGTTGTTATATAATATTCGATTGGTCGGGGAATATTCGTTTTAACAGGGAATATTCGTACAACGACACAATCATTGGTGGACCCCACAACGGAATTATTGTCGGATTGAAAAAACGACAAAAATATTTTATTAAAAATAACGGCGGAAATTTTACCATTGTTACTGTTGAACTACTCGGTAGTAAAAGTACAGTAATACGTGTGGTTGCATAGTAGCACACGGTATTGATTATTAATGCTTATGTGAGAAGTCACTCAGTTTGATTCAATTATTGTCAGTTAATAATATGAATTATTTAGCGATAATGACGTTTTGTTTTATTCGTATTATTAACGTAATAAAACAGAAACATCTTTTTATATAAAACAGAATACTTTATTAAAGTTATTCTATAAATAGAATATATTATATTTTATTTAAAAGATTTTTCTTTAAATATGGACCGTCAGATTAAAGTAATCAATCTGGACCGTTCATGGATTAGTTACTATGCATTCTATTTTTCTATAAATAGCAGCTCATTCCTTCATTATTTCTTACGAATTCACTGAACTCTAGAGAGAGAAACTATAGAGAGAGAGAAGAAGAGTATTCTGCTACTTAACTACTTCCTTATTTCAGCTCTTCTTTAAAATGGTAAGGGGTGTTATTCTTTCTTATTCATGAAGAGAACTGTTGTTATTCCATTTCTTATTATTCTGTTGGAATAACCTGTATACGCGGTCTACCCTATACTTGGTGACATTCTTCTATTATTCTGTTGGAACATCCTGTCTGTGTGTTTTACACCGGACCTGGTTCCGTTTTTGTTATTATTCTGTTGGAACATCCTGTCTGTGTGTTTTACACCGGACCTGGTTCCGTCTTGTTATTATTCTGTTGGAACATCCTGTCTGTGTATTTTACACCGGACCTGGTTTCATTATTTATTATTCTGTCGGAATATCCTGTCTGTGCGTTTACGCCGGACCTGGTTCCATTATTTATTATTCTGTCGGAATAAGCTGTCTGTGCCTTTACGCCGGACCTGGTTCCATTATTTATTATTCTGTTGGAATAACCTGTTTGTGCTGTCTATCGCATGCATGGTGATTTCTTTTGTTATTCCATTCTTTATTGTACTCAGTTGGTTAAGTTTTGACTTCTATACTCCATGAAATTTGTGGAATATCCTTGATAATTGCATTTCATCCAGTATCTATTCATGAAAATATTCTCCTGATCATTCTTGAATTTTACTCCACAAAGTAGTATCATGTTGACAATTTGGACGTTGTTAATTCTTGGATAAATTAATTCTTGAACTTGTTTTATTGAATTCTTATATCATTGTCATCATCCTCATGTTTATATTTTGTTGAAAGTCATCTGTGGCCTGTAGTGCATAGATGGACTTGGTATGATTATGACCAGGGATTATTCGGTGTAATCATGACCGTAATGTTACGAATGATGTGGTAAAAGTCCTCATTGGCCCGTAGTGCATTGATGGACAGTTGTTGGCATGATCATGACCATTAATGAATATACGAATATCCTTGGCCGTAGTGCAGGGGTGATTCGATGATGTGGATTATTTTATTAAGCTGAGTCTCAGCGATCACAGTGTTGGAAAATCTTTTAAATCATAAAAGATAGTAGAGTTTATTTTCTACTTGACTCTCTTAATGGATTGCTTGTTCCGCTACAGTTAAACTTGATGTCTATTATATTTTATCAGTTTAACATTGTTGAAGGCTAATGATAATTTATTCTGCATTATCTTAGTCGTAATATTTCTTACTGGGCTAGTTGAGCTCACCCTTTCTTTCACTGTTCTCTTCAGGAAATGAGAACGTAGCCGGGGCAAGTCGGAGAATGGAGTGATGGTCCGAATGATAGTATTAGTTAGTAGTTCTCACTATTCTATGTAATGGTGTGTTAATAAATGTAATGAGGACTCCTTTTGAGTATGAATACTCTCTAGAAGATAATATTTGTATTCAAACTCACAGTTTATGTTTTGTCGTATTGTACACGACAGTTGTATTAGTAAGTTGTATTTATATTCTGTACTATGTATCTGACGACCCAAGATGGGTGATGTATACCTAATTTTGGGGGCGTCACAAGAAACAAGTTTTTTCTCTTTCTCTCTATACATTATTGAGTGTATTTTGTGAGTATTTAGATACTTTGACAGTTTCTATTCATCAGAGCAAGTTTCTTTCAACCTTATACCGGTATTCTGACCAGAAGTACTGATATTTTGATGTAAGGGATATTATTTTCTTCTTAATGATATTATAAACTGTAGATGTAACGAATGTTCACCCAACGGAGTTTCAACAGATAAGTTAAAGTCCAATTTCTCCGGAGTCAAGTTTAAACGTTGAGCACAAGCAGGAGAGATAAAAAGAATGGGTAGAACCGGTATCTAGTAAAGTATAAACTTCGTAAGAATTCAAGATTAGCTTACCCGTGATCACCTCGTTCGGGTTTCTCACGTTTTGGCCAGTCACGACAAACGCCCTTCCAGGAACCGCTGATTTCGACTTATCTGGGATAACTTTTGGAGTCACCATCCCCGCTGAACTTGGTTTTGCTACAGAACACTCTCGAGCTATATGACCCTCCTTTCCACAGTTATAACATACCTTGGATTGTTGTGGGCAGTTTGGGCTGATATGTCCCTCTTTCCCACATTTGTAACATACGACCGGTGGTCGTTCTCCTCCCCTAGAAACAGTTGATGTTTGTGCTGATGTCTTCACGTTATCATTGTTGTACCTTCTCTTCTTGAAATCTCCTCCTGACTCGCTCCTTTTATTATCACGACCACGATTACCACCAGAGTGGTTATCGCTTTTGTCCGAATATTTTCCTCCCTGCTGGTTTTCATTGCTTCGATGACTGCCGCCACCGGTATGACCCTGGTTGTGGTCCCTCGGTTGCACATACTCATTTTCTCGCTCTAATAATTGAGCCCTGTTTACAACATCTGAATATAAAAAAAATTTATGAGAGATAAGATATTGTCGAATATCGGGTTGTAGACCTCTCAGAAACATCCTTGTCATTCGTTCCTCATTTTCTACCAAATGAGGTGCAAACCTGGATAACTCTGCAAACTTCCCCGTCTCTCCCCTCCTAGTTCTTGTCTCACATCTTAGCCAGTGATCATATCTCTAAGCTCTGATACCAACTGTGACGCCCCCAAAATAGGTATACAACACCCATTCTGAGTCGCCAAATACATGGTACAGAAAGCAAACTACAACTTCAATAATACAATTGTCGTGCAAAATACGACAACACATACTGTGAGTTTAAATACAAATATTGTCTTCTAGACAATATCCACACTCAAATAAGTCCTCAATACAATTATTCAAACACTATTTTACAGAAATAGTGAGGACTGCTAAAACATCTTTCTAGAACCATCACTCCATACCCCGACTAGATCCTGCTATATTCTCACCTCCTGAGAAGAAAAATGGAACAAAAAGAAAAAAGGTGAGCTCAACTAGCCCAGTAAAGAATATTATGACTAAGATAATATACAACAAATTATCATTAGTATTCAACAGGAAAAAATCTGATAGAATA
Organism: Panax notoginseng; assembly: GCA_016801055.1. Lineage (NCBI taxonomy): Eukaryota > Viridiplantae > Streptophyta > Magnoliopsida > Apiales > Araliaceae > Panax > Panax notoginseng. The sequence continues at coordinate 228,420,014 of CM029015.1, read as the reverse complement.
TAATCGACAACAAGTTTTAGATCAACAACTGCAGCGGAAACAACAAACCATTAGAATAGTCAAGTAGAGAATGAATTCTACTATCTTCTAAGATTTAAAAGTCCATCATCAATATTTTATCCATGTAACATTAATTAATAATCATCTTTATCCAAATATTCATCTTTGCACTACAGGCCAAAGATATTCATTTGTATCACCTGTCAGTCATGTTCATCTCAACACCTGTTCATCTTTGCACTACAGGCCAAAGATATTCATCAAGTAATCATACATCTTTGCACTACAGGCCAAAGATATTCAGTAATATCATCATTTAGGACTGAGGATGATGAAAAATATCTTAAAGAGAACGAATCCAATGAGACAGAAGGACAAATAGCAGGGATTTGTATAACAGTTTATCCAAGATCAATAATACTTCATAATAATCAATTGTGAAGCAAAATTCAAAAATAAAGATCAAAATATAGATACAATCAAAGATAGTAACCATAATAGACATCTTGAATAAAAAGAAAAAAATTTATTTTTCGGTGAATAGTGCCGTATTCGTGAATAGTAACGTATACGTGAATAGTAATCCCGACACAAAAAGTTTCAAATTTGATAAAAACTCATGTTAATATTTCAGCATAATGATATTAAAGAAAATAATATCATTTAAGAAGAAAATAATATCTCTTACCTCAAAATATCAGTACTTCTGGTCGGAATACCGGTATAAGGCTGAAAAAAACTTGCTCTGATGAATAGAAACTCTCAAAGTATCTAAATACTCACAAAATATACTCAATAATCTATAGAGAGAAAGAGAAAAAACTTGTTTCTGGTGTGATTTTCAATTCTAACTTAGCCCTCTATTTATAGGAAAATGTTAGCACGCCGAAGCAGACTTAACCTGCAACCTGATGACTTTACCTGCTACTATTTCCACCCACCACATTTGAATAAAAATCTCAGCACATTTCTTCACCAACCAAGAGTGGGACCCACTAATTCTAGAATTTTTCACCAAAATGATTAACTTTGAAAATTCAACAATTTCTGAACCAGTCATCTCGTAAAATTCATAATAAATCATACGTTCATTTTTAACGGTTCAAAATTTGTGGACATATACTCAACTTATATATGTATAACATATCCAAAAATTACCACGATCCAACTGTCGGATTAAAAATTATAACCCCCGCAAAATATCTCAAAAACCCTGATTTTTAATACCTCCATTCCGACAAAAATACTGATAAAAATCTCAACATTAACTCCTTCATTTTTAACCACAAAAATATATCCCTCATTTATATCCACATAAAATAAATATTTCATTATCATATGAATCAATAATTAATTAATCACAAATAATATTACAGAATCACATTTATGACAACCAGGCTGTTCCCAGGAAAGAGGGGACTTTTCAATAAGGATTTCTCCTTACTGGCGCGCAATTAGATGACCAAACCTCTCCTTAGACAGAACTTTCTAGATATTGCCAATAATGTTATCTAATAATATTATTCAAATAATATGAATTATTAATCTGATAAAGGAAAATACTGTGCAACAACAATTATTGAAACAACAATAATATAAAATATCAACGCAGCAATTATTGAATCAATAAAATAAAATATTAAATAATAACTACTGTAACAATTATTGAGTAGTGCATTCTTACGTAAGAATCAATAATTGGTACAATACCGTGTGCTACTGTATTTTAACCACCGGGTATTCTAACAGTATTAACGGTAACAACTACGCCGTTATTTATAAACAACTTATACTTGTCGTTTTCTTCATCCAATCGCTTTCCGTTATGGGGCCCACACAAGGCTGCGTCGTCGTACGAATATTCCCCGACAGCAAGAATATTCCACGGCCAAACGAATATTCCCCGACAAAATAAATATTTTATAACCACTTGCTTATTTTACAAAATTTGCACATTTCACCCATAACCAAAGTATTATATCAAATTAACCACTTATTATTCATAATAATATTTAGAGAAAATTTGATTTTATTCATTAATAAATTGGGATCTTACACAGATTATATAACAACCCAAATTTTACTTTATTTCTTTTTTGAGTCCCAGGGATAAATTTATGCGAAGTTACCGTTATAAACACACACAAACACACACACGTATATGTATATATATATGAAATTAGATAAAATTTAAAATAAAAAATTATTTGTTACAATTTTTATTAAATATATTAATATATAAAATTATAAACAAATCTTATTTGTTACCTATTTTTTTAAAAAAAAATTATTAATATTTATTCAAGTAATTCACAATTAAAAAATCCACAATATATTTATTTTTCCTTTATTTTTTTTAAAAAAAAAAGTTGACGAGAAACACTACAGCTTCAAGTTCGCGCAGGAGACCTGAAATTGCCGACTCGTTTCTCCTCCCTCTCTTTCCTTCAATAATGGGCGAAGGTTCGATTTAGGTATATCTGTATCTATATATATATACATACAAATATATACAGAGAGAAAAAAGAAGAAGTAGGAGAGAGAAAATGGGGACGAAACAAGCGGAGCAACTGCGTGAAGATGGCAACTTCTACTTCTCCAAAGATAAATTTGCTGCTGCCATCGATGCTTATACTGAGGTACCTTTTCCTTTTTCTCTTCTTTATCTGTTATGTGTATAATCTTCCGTGTCAGAAACGTTATGCTTTATTCTCATGCGTTTTTATTTATTTTATTTGGGGGTTTTCAGGCTATTACGTTGTGCCCTAATGTTCCTGTATATTGGACTAACCGAGCTCTATGCCATCGCAAGCGGAAGTATGTACGGCCGCGTACCCTTTATGGTTTTGCTTATTCATTTCTGATTATTTTCCCCTTTGGATACTGAAAGACTGGAATTTGTGATGTTCGAGTTCATTGACCATTTATTTCCTTTAATTTTTTGTTGCATTTGTTTTGTAGTGATTGGACCAAAGTTGAGGAGGACTGTCGTAGAGCTATTCAGCTTGATCACAGCTCTTTTAAGGTCAATTTTCCTAATTTTTTGTTTTCTCATGTTTTCCATTTATATGTAAAATGAGCATTTTTATCAAAAGAATCTAAAAGTATATAGGTAAAATGTTGCAAGGGGGTGTTTGTTGACACTAATGGTTTATCTATTTGAGCAAGTTCTTGGGGCCATAATGAATGCACTTTGAACATCAATGCTTCCAGGTCTTTGGATCATATGATGTAGCAAATTTTTGTGCTTATTATTTTTTTATTTTTTTTGCTGCATGTTTGATTTGTAGAAGATAGCCTTTTATATTGTTTCAGTTGCTTTTCTCAGATAAGATATGCCTAATAATTCAGTCTCAGTAGGAGTTAACATGTATAAATCTGATTAAAAATTAAAATTAGTATGACACCACTGTAACTATGTAGAACCTGTAAATTGTGTATTGCTAAAGAAAAATGGGCTCTTGTGGCTTTTCATCGACAATGCTTTATAGAAGGATCAATACATGATTTTCACTATTCTGTGTTTCATGCATCTTGAGTTACAGGTTGTCATGCTACAGACTAGTTTCCATTTATCTTCTTCCTTGACCCAGTCGTTGTGGCTAATGAGGTGGAGAGAACTCTTAGATCATCATTCATCACTTAAATGAAGCTTCCCCATCTTTTAGCAGCTTCTTTATATATGAGATGATAGTAGTCTTGCATAGGTTATTTCTTTTGTAGGTTATTTCTTTTGTAAACTATGTGTACCTAGTTTCTTTGTGTACCCCCATCCCTCTTTCCCAAATGGAGGGTACATTTTCTCGAAAATGAGAGACTACTTTTCAAATTAATGTTCAATGTCTGATTATAGTAAAATAAGTTGTGCATTGGCCTTTGATTATACTCAGTCATTGGATGGATTAAAAATGCTGACTGTTAAAGGCGGCCTCTAACTTTGGCACAGTGGGAGTATATGAATCTTTGAAAGATGTCATTTAAGTTAGTATAGTTTTTTTTTTTTAAAAAACGAAGGGTAATTTTCATTTAACCTCCAGGGGTTTATACGTTTTCTCACATGACCATCTATATTTCAAAAGTTGACATTTAAACAACTATGATATTGAGGCTATGCTATTTCATCTAGTTTGTCTGTAGTAAGCAATATCCAATTTAACGGTGCGTGTTTGCCACTCGCTAAAAGTGGGTGAAAGATCACAAAAACTATAAAATTTTGAAAAAGATATCCAAAATACCAAACCCAAACTCACTTGTCTAATCATCGTCTTCCTAAAGAGTGACCATTACCTCCATTACAAAACCTCTATAGCCACCATCTTCTATATACACACGCACAAACACATACTCAAAACATAATTGCATGAAAAATTACTTTTTTAACAAGCAATTGTCTATTTTTTTATCGGGAAAAATAAATAAATTTTGGGGCCATTGTTAGAGATGTTCACCGTCTCTATCTTCATCTACTATGCTTCTTCCAATTCAATCATCATCATTTTTTCCCTTCACATCATCTTCTTACTTAATCTTTTTCTCCCAACTCACAAATTGAAAACCCTAAATCAAGACCTCGAAAACAAAATCCAACACAATTTCACCCACCACCACCATTGTCACCTCCATCTCCACCATTATTGCACATGCACACAACTCATCCATTTGATATCCCCTCACCAATTAAAATCCCAATTTGACTCTATTTACTCTCAAATCATTAAATTAAAGAGAAACTTAAGAATTATTCACTCACCCACCATGAGAAATGCTGCTAAAACTAGTGAAATTTGAAAGTAAAAGATGAGAGTGTGGGTGACAATGGTGATGGGTGTGTAGGAGAGATGAAAGAGCTTGCCTCACTAAGTATGGTAATGGGTATGAGAGATTAAAGAACTAGTCTCACTAAGTTTGGTAGAATGAAGGAGTAATACCCCTAATAAGAGTCATTGTAATACTTAGTACCAAGAGATTAGAGAGTATAGAAGCAAGTGAGTTTTACAAGAAAGAATGTATATATGGGTTAGGGCTTAGAGATTGGGCGTTTACTGTTTAGAATACAGGTAAGAGTTTGGGGGCAAAAATATTCTTACACATTTTAGTTAATAGAGTTATGGTAGAAAACGGTTTTTCACTTAGCCTCAATACCATAGGTGTTGAAGTGTCGATTTTTAAAACTTAGGTGGTCGTGAGAAAACATATAAACCCCAGGTGGTTAAGTGATATTTACTCAAAAAAGAAATCTGACTTTAAAAAATCTTATTGTTTTTGATGACTCACAAGATGTCTTAAAGGGACTAAAAATCTAATTGTTAATACTTTTACAAATTTCCCTTTTCCATGTTATGTGACTTGTGTCTTCATTTTTTGGTCTCTGTCCACACTTCAGAGGCTCTTCATAATCCAGTCTTTCTATTTGATACTGAATAAAATAACTGACAAATGTCTATAGGCTCTTTCATTTTTCTTGCTGTTGCCATTTCAAATAATCACTAACATTCTAGTCACCCTTGAGTTGTACAGTTGACCTTTAAGTTAAATGTAAAGTTTGGTAACCATTTTTCTCTAGATAATTGCTTGGTGAGTTCTAAATTTCTACAAATGCCTTAATTGAGTAGTGATTGAATTGACCTGGTGAATTTACATTTTCCACGGCCAGCTTGTTGTAGTTTTTTATTTTGCTGTGAGGAGTGATTGTAATGGAAGTCTCGTGATAATTTTGGATTGCAATCATTTTGCCAAGTTCATTTCTGGGCTTTGGTTTTTGTATTTTGTTGGTCTGTAGTATAAATTGGTTGGGCTCGTTGATATTACCTACTTATTTTTTAACTCTTGCTTACTTGTCAAAAGAAAAAATGCTATAGAATTGTTTAGCTTAAATTGACACTTCTTATTGGAATTTAATTTTACTTCCACCCATTTCAAAATATAAGATTCATATCGACTTTTTAAAAATCAATTTGAGACATTTTCAAATTAAAATTGAAATGATTCTTTTAAGTTTTTAAAACAATTAATCTCATAATTAGTAGTACTTTTTAGCTAGTTTGTAATATTAACAAAAACTAAAATGGATTCATATCAATCTTGAATTTGAAAATGTCTTATTTATCTTATATTTTGGAATGGAGAGAGTATTGTACAAGCTAGAGTATGCCTCTGGATATGTCTCAGATATTACATAAAATAATTTGGCTTTGGGTACCTCCCTAAATAAGAATAAACAGGCAATTTTTTATTGGATTCTTATTACTTAATAACTTTTTTGCTTCTAATCTAACGATCTGAGGACGCATGCTGTGGAATGCAGGCTCATTATATGCTAGGGCTTGCATTACTAGAGAGGGAAGAATATGCTGATGGAGTCAAGGAATTGGAGAAAGTATGACGTTATCTTCTTCTCTTTTTATTTTTGAATTATTTTTGTCACTCTCACGCAAAGATATGGTTTTCATTCATATACAGCTGATATATAAATGTGTATATTTTTAATTATGATACAATTTTAGCAAACTGACAATGATCTTAATAAGCCTAAAAAATGAAGTAGGCTTTTCTACTTATATAGCAAACTGGAGGACCAACTGAATGTAGTGATCTAATTTGATCCTTTAGATTAGAGTGCTTTGGGATAAATTTATAAATTTACCTCGAACTTTATCCTTCATTAAAATTTTGCTCAACCCCAAATCTATAAGTGTGTCTAGAGCAATTATAATACCCATCTAATGGGAGCTACTGGGTATAATGAAGTGAATCTTATTGTCTTTTTCGGGATAAGATATGGTTGGTATTCAAGAAAGCATATTAACTCAACATCACTGTAGGCTTTGGATTTTGGGAGAGGCGCAAACCCTAAGAGTTACATAGTCGAGGAGGTATGGCAAGAGCTTGCCAAAGCTAGATACCTAGAGTGGGAGCATGAATCTACCAAGCGATCGTGGGATCTGCGAAACTTGAAGTACGTGCTCTTTCTCCATTTAAGTTGTTGATGTTTGCAAGAGCAAGGGTCTTAAAAGTTTTTACCATTGGTGTTTCAGTTATGCTGCTAGATTATCATCATCTTTCTTTTTTCTTTTTGTTTCAGAGAAGCTTGTGAGACTGCTCTCAAGGAAAAACATGAGCGTGATCTTTCTCAAATTGAAGGGGTTGTTGATGACACTACTAATAGTGCCTATTCAAAACAGTTGGAGGATCTTGGGCAAGTATTTGGCAAAGCATCTGAAGCTGACACACCGACTGAGGTGAGAACACACTTCATTTTCTTCAGTTTTACCTTTTTCTCACTCTTTTTTGTATCATTAAGAAAGACTTACAAATTTAAGGGGAAGAGATGGGGTGAGACTTGAACCCTAGTCAGTGCTAGGAAAGTGGGTCAGGAAAGCAGTACCAAACCCTCTCCCTTCTAGTTGAATGCAAGGCACTTATCAATGACTCTGGTTGAGGACTGCAGGTGCCAGATTACCTATGCTGTAAAATCACCCTTGATATCTTCCGTGATCCTGTCATTACTCCAAGTGGGGTTACGTATGAGCGTTCGGTGATTTTTGATCATCTCCATAAGGTATATTTACTTCATCTTTTTGTTAGATATTGGCCTTCATTTTGGTTAGTGTTATCATTGATACCCTACTTGACCACTGGATTATAGGTGGGCAATTTCGATCCAATTACGCGTGAAGTGCTTTATGAGTACCAGTTAGTGCCAAATCTGGCAATAAAAGAAGCTGTTCAAGCTTTCTTGCAAAAACATGGCTGGGCTTATCAGATGGATTAAATGTTCTGATGTTAAATGGGACATCAGGATGAGTCGATAGCGTGCTGAATTCTTCATAGACACAAGGTGCTGGCAGAAATAAAAAATTTAGTGTGGCGCTCCGTTGACACGATTAGCACCTATAATTTTTGGAACATCTTTTTGGGTGCAAAGTTGAATATATACTTGGTATGAAATTTGTATCTCTCACCTTTAAGACTCCTCTTTGTTTTCTTGGGTGAGGAAAAGGGTAAATGGGTCAGCTCCCGAATTGTATATTTATTTAAGCATTTTATGCACTCTGTACAGTTCACTAGTGATCCTTGAGCTGAAGCACTTAGTGGGGTGATTGGAACTTCTGAGTATAGTATGGTAGTTGGAACTTTCTTTGAGACTGGGCAAGTCTGCCTCATTATTGCTATTTGCTCAATTAATCTCTTATTATCCTAATTGGTTCTTGGTTTCGGTACACAAAAGTAAACTGCCAAAAGTTACCGTGGATTTTATTGGTTGAAACTCTATAATTATACTTGAACGGCAGCTCGTGGTAAGAAATGGCCAATCTTTTATGCTAAGTTTATATCCAAGGAATAAAATAAAATCTTGTTTTATTTCCTTTATATTCATTCCACGCGAGAGATTGTTAAATGAAATCATTTCATTAGAATAAATGGGTGTGATAATTATTTCATCAGATCATTATGGTATTCTAAATAGTTTAGACTTATATTTATATACTATTCAGAGAATCTCTTAATATAAATACGTGACATCTTAACTTTTAAGATCCATTAAGATGAAGGATATAATTTTGACGCACCGAGAAACGTATATTCAACAAGATTGTATTTCCAAAACGTAATAAATAAATTTATTATTTTACTATAATCAAATATCTATTTTTTATTTTTATGATTATAAAGATTATTGTACTAATTCGGTGTACCGTCAGGCGTCAGAAACTAAACTCTCGTGAGTAATCTGATTTGTGATAAATAAATTTTTTTAGAATTAATTTTCGTTGCGAGTTCGTTGGTCTAAGAAAAGGAAGTTTGTGGTGCAATGCGTCGGGTTAGAAGTTAAGCCTCCTGACTCAATCTATTAAGTATTTAAAATGGTTCGATTGTATAATATATTATATTATTTTAATATGACTTATAATTATATGATAAGTTGCAAGTCAGAATCTGACGCTCCCAAAATAAGTATACATCACCTATTTTGAGTCGTCAACTACATGGTATAAAATATAAATAAAACTTAATTATACAACTGTCGTGTAAAATACGACAAAACATAAACTGTGAGTTTGAATACAAATATTATCTTCTAGAGAGTATCCATACTCAAAAGGAGTCCTCATTATAATTATTATCACACTATTACATAGAATAGTGAGGACTACTAATGCTATCATCTGGTCCATCACTTCGTTTCCCGACTTGTCCCAGCTATATTCTCATTTTCTGAATAGAACAGTGAAAGAAAAGGTGAGCTCAACTAGCCCAGTAAGAAATATTATGACTAAGATAATACAGAATAATTTATCGTTAGCCTTCAACAGTGTTAAACTAATAAAATACAATAACTATCAAGTTTAACTGCAGCGGAACAAGCAATCCATTAGAAGTGTCAAGTAGGGAATAAAATCTACTATTTCTATGATTTAAAAGGTTTTTCATCACTTTTATCGCTGGGACTTAGCTTAATAAATAATTCACATCATCGGATCACCCCTACACTACGGCCAAGGATATTCTTTAGTATCACGACCACGAATTATCCATGCACTATGGCTAAATATAATCATGTTTTCATCAACGGTCCTGATCATGCCATAAAACAATTCATCATTGCACTACGGCCAAAGAGAATCCATAGCCATAATCATACCAAAAACTGTCCATCAATGTACTACGGGCCAATGAGGACTTTTTTCACATCATTTGTAACATTACGGTCATGATTATACCGAATAATTCCTGGTCATAATCATACTAAGTCCATTTATGCACTACAGGCCATAGATGACTTTCAACAAAATATAAACATGAAGATGATGACAATGATATAAGAATTCAATTAAACAAGTTCAAGAATTAATTTATCTAGGAACTGATAACGTCCAAATTGTCAACATGATACTGCTTTGTAGAGTAAAATTCAAGAATGCTCAGAAGAATATTTCCATGAAAAGATACTGGATGAAGCGCAAATATCAAGGATATTCCACTAATTTCATGGAGTATAGAAGTCGAAACTTTAACCAATTGAGAATAATAAAGAATTGAATAACAAAAGAAATCACCATGCATACGATAGACCGCACATACATGTTATTCCAATAGAAAAATAAATAGTGGAACCAGGTCATGCGTAAATGCACCGACAGAATATTCCGACAGAATAATAAATAATGGAACTAGGTCCAGCGTAAAGCACAGATAGGATATTCCGACAGAATAATAAATAATGAAACCAGGTCCGGCGTAAAACGCACAGACAGGATATTCCAACAGAATAATAAAGAATGGAATAACAGAATAATTTCACCAAGTATAGGGTAGCCCGCGTATACAGATTATTCCAACAGAATAATAAAGAATGGAATAACAGAAGTTCTCTTCATGAATAAGAAAGAAATAATACATTTACGAGTACAACAAATAATATCCCTTACCGTAAAAAAACTTGATATCGGAGTAGTGAAGTAGCAGAATACTCTTCTTCTTTCTCTCTATAGTTTCTCTCTCTAGAGTTTCAGTGAATTCGTAAAAAATAATGAAGGAATGAGCTTCTATTTATAGAAAAATGGACTGCATGGTAACTAACTCATGAACGATTCAGATTGATTTACTTTAATCTGACGGTCCATATTTAAAGCAAAATCTTTTAAATAAAATATAATATATTCTATTTATAATCTAATAAAACGAATAACTTTGTAAAAGATTTTACTATCCAAACACTATGCAGACATTATGCAAACACTATGCATAATAAAATATAATATATTCTAATTATTGTCTAATAAAACAGATAATTAACTTTATAAAAGTATTTTGTTTTATATAAAAAAATTTTACTATTAGCCTAATAAAACTAATAACTTTATAAAAGTATTCTGTTTTATATAAAAAGTTTTTCTGTTTTATTACATTAATAATACTAATAAAACAAAACTAAGTGACTTATCACGTAAGCCTCAATAATCAATACCGTATGCTACTATCCAACCACACGTATTACTGTACTTTTACTGCCGAGTAGTTCAACAGTATTAACGGTAAAACTTCCGCCGCTATTTTCATAAAATATTTTTGTCGTTTTCTCAATCCGACAATAATTCCGTTGTGGGGTCCACCAATAATTGTACCGTCGTACGAATATTCCCTGACAAAAATAATATTCCCCGACCAATCGAATATAATACAACAACTTGCATACTTTGTAAAATTTATAAATACTACCAACAACTATAATATTATCTCAAATTCACACCATGATATTTAAAAAATATTTTGAAAAAATTAAATTTTTATTCATAAAATCTGGGGTTTCACAATCTCCCTTCCTTATGAAATTTCGCCCTCGAAATTTACGTACGTACCTGGTATGCTGAATAGATGAGGACACTTCGTCAGATTCTAACTCTTGAGGTATAACATTTGAGTTTTGAATACATTCTAGGATTTTAACAGATACATCTTCATACGTTAAATTATCCGTTATCTCGTCCGGTTCTAAATCAATAATGTAGTTCGGGTCGTCCACATATTTACGTAACATCAATACGTTAAAAATATTTTGAACACGCGACATACTTGGCGGTAAAACGAGTTTATAAGCCACAATTCCTACTCGATCGAGGATTTCAAATAGGTCAATTAAATTGAGGGTTGAGATTTTCTCTCTTCGTCAATTCTTGCTTCTAGAATAACGCGCTCTTGAACCTTCTTCTTCACGTTCATCAGCTCTAAGTATGTAGCTTGAACGGCTTTAACTTTATCGATTAAAGTCGATTCTAATCGTATATTCGTTATCTTCACGTCAGTTCCTAGAGTCTTTAACTCTATCTTCATCATTTGTAAGTTATACAAAATGAGTCTTTGTGTTAACAACATCGCACTCGCATACGATCTTCTACTCAACGCGTCAGCTACTACGTTCGCACTTCCACGATGATATTGAATGGTACGATCGTAATCTTCAGCAGCTCGAGCCAACGTCTTTGGCGCATAATACGTTCGTTTTAGTTAAAAAAATATTTGAGGGTTTAAGAAATGGGTTTTGTACTGGGGTCAATACAAAATTCGATTTCACATTCTAGGGTAGGCTAAGAAGTCTTCAAGAATACGTCAAGAAATTTATTAACAATAGAAATACCATTCAAAACTGTGACTCTCATCCAAGACTTGGATAACACGTCACATTGATACCTATCAACTTGCCATCGTCATTCACGACATCGCCTACAGAAAGTCTGGCTTCGGTGCATTCCACATAAGGAAGTCAACAACGAAAGGATCGGGGCTCTTTACTTATGGCTTGATATGACAATGATTGACTTTAGTGGTTTGGTTACTTTGAATTCGCATAACAGGTTGATTAGGAGTATAAAAGCTAACAACCTTACAAAAAGCATGATGAGTAGTTAACCAATCGTTTCCAAAAATCACATCAAAGGCAAGTATTTTTAAAGAGATAAAATCGACAGGTAACGTGAAAGTGTTGATTTGAACAAGATTTATAAATAGTGGAGGTAACGAAAGTTTCTCCCAACTGAGTTTAAACAGATATATCAAAGTCTAACTTCTCCGGAGTTAAGTTCAAATATTGAACACAACTAGGTGAAATAAAAGAGTGAGTAGAACCGGTATCTAACACGGTATAGACTTCGCAAGAGTTTATGACTAACATACCCGTGATAATTTTATTCAGGTTCCTCGTCATGAAAAAAAACGCTCTCTCTTAAACTACCGACTTTGGCTTGTCTGGGACATCCTTTGGCATCACTATCCCAGCTGGACTTGACTTCACCATACGACAAAATCGAGCTAGGTGACCTTCTCTTCCGCAATTAAAACACGCTTTGGATTGCTACATACAGTTTGGACGGATGTGTCCCTCCTGTCCGCATTTGAAACATACGACCGGTGGTCGTTCTTCTTCCTTTGAAACGGGTGCTGGTGCCGACGTCTTCACGTCATTATTGAACTTTCTCTTCTTGAAATGTCCATTCTTATTGTTTTGGCCATGATTACCACTGAAGTAGTTACCATTTCTAGCATGTTGATTCCCTCCATGCTTATTGTCACCTCTTTGATGACTGTTATCACTGGTATTATCATTTTATCGTTTGCTCTCTTTTGGTTGGGTTGACTCGTTATCGCGCTCCAATAACTGAGCCCTATTAACAACATCTGAATACAAACACAGTTTATGAGAGATAAGATATTGACGTATCTCAGGTTTCAAACCTCTTAAAAACATTCGCGTCATTCTCTCCTCATTATCAACCAAATGGGATGCAAATTGGAATAACTCGGCAAACTTGGCTTCGTACTGCGACACGGTCATGTTTTTTTGCTCCAACTTGATAAATTCCACCTCCTTCATGTGACGAATGCTTTCGGGAAAGTACTTGTCGTTGAACAGCTCTTGGAATTTCTCCCAAGACATCTTGAGTGCGTCAGGCTGGGTAAGTTTTACAGATTCCCATCAGTGATCTGCCTCTTCACGCAATATAAAGGTGGCAAAGGAAACCTTTTACTCCTTGGAGCATCCCAAGACATCAAATATCTTGGTGATCTGCTTTAACCACGTCTCCGCCTTAAGTGGTTCTGGCTTTTCCAAAAACTCTGGTGGTCTCAGCTCCTTGAATTGCTTAGCGGTGACCAACCGTGAGTTGCCATTGTTTCCTCCTGTATTATGAACAGGAGCCGCCTTCGCCTGATGTTGCATGAATTCTAAAAAGCTCTTAAACGTATCATCGTTTGTCAATTGATCAGTGTTGTTGTTTACAGGAGGATTATCGCCATCCTGTTGCACATTGTCCTGATTATTGATCTGTGGAGACTAAATGGTCTCCTGTGCTCTATTGCTTATCTTAACATTTTCAGATGCCATTTTCAAATATTACCACAAAACAAGGGTTAATTAACATATCACCTATTATCTCTATACTCTGACCGACCAATTAAATACCAAATACACTTAGGTAGGTCATACTAGTGAAGGAATTACCCGTCTCTCCCCTCCTAGTTCTATTCTCACATCCTAGCCAGGGATCATATACCTAAGCTCTGATACCAACTGTGACGCCCCCAAAATAGGTATACATCACCTATTCTGAGTCGTCAACTACATGGTATAAAATACAAATAAAACTTAATTATACAACTGTCGTGTAAAATACGACAAAACATAAACTGTGAGTTTGAATACAAATATTATCTTCTAGAGAGTATCCATACTCAAAAGGAGTCCTCATTATAATTATTATCACACTATTACATAGAATAGTGAGGACTACTAATGCTGTAAAACCCCAACGTTTATAAATAAAGATGAATTTTCTATAAATATCATTTTTGAATATTATGGAGTTAATTTGATATAATGTTATAGTTGTGGGTAATATTTATAAATTTTACAAAATACGAAAGTTGTTATATAATATTCGATTGGTCGGGGAATATTCGTTTTAACAGGGAATATTCGTACAACGACACAATCATTGGTGGACCCCACAACGGAATTATTGTCGGATTGAGAAAACGACAAAAATATTTTATTAAAAATAACGGCGGAAGTTTTACCATTGTTACTGTTGAACTACTCGGTAGTAAAAGTACAGTAATACGTGTGGTTGCATAGTAGCACACGGTATTGATTATTAATGCTTATGTGAGAAGTCACTCAGTTTGGTTCAATTATTGTCAGTTAATAATATGAATTATTTAGCGATAATGACATTTTGTTTTATTCGTATTATTAACGTAATAAAACAGAAACATCTTTTTATATAAAACAGAATACTTTATTAAAGTTATTCTATAAATAGAATATATTATATTTTATTTAAAAGATTTTTCTTTAAATATGGACCGTCAGATTAAAGTAATCAATCTGGACCGTTCATGGATTAGTTACTATGCATTCTATTTTTCTATAAATAGCAGCTCATTCCTTCATTATTTCTTACGAATTCACTGACTCTAGAGAGAGAAACTATAGAGAGAAACTATAAAGAGAGAGAAGAAGAGTATTCTGCTACTTAACTACTTCCTTATTTCAGCTCGTCTTTAAAACGGTAAGGGGTGTTATTCTTTCTTATTCATGAAGAGAACTGTTGTTATTCCATTTCTTATTATTCTGTTGGAATAACCTGTATATGCGGATCTACCCTATACTTGGTGACATTCTTCTATTATTCTGTTGGAACATCCTGTCTGTGTGTTTTACACCGGACCTGGTTCTGTTTTTATTATTATTTTGTTGGAACATCCTGTCTGTGTGTTTTACACCGGACCTGGTTCCGTCTTGTTATTATTCTGTTGGAACATCCTGTCTGTGTGTTTTACACCGGACCTGGTTCCATTATTTATTATTCTGTCGGAATATCCTGTCTGTGCGTTTACCCCGGACCTGGTTCCATTATTTATGATTATGTTGGAATAACCTGTCTGTGCGGTCTATCGCATGCATGGTGATTTCTTTTGTTATTCCATTCTTTATTATACTCAGTTGGTTAAGTTTTGACTTCTATACTCCATTAAATTTGTGGAATATCATTGGTAATTACGGTTCATTCAGTATCTTTTCATGAAAATATTCTTCTAAGTATTCTTGAATTTTACTCCACAAAGCAGTATCATGTTGACAATTTGGACGTTGTTAATTCTTGGATAAATTAATTCTTGAACTTGTTTTATTGAATTCTTATATCATTGTCATCATCCTCATGTTTATAAAATGTTGAAAGTCATCTGTGGCATGTAGTGCATAGATGGACTTGGTATGATTATGACCAGGGATTATTCGGTATAATCATGACCGTAATTGTAACGACCCCAAAATAGGTCCATTCCACCCAACCCATTCCGAGTCGCCAAATACATGGTACAGAAAATAACTGTAACTTTATTACAACAATTGTCGTGCAAAATACAACAACACATATGCTGTGAGTTTGGATACAAATATATACCAAATGTGACTCATGTTCCAACCATGGACATCACCTCACAATGACACCTTACATAAAGGTATAGTCAAAAACTGTTTTAGAAATTAGAATCTTTGGAAAGTGCTCAAGGAAACCTTCGTACATGGGAGGCCACGCGTCTAGGTTATGATAGATATCATATGGCCACAGAATTATCCTTGGTTGACCCAATAGACCCCAAAGAAAAATGAGAAGATTACTATCATATTCTTCCCAATGATGAGTCTTCTCTTGACTTATCATTATCTCCACTGTCTCTAATTGAGAATTATACTTCAAACAAACACCAAGATTATATAGGTAGTGCCCATAGATATACTCAGCAAGTGGATGAGCACAACCCTGTCTTATGATGACACGAGGTTGTATGTCATTAGACATCTTGTATGATAGTGACAAAACACCCTTCCAACGTTGGGTTCGCCTCACCCTATTTTCTTCACTAAATATAACTACTAAATGATGACCACCGTTCTATTCCCTTGTTACCCCCGCTCGACCCAGCTACACTCTTATTACCTGAAAGGAATTGTGAAGCAAAAGGGTGAGCACAACTAGCTCAGTAAAGAATATCATGACTAAAGATAATTCAATTATCAATAGCCTTCATCAACAATAAATCAGAGATTTAGAACATATGGTAAATGATAAAAATTTCAACCATAGTTGCAGCGGAACGAGCAATCCATTAGAAGAGTCAAATAGACTATAAAGTCTATTATCTTCTCCATGTTAAAAATCCACCAACAATATTTTATCCATGTAACATCACTCAACAGTTCCTTTCCACAATCATATGAATAACTCATAATCATAATTGTGACTATAAATTTTTCTTCGCACCCAAGATGAAGAATATTTTCATCACCTGTCTTTACCTGAAACATCAAAGATCATGGTTATACCAAATCACAGTTCCTGTTTATAATCATACTAACAAATCCATCTTTGCACTACGGGCCAAAGATATTCATCAACAAACCATCTTTGCACTACGGGCCAAAGATATTCAACAACAGTTCATCTTTGCACTACAGGCCAAGATATTCATCAACAGGCCATCTTTGCACTACATGCCAAAGATATTCATCGACAATTCATATTTGCACTACAGGCCAAATATATTCATATCTCAAAGAAATATATAATCATTTCAGAATTTATATAAACAATAATTATAACCATGTTAATCAATTCACATTTGCACTTAAGCTTAAGATATTCAATTATAAATTCAATGGTCATGATCATACCAGTCACAATTCAACTTTGCACTACAGGCCAAAGAGAACCCTAGTCATGATCATACCAATAATCTACCCATCTTTACACTCCAGTGAAAGAGAATTTCAACATCAGGGTTATAAAAATGTTATATATGATGATAAAAATAATATGATCAACATATAGTTTTAATCTCAAGAGTAATATTCGTAACTCATGAATAGTAAATCGTGAATAGTAACTCATGAATAGTAACCCCGACATAAAAGATAGAAATTTCACAATAAAATTCATACCAATATTTCGGTATAATGATATTGAAAGAATAACATTACTTAAATTTATAAACAATTTATTTTAATTGTTTACACTTTACTAATTAATGCATTTAATCATCATAAAATGCCAACTTTTACAATTTCATCATCAATAACCAAAACCCTCATCAAAAATCTGCATATAACTCATATAGGATTCTCAAGCCATAAAATCCTATTTTCCAATTTTCTTTCTTCACAAAACATATTTAATTCATTTACTCATAACTAGACCATTTTCATGAAAAATACCAAATCAGTTCCAAAAATATTTCTTTTCTGGGATTTAGCATAATATAGTCCCATAGTGAACATATATTTTTCTCAGAATTTTTAAAAGTCATTTACTATTTTTCATATGGCCAAAATAGCCGAATATTTAGACATTTATCAAAAATTGTACTTTTGTCTAAAAATTCTAAAATTTACAGAGTATACTTCTATCATATACATGTACTCTCAATAAAAATTTCATCAATTTTGGAGTTAACCACAAGGAATTATAAGCGGTTACTTTTAAAATAGTCTTTTCTCATAAAATTCATAACTCTCAATCTATACATCCAAAAATCACCATTTTTGGACACAATCAAGAAAACTCATCAAAATATCATTTCCAATTTTTCCATAATTTTTGAAGATCAGAAAAATTACGAAACTGAAAATCATAACAACCCTTAAAATCCCTTAATATCCTTTACTATCCCTTACCTCAAAAGAGCAGCACTTCTGACTGGATATCGGATATGACGCTAAAGGAAACTTGCACTGATGAATAGTAACTCACCAAGTATCTAAAAACTCACAAAATATGCTTCATAATATAGAGAGAGAAAGAGAGAAAGCTTATGTTTCTGGTGTGTTTTTCAATTCTAACTTAGCCCTCTATTTATAGGAAAATTTTGGTAGGTTTGACCTGCAACCTGATGGCTTTACCTGCTACTATTCCCACCCATCACATTTGAAATATAATTCAGCACATTTCTTCACCAACCACAAGTGGGGCCCACCAATTCTAGAATTTTCCACCAAAATGATAAACTCCGAAAATTCAATAATTTCTGAACCAGTCATCTTGTAAAATTCATAATAAATCATACGTTCATTTTTAACGGTTCAAAATTTATGGACATATACTCAACTTATATATGTATAACATATCCAAATATTACCACGATCCAACGGTCGGATTAAAAATTATAACCCTCGCAAAATATCTCAAAAACCCTAATTTTTAATACCTCCATTCTGACAAAAATACTGATAAAAACCTCAACATTAACTCCTTCATTTTTAACCACAAAAATATATCCCTCGTTTATATCCACATAAAATAAATATTTCCTTATCATATGAATCAATAATTAATTATTCACAAATAATATTACAGAATCACATTTATGACAACCAGGCCGTTCTCAGGAAAGAGGGGGCTTTCCAATAAGAATTTCTCCTTACTGGCGCGCAATTAAATGACCAAACCTCTCCTTAGACAGAACTTTATAGACATTGTCAATAATGCTATCTAATAATATTATTTAAATAATATGAATTATTGATCTGATAATGGAAAATACTGTGCAGCAATAATTATTGAAACAACAATAATATAAAATATCAATGCAGCAATTATTGAATCAATAATAAAATATTGAACAGTAATTACTGTAACAATTATTGAGTAGTGCCTTCTTACGTAAGAATCAATAATTTCAAAAATACTATGCAATACCGTGTGCTACTGTGCAATAACGCGTATTACTGTATTTTAACCACCGGGTATTCCAACAGTGTTAACGGTAACAACTACGCCGTTAATTATAAAAACTCAATTTTTGTCGTTATCTTCATTCGACCGTTTTCCGTTATGGGGCCCACAAATAGCTGCGCCGTCGTACGAATATTCCCTGACAGAAAGAATATTCCACGACCAAACGAATATTCTCCGATAAAATAAATATTTTATAACTAATTGCTTATTTTGAAAAATATTCATATATCACCCTTAACTTTAACTTTTTATCAATTTAACCATTTACTAAATAGAAAAATTGAATACTTTTATTTCATAAAATTTGGGGTCTTACAGTAATGTTACAAATGATGTGGTAAAAGTCCTCATTGGCCCGTAGTGCATTGATGGACAGTTGTTGGCATGATCATGACCATTAATGAATACACGAATATCCTTGGCCGTAGTGCAGGGGTGATTCGATGATGTGGATTATTTTATTAAGCTGAGTCCCAGCGATAACGGTGTTGAAAAACCTTTTAAATCATAAAAGATAGTAGAGTTTATTTTCTACTTGACTCTTTTAATGGATTGCTTGTTCCGCTGCAGTTAAATTTGATGTCTATTATATTTTATCAGTTTAACATTGTTGAAAGGCTAATGATAATTTATTCTGCATTATCTTAGTCATAATATTTCTTACTGGGCTAGTTGAGCTCACCATTTCTTTCACTGTTCTCTTCAGGAAATGAGAACGTAGTTGGGGCAAGTCGAGGAACGGAGTAATGGTTCGAATGATTGTATTAGTTAGTAGTCCTCACTATTCTATGTAATAGTGTGTTAATAAATGTAATGAGGACTCCTTTTGAGTATGAATACTCTCTAGAAGATAATATTTGTATTCAAACTCACAGTTTATATTTTGTCGTATTGTACACGACAGCTGTATTAGTAAGTTGTATTTGTATTCTGTACTTTGTATCTGACGACCCAAGATGGGTGATGTATACCTAATTTTGGGGGCGTCACAGTTGGTATCAGAGCTTAGGGATATGATCCCTGGCTAAGATGTGAGAATAGAACTAGGAGGGGAGAGTCGGGAAATTCCTTCGCTAGTATGACCTACCTAAGTTTATTTGCATGGTATTTAATTGGTCGGTCATAATATAAGAATAATATATGACATATCAATTAACTTTTATTTTGTGGCAGTATCTGAAAATGGCATCTGAGAATGTTGAGAATAGCAATGGAGCACAGACGACTGTTGATTCACCACATATCAATAATCAGGATAATGTGCATCAGGAAGGTGACAATCCTCATGCAAACAACAACACTGACCAGATGATGAATGATGGAATGTTCAGAAATTTTATGCAGTTCATCCAACAGCAGGCGAGAGCGGCTCCTGTCCAAAATATAGGTGGAAACACTGAAAACTCTCGGACGGTCACCGCTAAACAGTTCAAGGAGCTGGGACCACAAAAGTTTAAAGGAGAGCCAAAACCACTTATAGCGAAAACATGGATAAAACAGTTTACCAAGATATTTGATGTCTTGGGATGCTCCGAGGAGCAAAAGGTTCCCTTTGCCGCCTTTCTGTTGCGAGGAGAGGCAGATTACTAGTAGAAATCGATTAAGCGTACTCAACCTGCCGCACTGAAGATGTCTTGGGAGAAGTTCCAAGAGCTGTTCAACGATAAATACTTTCCTGAAAGTATTCGCCACATGAAGGAGGTAGAATTTATCAAGTTGGAGCAGAATAATATGACCGTGTCGCAGTATGAGGCTAAATTTGTTGAGTTGTCCCGGTTTGCGTCCCACTTGGTGGATAATGAAGAGCGAATGACGCGAATATTTTTGCGAGGTTTGAAACCTGAGATACGTCAACATCTTATTTCTCATAAACTGTGTTTGTATTCAGATTTTGTGAATAGGGCTCAGTTAGTGGAGCGCGATAACGAGTCAACGCAACCAAAAGAGAGCAGTCAACAAAATGATAATACCAATGAGAGCAGTCATCGAAGCGGTGACGACAAGCGTGGAGGGAATCAACGGGCCAGAAATGGTAACCACTTCGGTGGTAATCAGGGCCAAAATAATAAGAATGGGCATTTCAAGAAGAGGAGATTCAACAATGATGGAAAGACGTCAGCACCAGCACCTGTCGTTAAGGAAGGAGAACGACCACCTATCATATGTTTCAAATACGGAGGGGAGGGGCACATCAGTCCAAACTGCGCGATGCCGTCCAAAGCATGTTATAATTGTGGAAGAGAAGGTCATTTAGCCCGATTTTGTCGTTTACCAAAGACAAATTCAGCTAGGATGGAGGCACCAAAGGCCGTCCCAGAAAAGTCAAAACCGATTGTGCAAGGGAGAGCGTTTGTTGTGAACTTCCAGAGAGCAAAGAACCCGAATGAGGTCATCACGGGTAAGCTTATCATAAACTCTAACGAAGTCTATACTTTATTTGATACCGGTTCTACCCATTCTTTTATTTCTTCTACTTGCGCTGATCGATTAAATTTGATTACGGAAAAATTAGACTTTGACTTAGCAGTTGAAACCCCATTGGGAGAAACCTTCATTACATCCATGGTTTATAAGTCTTGTTTGGTTCAAGTTGGTACCCACACATTACCAGTCGATCTTATTTCGTTAAAAATACTTGCATTTGACGTGATTCTAGGGATTGATTGGTTAACTACTCATCATGCAAAAATTGATTGTTTTCGTAAGGTTGTTAGCTTTCATATTCCTAATCGACCTATTGTGCGAATTCAAGCAACCAAACCATTAAAATCAATCGCAGTCATCTCAAGCCATAAAGCTATTCGTTTATTGAAAAACGGATGTCAAGCTTTCTTAGCTCATGTCACAGATCTAAACAAAAATACGTCAGCTTTGAATGATATTTCTATTGTTAATAAATTTCCTGACGTATTCCCTGAAGAACTTCCTGGCCTACCCCCAGAGCGTGAAATTGAATTTTGTATCGACCTTGAACCCGGTACAAAACCCATTTCCAAAGCCCCATATCGAATGGCTCCTATTGAACTTCAGGAGTTAAAGACCCAACTGCAGGAATTGTTAGACATTGGTTTTATTCGTCCTAGTACTTCTCCTTGGGGTGCTCCTGTTCTGTTCGTGAAGAAGAAAGATGGGAGTATGCGACTTTGTATTGATTATCGAGAGTTGAATCATGTCACAATCAAAAATAGGTACCCATTGCCACGTATTGATGACCTGTTTGACCAGTTGCAAGGAGCACAATTCTTTTTAAAGATCGATCTTCGTTCTGGATATCATCAGCTGAAGGTTAGAACTGAGGATATTCCAAAGACTGCCTTCAGAACTCGGTATGAGCATTATGAATTCTTAGTTATGTCTTTTGGATTGACTAATGCTCCTGCTGCCTTCATGGATATGATGAACATGGTATTCAAGGAATATTTGGATCACTTTGTGGTCGTCTTTATCGATGACATCCTTGTTTATTCCAAAAGCCGTGAAGATCATGAGCAACACTTGAGGTTGGTTGTAAGACCCCAAATTATTAATAAATGAAATTTAAATTCCTCTATTTATTATTTTGAAATAGTAAGGGTTGATTTGATTAATGTGGTTAGTTATGGGTAAAATGCGCAAATATTTCAAATAAGCAAGTGGTCCTAAAATATTCATTGTTGTCGGGGAATATTTGTTTGGTCGTGGAATATTCTTGTTGTCGGGGAATATTCGTACGACGGCGCAGCCTTGTGTGCGCCCCATAACGGAAAGCGATTGGATGAAGAAAACGACAAAAATAAGTTGTTTATAAATAACAGCGTAGTTGTTACCGTTAATACTGTTGGAATACCGGAGGTTAAAACACGGTAATACGCGTAGCACACGGTATTGTACCAATTATTTATTCTTACGTAAGAAGGCACTACTCAATAATTGTTACAGTAATTACTGTTCAATATTGTATTTTATTGATTCAATAATTGCTGCGTTGATATTTTATATTACTTTTGTTTCAATAATTGTCACTACGCAGTATTTTTCATTATCGGAGCAATAATTCAAATTATCTGAATAATATTATTAGATAACATTATTGGCAATGTCTAAAAAGTTCTGTCTAAGGAGAGGTTTGGTCATCTAATTGCGCACCAGTAAGGAGAAATCCTTATTGAAAAGCCCCCTCTTTTTCCTGGGAACTGCCTGGTTGCCAGTACTGTGGTTCTGTAATATTATTTGTGTATAATTAATTATTGATTTATATGATGAGAAAAATAGTAATTTTATGTGGATATAGATAGAGAAAAACTTTAATGTGACAATTGTTAAAAATTAATATTTTATCTTTTTCTGATAAAATAATTCATTTAAATATATTATTTTAATAATATATTGATGGTGGTATTTATACAATGAATGTGGGATATATGAGTATATGAGGAAGAGTATTTTTGTGGCATTAAATGATTAACACATGTTTTGTGTGTTGGTGGACATAATTCTTGACCGAAAATTTATTATTGACTGTAAAATTGCCCGTTTGTGAATTTCAGTCAATTTCTGTTTGGAATTTGGAAAAACTTTCTTCTGTAAAGTTGTAGAGAATTGAATTTCCTATAAAAACACGTGAGATTCGAATTTTCTGATAAAAGGGCTATTTATTATGAATTATTGAAGTTCTGAAGTTCCGAAATAATTGATTTTTGGAAGTTTTATTTATTATTTTGAAGAAAAATATTTTTTGGCATTTAAGTGGGCTAACATGTGATATAAATGGGCTGAGATCAGATGTCTAGAGGTGGGCTAAGGAAAATTTGATAAATATATTATTATTATATTAAATTTTCTGCTTTGGTGTTCTAAGCATTTTCCTATAAATAGGGTGCTTAGGTTAGAATTGAAAATCACACTAGAAACACAAGTTTCTCTCTATTTCTCTCTCTATATCGAGCGTATTCTTGTGAGTATTTGATACTTTGAGTGTTGCTATACGGTGCAAGTTTCCTTCAGCACTATATCTAGTATTCCAGTCAGAAGTACTGTCTTTCCGAGGTAAGGGATGTTATTTCTTCTTAAATGATATTATTTTCTTCAATATCATTATGCCGAAGTATTGATCTGAATTTTTATGAAATTTGGAACTTTTCATGTCGGGGTTACTATTCATGAGTTACTATTCACGAGTTACTATTCACGAGTTACTATTCACCGAAAAATGAAATTTCCTTCTTTTCGTCCAAATATCTATTCTGGATACTAGCTTTGATTGTATCCATGTTTTGATCATTCTTGAATTTTACTTCACTATGATAAGGTATTTTTGGACATGGATAAATCGAAATACGAATCCTTAATATTTGTTATTTTGCTTCACTGGATTCGTTTTCTTTAAAATATTTTTCATCATTCTCAGTCTTAAATGATGATATAACTGAATATCTTTGGCCTGTAGTGCAAAGATGAGTAATTTCTGATGAATATCTTTGGCCCGTAGTGCAAAGATGAACAGGTGTTGAGGTGAACATGACCAACTGATGGATATCTTTGGCCTGTAGTGCAAAGATGACTATTTGATTCAAGATATTTATTGATTGATGTTACAGGGATAAAATGTTGATGATGGGCTTTTAAATTCATAGATAATCGTAGATTTCATTCTCTACGTAACTTCTCTATGAATTATTATTTTCCGCTGCGAATATTGAATTAAAACTTGTTGTCTATTGTATTCTATTAAATTTTTCCCTGTTGAAGACTAACGATAATTTGTTGTATATTATCTTAGTCATAATATTCTTTACTGGGCTAGTTGAGCTCACCCTTTTCCTTGTTGTTCCATTTTCTTCTCAGGAGGCGAGAATGTAGCAGGTACTAGTCGGGGTATGGAATGAAGGTTCTAGGAAGTTGTTTTAGTAGTCCTCACCATTTTTTTTGTAAAATATTGTTCCAATAATTGTAATGAGGACTTATTTGAGTGTGGATATTGTCTAGATGACAATATTTGTATTTACACTCACAATTTTTATGTTGTATTAATAAAGTTGTAGTTGTTTCTGTACCATGTTATTGACGACTCAGAATAGGTGTTGTATACCTGTTTTGGGGGCGTCACATTGGTACTCCAAAAGCTTCGTGAATACAAACTTTATGCCAAGTTGAAGAAATGCGAGTTCTGGCTGGAAGAGGTAGCATTCCTTGGGCACGTAGTATCAAGTCGTGGAATATCGGTTGACCCAGAAAGATTGAAGCTATTCAAAGCTGGGAGCAACCTAAATCAGTGACCGAGGTACGTAGCTTTCTTGGTTTAGCTGGTTATTATCGGAGATTCGTGGAAGGATTTTCTCGAATCGCTACTCCATTAACTCAGCTGACTCGGAAAGATACAAAGTTCGGTTGGAGCGAAGAATGTGAGCAGAGTTTTCAAGAACTCAAGAGGAGACTCATTTCAGCACCTGTTCTAACAATACCATCTGGCTCGGAGGGATTTGTCATCTACAGTGATGCTTCGAGCAAAGGGTTGGGATGCGTTCTCATGCAACATGGAAAAGTCATAGCCTATGCACCAAGACAACTCAAGGAATATGAGAGGAATTATCCTACTCATGATCTAGAGTTGGCAGCTGTTGTCTTTGCACTTAAAATTTGGAAGCATTACTTGTATAGGGAGAAGGTGGAGATCTTTACGGATCATAAAAGCCTCAAATATTTCTTCACTCAAAAGGAACTCAACATGAGACAACGACGTTGGCTTGAAATGTTGAAAGATTATGATCATACCATTCAATATCATCCTGGAAAAGCGAACATGGTAGCTGACGCATTGAGTAGAAGATCATATGCAAGTACGAGTGCGATATGGTCAACACAAAGGCCCATTTTGTGTGACTTGCAAAGGATGGAGATAGAGTTAAAGACTCCAGGGACCCATGTGATGATGGCGAATATACGAGTAGAACCGACTTTAATCGATAAAGTTAAAGCTGCTCAAGCTACAGACCTGGAGCTGATGCGTATGAGGAAGAAAGTGCAAGAAGGTGCTATGCCGGAAGCAAGAATCGATGAAGAAGGAATACTTCGAGTCAACTCCAGACTTTATGTTCCTAACAACCCTGATTTAAAGTATGAAATCATGATGGAGGCGCACAACACACCGTTTGAAATCCATCTTGGAAGTACCAAAATATATCATGATCTTCGTCATACATTTTGGTAGAGCAATATGAAGAGAGAGATAGCGTTGTTTATCTCAAGGTGTCTGACGTGTCAACGAGTCAAAGCGGAGCATCAAGTACCAAAAGGTCCATTGCAACTACTTGAAATTCTAGAATGGAAGTTGGAGCACATTACCATGGATTTCGTTACCGGTCTTCCTAAGGTTTTTCAAGGTATAGATGCGATTTAGGTCATTGTTGATAGATTGACCAAGTCTGCTCATTTCTTACCGATACGAGAAACTTATACACTTGAACGTCTTGCTCGTATGTACATAAACGAGATTGTAAGACTGCATGGTATGCCAGTATCCATAGTTTCTGACCGAGACCCAAGATTCACTTCACGATTTTGGGTTAGTTTACAAAAAGCTATGGGCACAGATTTACGATTTAGTTCGGCATATCATCCTCAGACGGACGGACAATCAGAGAGGACTATTCAAACTCTAGAAGATTTATTAAGACTCTGTGTCTTTGACTTCAAGGGAAGTTGGGACAAGTTCTTACCATTGGTGGAGTTTTCCTACAACAACAGTTATCAAGCAAGTATTGGCATGGCTCCATTCGAAGCATTGTATGGAAGAATATGTCGTTCTCCAGTATGCTGGGATGAGGTGGGTGAAGCAACGTTGTTGGTACCGGAGTTGGTACGTATGACTACAGAAAAGATTCAAACGATCCGACAACGTATAAAAATCTCACAAGATCGACAAAAGAGTTATGCTGATCTTCATCGAAAGGACGTGAAATTTGATGTAGGAAATCATGTGTTCTTACGTGTTGCTCCATGGAAAGGAATTACGAGATTTGAAAAGAGAGGAAAGCTCAATCCTCGATTCATCGGTCCATTTTTAATCCTCGATCGAGTAGGAACTGTGGCTTATAGACTCGCTTTACCGCCAAGTATGTCTCGTGTTCATAACGTTTTTCACATATCCATGTTACGCAAATATGTGAAAGACCCGAACCACATTATTGAGTTAGAACCGGACGAAATAGCGGAAGATTTGACGTATGAAGAAGTTCCTGTTCAAATCCTGGATAAGAAGGAACATATTCTACGCTCCAAGGTTATACCTCAAGTCAAAGTTTTGTGGAGAAACCACGATGTTGAGGAAATGACTTGGGAGTTAGAATCTGAAATGAAATCAAGGTATCCTTACCTCTTCGACATACCAGGTACGTACCCTAATTTCGAGGGCGAAATTTCATAAGAAGGGGAAGTTGTAAGACCCCAACTTTTATAAATAAAGATGAATTTTCTAT
Organism: Panax notoginseng; assembly: GCA_016801055.1. NCBI lineage: Eukaryota > Viridiplantae > Streptophyta > Magnoliopsida > Apiales > Araliaceae > Panax > Panax notoginseng. The sequence goes on along the minus strand of CM029015.1, from coordinate 228,392,269 downwards.
AAATATCATTTTTGAATATTATGGAGTTAATTTGATATAATGTTATAGTTGTGGGTAATATTTATAAATTTTGCAAAGTATGCAAGTTGTTATATAATATTCGATTGGTCGGGGAATATTCGTTTTAACAGGGAATATTCGTATAACGACACAATCATTGGTGGACCCTACTACGAAATTATTGTCGGATTGAAAAAACGACAAAAATATTTTATTAAAAATAACGGCGAAAATTTTACCATTGTTACTGTTGAACTACTCGGTAGTAAAAGTACAGTAATACGTGTGGTTGCATAGTAGCACACGGTATTGATTATTAATGCTTAAGTACAGTAATATGTGTGGTTGCATAGTAGCACACGGTATTGATTATTAATGCTTATGTGAGAAGTCACTCAGTTTGGTTCAATTATTGTCAGTTAATAATATGAATTATTTAGCGATAATGACGTTTTGTTTTATTCGTATTATTAACGTAATAAAATAGAAACATCTTTTTATATTAAACAGAATACTTTATTAAAGTTATTCTATAAATAGAATATATTATATTTTATTTAAAAGATTTTTCTTTAAATATGGACCGTCAGATTAAAGTAATCAATCTGGACCGTTCATGGATTAGTTACTATGCATTCTATTTTTCTATAAATAGCAGCTCATTCCTTCATTATTTCTTACGAATTCACTGAACTATAGAGAGAGAAACTATAGAGAGAAATAAGAAGAGTATTCTGCTATAGTTTCTCTCTCTTCTTCTTTCTCTCTATAGTTTCTCTCTCTAGAGTTTCAGTGAATTCGTAAAAAATAATGAAGGAATGAACTTCTATTTATAGAAAAATGGACTGCATAGTAACTAACTCATGAACGATTCAGATTGATTTACTTTAATCTGACGGTCCATATTTAAAGCAAAATCTTTTAAATAAAATAAAATATATTTTATTTATAATATAATAAAACGAATAACTTTATAAAAGATTTTACTATGCAAATACTATGCAGACACTATGCAAATACTATGCATAATAAAATATAATATATTCTAATTATTGTCTAATAAAATAGATAATTAACTTTATAAAAGTATTTTGTTTTATATAAAAAGATTTTACTATTAGCCTAATAAAACGAATAATTTTATAAAAGTATTTTGTTTTATATAAAAAGTTTTTCTGTTTTATTACATTAATAATACTAATAAAACAAAACTGAGTGACTTATCACGTAAGCCTCAATAATCAATACCATATGCTGCTATGCAACCACACATATTACTGTACTTTTACTACCGAGTAGTTCAACAGTATTAATGGTAAAACTTCCGCCGTTATTTTCATAAAATATTTTTGTCGTTTTCTCAATCCGACAATTATTCTGTTGTGGGGTCCACCAATAATTGTACCATCGTATGAATATTTTCCGACAAAAATAATATTCCCCGACCAATCGAATATAATACAACAACTTGCATATTTTGTAAAATTTATAAATACTACCCACAACTATAACATTATCTCAAATTCACACCATAATATTTAAAAAATATTTCGAAAAAATTAAATTTTTATTCATAAAATCTGGAGTTTCACACAGAATGTATAAGATATACAAGAAGCTCTAAAATAAAAAATCAGGGAAGTGATAAATAATATTTTGTAATTTTGTTATTGTATTAAAATTTATCTTTTGATTAGAAGCTGAATATAGTATATTATTATATTAAAATTATTAAACTTTTGAAAATATAAACTATACAATTTCATAATTTAATTAATGGTCTTGTATTTATTTTTGATAATTAGATCCAATTGAGAAAGTCGAGCGGTGTGATATTTTGACTTTTCGTTCACATTTGGGAGCATTTTGATTGTTAGTATCTTGTGTTAGTTAAGTATGTTTGTATTTGAAATAATTCGATGTCATTTGGGGATGATCATGTATGTTAGTGTTGTGATTTGAACCCCTTTTGACTTACTTTTTGTACTTCAATCGTTAGGGTATACTTGAGTTAACCACATGTAGGGGTATCAATGACATGTCCTTTTAGCACTGGCACATGCACTTTCCGTAGCGGTGTGATTAGTTCACGGCGTATCCTTTTGTATACTTTGGGTGTGAGTTTTGGCCATTTAATATGTTTGTTTAGGATACGTATGGGTCGACTTAATGTTTGATTTGATTTAATTTAATTTATTTGGCGAATTAGTGACGTATGTGTCGTGCGTACTATACGGTTTGATTTGCATGCATCATAATATTGATGTATTTTGTTAATATTTGACTATTTATATTTGAGCTCAATATGAAACCGTCACCTTATAAACATTTGATTCAACATTCATTTTGTTAGAATCCTTTTGATTATACTTATTCGATCAATAGTTTTCATTGCTTATATCTAACCTCACTAATAATAATAAATTCATAATTCGTATTCGTTCATTGTTTTGGCTCTTTTAATTATATTATATATTGTGGTATATTTATATATTTTTATATCGATACTAAACAATTGGCTTACGTTGTCTTCTTTTTTCGACAGGCAATTAGAGGTGATCATAATTTGTAGAATTAGAGGTGCCTTTGATCTAAATAAGTCTGATTAGTTTTGAAACAATCATTAGAATGAGAGAGGGATGTTTTTGACATAACATACACGTGAATGTTAAAAAATCATTCATTCAATCAATCCGATCGTATCAATAATTATTAGGTTTCCTGCCAGAAGCACAAGGCTGATTCGTCAGTAGCAAAAGATATTAGTAGTTTTAAAAATAAATAAATTTACTATTCCAGTTCCAGACAAAAGCTCAACATGTGAAAAAGAAATATACGAGCTAGGTAGGTAGGTAGGTTCAGTTAATATCAAACAGTGAAGGAAATGGAATTAGGGGCTTGCACGTGTGTGGATGTAAACAATCGCAAGCACCCAATTTGGCTATGGGCATAGTTTCAACGTACTAGAGAGAATCAGAATCAAGAGGAAAATTCCATTGATTTGAAATCTCAAAGGCACTTGTATGCAGCGTCACTTCATGGCAGGCCAGCCCTACGCTGCCCTGCCTCTCCTCTCAAAAATAGTAATAGGAATGTGCAAGATCAATAGGTGTGTGAGCTTTGTGTTGCATTTCTATTAACAACTATGGAATTATTTACGGATCTCATCTCATCTCATCTCTCTCTCTCTCTCTCTCTCTCTCTATATATATATATATATATATATATATATATATATATATATATCTTCAATTATGATGGAACACAATTAGAATTTTCTCTCGAAAATATAAATATATGTATATAGTATACATCCTTTGACTATTTCACAAATTATTTTACGAGCAGATTCCATATGTAAATAGAAATTCACCGAGTACACGATGGTTATAATTCAAGGTCACTAGAACTAGAACTAGAACTAGAACTGTTGTAGAAGCAACAGTTTGGTTTGCTAGGGGTACTTGATCAAAAAGTATGGGGCAGCAATTATGGATGGACCACATCACCAGTATAATTCAAAAAGGGCACATTCTTCCCATTGCCCTCCCTAACCCAATCCTCAGCCATTCATTCTATTATCCCTACGAATTATTTAAAGGGGTAACGAGCTTTGTCTTTATTCCCCGCAAGGGGCCAATATCTGAGTAAGAAAAATCCAAAGCACAGCGGTAGATCATCGCAAACAAACAAGTAAAATAGCCAGCGCTGCTACTTCAAGCAAAATTATAAGGACATATCTAAAAGCATGTAAGCCATGTGGAATGTGCAGATGTTGCTACGAACAGAATGCAGGAGAATGATTAGTTGATGGTACGAGTAGAATTCAAATTAGACAAAGTAAAGAATCTCACCAACTGATGTTTCAACTGAAAGTTCATGCCATCTACCAAGTTAGCCATGTGCAGAATTCAGTGGACAAGCTAATTTGAGAAAATCTTATGTATTATAAATTGTTGGTTGCAAAAACTATTATTCAATACTACAAGGTATAGTAATGATCAATTTAATCTACCAAGCCATGTGTATGCATTATTGGATAATAGAATAGGGAGAATCAATATTTTAGATAAGGCTTCCATCTTCCATGATAGTTATTCACAGTGACCAACTCAATCAACCTGAAATTGACAAAACTTATAAAATATAATGTACAAAATTTAAGTAGAGAATGACCACAAGATACCCGGAGAGTAAGCCAAACGTAGTGAGACAATGTAGAATTTACAGATTTATGATCACAAACTGCTGTATCATGCAGTATGGGTGAGATTCACCGCCCTATTAAGTCTCTCAAGAATGCCACCAGCCTTCCTCTTGGCCCTAGAGGTGCCATTTTGAGCAACCTCCGAGATTGTACCATAAGTATTTTCTTCCTCTCTCATCTCCCTCCACTTGGTTCGGTCATTGAAACATATTGTGTGGAGGATGGCTATGCAATTTTCCTTGTTGCGAGCACAAGAGCTCTCTCTTATTACACTAAGCAGGCACGAAACAGCTCCAAGCTCTCCCAATTCTTCGACAGCCTTTTGATTGGTTGAAAGCATGGCAAGGATAGCTAATAACTCATCAACATGCATTCTGTTCATTATTTTTTCCAGGATTACTCTCACGGCACCATCCCTCACAGCTCTCAACTTATTTTCATGAAGGATACAGAGGTTGAAAATGGCCGAAGCGACATCCTTCATAGCTAATGGGTGGCCATCTTCTAAAAGGTCGATGAGAGGTTTTAGAGTGCCAGATTTTCCAATAAGTGTTTTATTAGAATCAAGAGCTGATAATGTAAACAGAGTTGCAGCTGCATTGCTCCTTGTTTGAATTGTTCCTGATCTCAATGCATCCAAAAGGAGAGGAATAACAATTGGTGTTTCCGCAACAAGTTTCTTGTTGTTGTCATGGATAGAGAGATTCAAAACTGTGGTTATCAAGTCTTCTTGGAGATCAGGATGAACTTCACTTCTAGACTTGTTTTGAGAGAGTGGATTAAGCAATTGAGGTATGGCATCAAGGGATTCGCCAAAAAGTGCACGGAATGAAGGCGTCCTCTTGGTCAACAATCGCAATTCCCTTGCAGCTTCCTTTTGATCAGACAACGTTGAAGACATCTTCTCAAGCAAAGAGAGGAAATGATCCCTATCAGATTCTGTTAATCCATCCTCATCGGAGTACTGGAGAGAGTCTGGCAACTGAAATCCATGGCTCTTGCACCATTGTGATATCAAATCACGAATCAAGTGATTAGGCGTAAGGATAGTGTGAGAAAGGACTTGTTGTGTTTGAGGGCATGTTCTGTTCCCAGATTTTAACCATTTCTGGATAAAAGGTCTATCATATGTCTGCATAATTTACACACAAAAGAATGTCAAATAAACACACAACCATGGTTACCTATCAAAAAAGAAAACACACAAACATGGTAATAATAAATCAACAAGAATTGGACAGAGAGGAAATTGTAAGGCAAACTATTTCACCAAACAACATAAATTTTTCCAGCACAAATTCATGGAAAACATAACCCAATGCTAGCAATTTTGGTAAGGTTTATGAGAGATGGCCATAAACAAGTTAGTACAAAATTAGGAATTAAACACCAAAAGAAATCCACCAATAAAATTGCATATTTAAACAAAATTTCTGATTATTAACCAGGTTGAAAAGGCATTATTTTCCATTTGCCAATCTCAGCACATGATTATACAAGAAAATCATCTGCATTCATAACACGCATCTATCAAATAATTCAGGAACCTCCTAATATGAGAACAAACACTCCAAAATGAAAAAATAAATAAGCAAAACAACAAATAACACTCAACTATTGAGTAACAGTTGAAACTTCCAGAAAACTTCAATTCCACCAACCCACCCACCAGATTTAAAACATACTTCAACATGAACAGTTAAAATTGCCCATACAAACAAAATTCATACTTAATCAGATAAACCCAAACAAAATATCCAAAGCATCAACCACAACAAAAAAGGCACAAATACACACATTTTACTCAAGAAAAAGGAAACCCTAATAATAATAATAAAAAGTATACAGACCTGCCCAGTAGCCACAATAACAGGATCACGCATCAGCTTTTTTGAAAGAGGGCAACGAAACTCTTGAGGAAAACCCAATGACTCGTCTTCTTCACGTATTAGTTTCAAAGACAGCGATGATCGCCTCACCTTCAAGTCCTTCAATGCACAAAGGGTCTGATTGGCTCGATCAATTGTTCCTAAACTAAAGTACTCATCTTCATCCACAATCGCCCGCACCAATCTCTGCAACTCTTTCTTAAGCTCCGTTGCCTTGGCTACCATCGCCGGATCAGTCTCAAAAACCCCTGTTTTCGCCATTAATGATTCAACAAAAATCAAAGAAAAAGGGTCAAATAGAGCAGTGTGAGAGGAGGGATTTGGTCATCTTTCTTTTGGTTTATACTTTATATTCAATTCTGCAACTTCCTCTCTCCTCTGTCTCTCTCTTTCTAACATAAAAATTTCAGTAGGGAAGGGGGGAGTGTGTGAGTTTATGTGGAAAGTGGGGTCGCATGGTGGTCCAGTGAGGGCGCAATCACGGAATCCATCGGTCGAACAGCTGGCAGCTGCTACGCGGAAGGGACTATCTATGGACTCGTCATCAACACTCTTTTTGGTTTTGCTTTCCTTATAGATTTTGCTGCTTTTCCCTTAAAACACATATTTTACCTTTTCATTTTTATATTAAAAATATTCATAATTCTTTCAATAAGTTTTAATTTTCATCATTATAAATTTGTGACTCGGAATTTATCAAAGAAATAAAAATATAGACATTTAGAAATGATACCCTACTTTGTGCGACAAATTTCACGTATTTGTTTGAATTATTCCTTATAACATTATTTAAAAAATATATAAAATACTTTATCTTTTTGTATACAATATATATGGGAGAGAGAGAGACTACTTTTTTATATATATTCAATTAGGTGAAAAATATATCTACACATCTGTGTATTATAAAGTCAGTTATGGCGACGATTTTTTGGATTATAGCGACGGTTTCACCATCGCCATAGCTATTCTAGAATATGGCTACAATTCACCCGTTGCTATAACTCAAAAAACTCGTCGCCATAGCACTACCGTGTATATACATATAACCCTTCAATTACACAACTTTTACACATAATTATATGCAGTGTTACTCACATCTAAGAATGACAATAGGGCGAGATGGAGCGATGCGGGATTACACGTCCCACCGCAATCCCCGATCTTATAAAAAAGAAATCATACCCATCCCATTTTCTACGGGAATTAAAATATGGTAATCATTTCCATCCCCACGAATCGCGACTTTAAACTCTTACGAGAAATTTATATCACTACTGAGATTAATACTGCGTGATTTTTTAAAATAAAAAAAATTCAATTAAATTATATTTATAATAATACATTCATGAAAATTGTGCTAAAATTAAGAAAAATCAAATAATAATATAGACATTCACACAAGGACATATATTTTAATTATATAGTATATAATGGTATAAATATTAATTTACTTTATTAATATAATTAATACTATATAATTATACAGTGGCGAGCATGGGACAGGAATTCGGTGATTTTCTGTCTTCGGCCTCATACTCGGTTAGAGTGAAAATGATAGTCTCATACGGGACGAGGCGTGAGGATCATCGTGTAGATATATGACGAGAATTCACCTCCCTTTTTGTGTATGTTATTTTGAAGAAAAGTTGATAAAAAAAAGTGAAAACTTCTATTTTTTGAATGAAAACAATAAGAATCTGTAAAAAGTAAAATGAAACACAAACGATTAAATTTTTTACAAACCTTAATATTCTGAATAATTCTGGGGAGAGCGGGATTGGGACCGGTCTTACAGAAATAATTTAATAGGTAATTAATATTGATTATTCCCTCTGTTCTTAAAAGATTATCGTTTAAGGTTAATGTACACAGATTAAGGAATATAATTAATACCTAGCGAAAATATTATACAACCTTTATTAATTGTTTCAACCAATTATTCTTTTTTCAATTTTTCTTATTCAATTCAACCAATTACTACTTGGATTATAGTATTGAATTGAATAAGAATCATTGAGAAGGAAGGGAAGAAAACTTTAAATAGGAGAAAGCTTAAAATAAGGGTAAAGTAGAGGAAAAATAATTAATGTGTATTGATAAGCTCAAAACGACAATCTTTTTGGAACAAAAATTATTTCTTAAAACGACAATCTTTTAAGAACGGAGGTAGTAATTATTTTTTTAATCTTTAGTTGATTTTATCCTGGTTAATCTTAATTAATCCCTAGCTATTATTTAACTATAAATTAGTCCAATGCACGTACAAAAATATAACTCATCCAAGTTCCGACCTACATTGGTTAACAAATTACTTGTGTATATATAATTAATAAAAAGAGATTTGTTAAATCCAATTATCAAGTTGGGGTACTTAAATAGCAAACAATTAATTCCACCATAGAACGAAATCCCTAAAGGAGAATAGAAAAATCAAATCATAACAAGTAATAATATAGTAGTATTCGCTCAATTAAATTTTTTTAATATATATATATATATATATATATATATATATATAAAAGAAAAAATTGAAAGTGGGCTTTTATATATTATTAAAAAAAAAGTCCAACATTAATGGCTCAATTAGTGGCCTTAGTTAGGGATAAACATTAGTTCAACCTAGTGTAACGTGTGGGTTTAAGTTTCATGATTTGTCTTTCAAGGTGCGGAGACTGGAGAGATATATGCATGTTTCATGGAAGCACCAAAATTCAAAACTTGTACATAAAGAAACGGAATTACTAGTCCTCCCTCCTACTAATACTAATACAGGTCAAAACCCAGTACTTTTGGTAATTGAGAATTAATTAATTAAGCTCTAATATAACCCTTTAAATGTTAATTAAAAACAATTAAGCTGGATGCAAATGGTTTTAATTAATTTTTTTTAAGGCCAGCTAAAGATAAAGATATGATAATCTGCTTTTTACTGTTCCTTATTAACTCTATCCTCCAATTCTGCAATTAGGAGGAATGATTATATTGTTAGGGAACAATTTAATTTAATTTGACCCTTGAAAGTGTGTGTGTGTATATATATATATATATATAATTGATTGATCATCACCTAATGGAATTCAATTCCTTTTTAATTTTTCCAAAACAAAATTAATTTCTTCTTTCAGTGGTATGACTACTTTTTCTTCTTTTACACTGTTTTTATGGATCAAAATGGTTGAAAATTAATTGACTTTGGAGTTTATAATTGTAACAAGAAAATATTAATTTAGTTAGTTGGGATCTCATATTCACTCACCGGCAGGCATATGGCAATATATATCTTTTGACGTATTTGTTGATTTTTTAAACATTTTTTCTGTTTTGTTTAATTTCTTTATTGTTCAGCAAAAGGTTAAAAAAAATAATTAAGACATGTATATATTATGTTTGCTACTTTGCTTCTAGGTAAGGAACTGAAACTTGAGAACACAGTCCAATTGAATTGACACACATATATATATATATATATATATATATATATATATATATATATATATTTCATATTAGTTTAAATTTTAATTATTATCTGCCGACAGAGTTTGAGCATGAAATTAGGCTTCCTCACTAACAAATAGTAGAAGATAACACTTTTCAACTTTTTCTTTGTTGTGTATGCCAACCATTTTTCTTTTTGACTTAAAATTAATTGACTAAGATTATAACGTAAGTAGAAATACTAATTTTTTTTATATAAAAAAATAGATATTATTAACTCTAAACATCTATATATCAATCAAAAATTGAATATATATATATATATATATATATATATATATATATATATATATATATATATATATATTAATCTAGTATAAAAACAAATTTGCTGCGTCAGTTAGGATCACAAATGGAATGATCCTCGGATAATTCCACCCAGCTGCACAATTGAGCTATACAATTTTGAACTAATTCTATCTATAGATTCTGCAAAATTAAGAGTTTAATTAAGGATCATTTAAGGTAACATGATATTCAAATACAACTAGGGGATCATATTTACAAATATAAAAAAGAGAGTGATAAATGACCAATTTTCATTGGTAAAATACAAAATTAAATATTATGAATAGTTCTCATGATTGTATGAATTAATATTATTATACTTGTAATTGGTAGGTCAGACTTGTAATCATGAATCAATACCACTTTATTTGCTAGATTGAAGAACATTAATTAATTATTGATCAAAGTTTAATTAATATATAAACTTAATATATTTGTTGAGGGGTACAATTAATCCTCACAAAAATACTAAGTTTGGTGGAATTTGTTAACTATATATATATATATATATATATATATATATATATATATATATATATATATATATATATATATATATATATATATTTCTTAGCTAGCTAGTTAATTAATTCCGAGAGGGGTTCGAATTACTAGCTTGTAGAGTCTAGTATGTTATTGCTTTGTTTATTGTAGTAGAGAATTTAATTTATGAAACTTGAACAAAACGAGTAAAAGGGAAGAAAAATACAAATGAAAAACATTCTAGCTAGGTAGCTGCTTGCTTTATAGTAATGTCTTATTTCTTAGTAGTATAAAAATATTGTTTGACAAGTACTGTAATTTATTGACTTATTATTGTCATGTCTTGTTTCATATATGTTGGTTGGCGTAATTAATCAACTTATTTATTGTCATTAACACTTAATTGAGATTAGACACAAAAATTGAATTAATTATACTTATTTAAATTTCATAAAAGAAAATATGATAAGAGGAAGAGGAAGAGGAAGATGAAGAGGGGTGGATCGGTCAAATGATATATAGAAGAAGCTATATATATAGGGATATTATTAACAATATATCGGATCCATCCATCCTTCTCTAGCTCTAGGCTTTAGAGAAGAAATGAGGTGGATGTGGGGTTCTCCTGGTCATCTTCCTCACAAAACCAGTATACAGTACACTCCTCCTCCTCCTCCTCCTATAATGAAAGAAAGGCCGTCCTGCCTGTCGTTTAGAACGAATATTATATGCTGCATGCCACTATTTCTATACCCACCACACCTCAATTTTTCTTTTATAAACAAGTCTAATTGCACTTTGTCTATCATGCATAAATAATTGTACGTACTATATTTTTGCTTGTTATAGTTATATATATGTATGTATATAGCATGAACTACGTAAAATTATCTATTTTCTTTTTGTCAAAGACCGACGGCTGCGTTTTACTTCCCTCCCTCAAAAAAGGAAAATATTACTCCGTACATATTGAGTTTTTACTATAATAACTTTTTTTTCTTTTTTTATTATTATTATTATTCATTGTAGTATAAAAATGACAAAATATTCTCTAGTTCAACATCATTAATTTTTATCATGCATGCCACTACAACTTAGTATTTTTAAAGATAAACTTAAATAAAAAACAAATCATATCATACGCACAAATGTAACTCTTTTTCTATTTTAGTAGAGGCAATTAAATATCAAAGGATTGAATTAAGACTATATATATTTGTTTGGAAAGATATTAATCCCGATATTATAATCTATGTGATTATAATCTAAGACTATTAATCCTAGGATTATAATCTCGGGATTATAATTATAATATCAAAACTATTAAGTCATTTTATAATTCTCAGACTAATATTTCCAAATCTAAATTTGAAAACAAACAAAACTTAGGATTAATAGTCATATCCCAAGTATAATATTTACAAACAAACATAGTCTGAGTATTATTAATACTTAGGGGTAAAACTGTCGAAAATTAGAAACAAAGTCATATGATAAAGATTGACGACCATCACAACATAGTAACAATAAAAAATTTAGTCACACCACAACATTTGTATATATATATATATATATTAGTAATTTAGATCACACAAATTTTGCTCTAGTCGAAAATAGATAGATGTTTACCTTAGAATTAACATTTCTTTCGTTTCGGGCATTTAATGTGTATGGGCACAGATACTTCAGAAGCCTCTAATGGTGCAGTGCTTACAGTCACAGGCCCAGTACAGATTTTTGGTTGAGTTTTACGTTCTAAATTGTTGAAATCCACTTCTAAAGACAATATTCGGGCTTCCGTCCCTATAAATACTATACGGGTGCCGTTGTGATTATTGAAAACATATAGAGTAGTAAAGTTTATTTGAATATACAAATTCACTTAAATGCCATGACTTTTTCTTTTCATACCACCCCCTCCACAATAATTTCAATCCCAAACTAGCTTTGTTAAGGAATTAAAGACATGATATATTTTTGCTTTTTGGCAACACAATAAAAGACACAGATGATATATGGGCTATAGATGGATGGACGGATGTAGTCCTGATAAAATGTGGTTATGAGTTAATTTTAGTTTTGGTTTTTAAAATATGGTTATGGTTTTATTTAAGAACTAAAATCATATTAACAATTTTTAATATGGATTATGTGGGTTGAAACCATATGGTTATAGTTTAAAATCATATTAACCATTTTAAAGATGTTTTGACTTTTAAACACAATTTTTAAATGAACTTTTAATATGAGTGGGGATGGGTGGGGTGGGGTGGGGTGGGAGGGTGGGGGTAGGGTAGGGTAGGAGATGAGGTGGGTGGTGTATACATATTATTTTTTTTGGGTGGGGGTGAGAGTGGGGGTGGGGGTAAGGGGTAGGGTGGGAGTAAGGGTGTATACATAATCACATAATATTATTTTTTTTGGGTGGAGGGTAAAGGGTGTATACGTAATCACATAATATTATTTTTTGGGGGGGACTGGGGTGGATGTGGGTGTGGGTGTGGTGGAGTGGGTGCGTGGGTGGGTGGGTGGGTGGGAGTGGGAGTGGGGGTGTGGGTATGGGGTGTGGGGTGGGGGGTGGGTGTGGGTGTGGGTGTGGGTGTGGGTGTGGGTGGGGGTGGGGGTAGGGGTGTGGGGGGTGGGGGTAGGGGTGGAGGGGTGGGGTGTGGGGTGTATACATAATTACATAATATTTTTGTAAGACCCCAACTTTTATAAATAAAGATGAATTTTCTATAAATATCATTTTTGAATATTATGGAGTTAATTTGATATAATGTTATAGTTGTGGGTAATATTTATAAATTTTGCAAAGTACGCAAGTTGTTATATAATATTCGATTGGTCGGGGAATATTCGTTTTAACAGGGAATATTCGTACAACGACACAATCATTGGTGGACCCCACAACGGAATTATTGTCGGATTGAGAAAACGACAAAAATATTTTATTAAAAATAACGGCGGAAATTTTACCATTGTTACTGTTGAACTACTCGGTAGTAAAAGTACAGTAATACGTGTGGTTGCATAGTAGCACACGGTATTGATTATTAATGCTTATGTGAGAAGTCACTCAGTTTGATTCAATTATTGTCAGTTAATAATATGAATTATTTAGCGATAATGACGTTTTGTTTTATTCGTATTATTAACGTAATAAAACAGAAACATCTTTTTATATAAAACAGAATACTTTATTAAAGTTATTCTATAAATAGAATATATTATATTTTATTTAAAAGATTTTTCTTTAAATATGGACCGTCAGATTAAAGTAATCAATCTGGACCGTTCATGGATTAGTTACTATGCATTCTATTTTTCTATAAATAGCAGCTCATTCCTTCATTATTTCTTACGAATTCACTGAACTCTAGAGAGAGAAACTATAGAGAGAAACTATAGAGAGAGAGAAGAAGAGTATTCTGCTACTTAACTACTTCCTTATTTCAGCTCTTCTTTAAAACGGTAAGGGGTGTTATTCTTTCTTATTTATGAAGAGAACTGTTGTTATTCCATTAATTATTATTCTGTTGGAATAACCTGTATACGCGGTCTACCCTATACTTGGTGACATTCTTCTATTATTCTGTTGGAACATCCTGTCTGTGTGTTTTACACCGGACCTGGTTCCGTTTTTATTATTATTCTGTTGGAACATCCTGTCTGTGTGTTTTACACCGGACCTGGTTCCATTTTTATTATTATTCTGTTGGAACATCCTGTCTGTGTGTTTTACACCGGACCTGGTTCCATTATTTATTATTCTGTCAGAATATTCTGTCTGTGCTTTTACGCCGGACCTGGTTCCATTATTTATTATTCTGTCGAAATATCCTGTCTGTGCGTTTACGCCGGACCTGATTCCATTATTTATTATTCTGTTGGAATAACCTGTCTGTGCGGTCTATCGCATGCATGGTGATTTCTTTTGTTATTCCATTCTTTATTATACTCAGTTGGTTAAGTTTTGACTTCTATACTCCATGAAATTTGTGGAATATCCTTGATAATTGCGTTTCATCCAGTATCTATTCATGAAAATATTCTTCTAAGCATTCTTGAATTTTACTCCACAAAGTAGTATCATGTTGACAATTTGGACGTTGTTAATTCTTGGATAAATTAATTCTTGAACTTGTTTTATTGAATTCTTATATCATTGTCATCATCCTCATGTTTATATTCTGTTGAAAGTCATCTGTGGCCTGTAGTGTGACGCCCCCAAAATTAGGTATACATCACCCATCTTGGGTCGTCAGATACATAGTACAGAATACAAATACAACTTAATAATACAACTGTCGTGTACAATACGACAAAACATAAACTGTGAGTTTGAATACAGATATTATCTTCTAGAGAGTATTCATACTCAAAAGGAGTCCTCATTACATTTATTAACACACCATTACATAGAATAGTGAGGACTACTAACTAATACTATCATTCGAACCATCACTCCGTACCCCGACTTGTCCCAGCTACGTTCTCATTTCCTGAAGAGAACAGTGAAAGAAAGGGTGAGCTCAACTAGCCCAGTAAGAAATATTATGACTAAGATAATGCAGAATAAATTATCATTAGCCTTCAACAATGTTAAACTGATAAAATATAATAGACATCAAGTTTAACTGTAGCGGAACAAGCAATCCATTAAAAGAGTCAAGTAGAAAATAAACTCTACTATCTTTTATGATTTAAAAAGTTTTTCAACACTGTAATCGCTGAGACTCAGCTTAATAAAATAATCCACATCATCGAATCACCCCTGCACTACGGCCAAGGATATTCGTGTATTCATTAATGGTCATGATCATGCCAACAACTGTCCATCAATGCACTACGGGCCAATGAGGACTTTTACCACATCATTTGTAATCATTACGGTCATGATTATACCGAATAATCCCTGGTCATAATCATACCAAGTCCATCTATGCACTACAGGCCACAGATGACTTTCAACATTTTATAAACATGAGGATGATGACAATGATATAAGAATTCAATAAAACAAGTTCAAGAATTAATTTATCCAGGAATTAACAACGTCCAAATTGTCAACATGATACTGTATTGTGGAGTAAAATTCAAGAATACTTAGAAGAATATTTTCTTGAAAAGATACTGGATGAAACGCAACTATCAAGGATATTCCACAAATTTCATAGAGTATAGAAGTCAAAACTTAACAAACTGAGTATAATAAAGAATGGAATAACAAAAGAAATCACCATGCATGCGATAGACCGCACAGACAGGTTATTCCAACAGAATAATAAATAATGGAACCAGGTCCGGCGTAAACGCACAGACAGGATATTCCGACATAATAATAAATAATGGAACCAGGTCCGGTGTAAAACACACAGACAGGATATTCTAACAGAATAATAATAAAACGGAACCAGGTCCGGTGTAAAACACACAGACAGTGTGTTTTACACACTGTCTGTGTAAAACACACCGGACCTGGTTCCGTTTATTATTCTGTTGGAACATCCTGTCTGTGTGTTTTACACCGGACCTGGTTCCGTTTTATTATTATTCTGTTGGAATATCCTGTCTGTGTGTTTTACACCGAACCTGGTTCCATTATTTATTATTCTGTCGGAATATCCTGTCTGTGCGTTTACGCCGGACCTGGTTCCATTATTTATTATTCTGTTGGAATAACCTGTCTGTGCGGTCTATCGTATGCATGGTGATTTCTTTTGTTATTCCATTCTTTATTATACTCAGTTGGTTAAGTTTTGACTTCTATACTCCATGAAATTTGTGGAATATCCTTGATAGTTGCGTTTCATCCAGTATCTTTTCAAGAAAATATTCTTCTAAGTATTCTTGAATTTTACTCCACAATACAGTATCATGTTGACAATTTGGACGTTGTTAATTCCTGGATAAATTAATTCTTGAACTTGTTTTATTGAATTCTTATATCATTGTCATCATCCTCATGTTTATAAAATGTTGAAAGTCATCTGTGGCCTGTAGTGCATAGATGGACTTGGTATGATTATGACCAGGGATTATTCGGTATAATCATGACCGTAATGTTACAAATGATGTGGTAAAAGTCCTCATTGGCCCGTAGTGCATTGATGGACAGTTGTTGGCATGATCATGACCATTAATGAATACACGAATATCCTTGGCCGTAGTGCAGGGGTGATTCGATGATGTGGATTATTTTATTAAGCTGAGTCTCAGCGATTACAGTGTTGAAAAACTTTTTAAATCATAAAAGATAGTAGAGTTTATTTTCTACTTGACTCTTTTAATGGATTGCTTGTTCCGCTACAGTTAAACTTGATGTCTATTATATTTTATCAGTTTAACATTGTTGAAGGCTAATGATAATTTATTCTGCATTATCTTAGTCATAATATTTCTTACTGGGCTAGTTGAGCTCACCCTTTCTTTCACTGTTCTCTTCAGGAAATGAGAACGTAGCTGGGACAAGTCGGGGTACGGAGTGATGGTTCGAATGATAGTATTAGTTAGTAGTCCTCACTATTCTATGTAATGGTGTGTTAATAAATGTAATGAGGACTCCTTTTGAGTATGAATACTCTCTAGAAGATAATATCTGTATTCAAACTCACAGTTTATGTTTTGTCGTATTGTACACGACAGTTGTATTATTAAGTTGTATTTGTATTCTGTACTATGTATCTGACGACCCAAGATGGGTGATGTATACCTAATTTTGGGGGCGTCACAGTTGGTATCAGAGCTTAGGGATATGATCCCTGGCTAAGATGTGAGAATAGAACTAGGAGGGGAGAGACGGGGAATTCCTTCGCTAGTATGACATACCTAAGTTTATTTGCATGGTATTTAATTGGTCGGTCATAATATAAGGATAATATATGACATATCAATTAATTTTTATTTTGTGGCAGTATCTGAAAATGGCATCTGAGAACGTTGAGAATAGCAATGGAGCACAGACGACTGTTGATTCACCACATATCAATAATCAGGATAATGTGCATCAGGAAGGTGTCAATCCTCATGCAAACAACAACACTGACCAAATGATGAATGATCAAATGTTCAGAGGCTTTATGCAATTCATGCAACAACAGGTGAAAGCGGCTCCTGTCCACAACGTAGGTGTAAATACTGGAAACTCTCAGGCGGTCACCGCTAAACAGTTTAAGGAGCTGGGACCACCGGAGTTTAAGGGAGAACCAAAACCACTTGTAGCTGAAACATGGATAAAGCAGATCACCAAGATATTTGATGTCTTGGGTTGCTCCGAGGAGCAAAAGGTTCCCTTTGCCGCCTTTATGTTGCGAGGAGAGGCAGATTACTGGTGGGAATCGATAAAGCGTACTCAACCTGCCGCACTGAAGATGTCTTGGGAGAAGTTTCAAGATCTGTTTAACGACAAATACTTTCCCGAGAGTATTCGTCACATGAAGGAGGTGGAGTTCATCAAATTGGAGCAGAATAATATGACCGTGTCGCAGTACGAGGCAAAATTTGCGGAGTTATCCCGGTTTGCGTCCCACCTGGTGGATAATGAAGAAAGAATGACGCGGATGTTTTTAAGAGGTTTGAAGCCGGAGATACGTCAACATCTTGTTTCTCATAAACTGTGTTTGTATTCAGATGTTGTAAATAGGGCTCAGTTGGTGGAGCGCGATAACGAGACAACGCAACCAAAAGAGAGCAGCCGGCAAAATGATAATACCAGTGAGAGCAGTCATCGAAGCGGTGACAACAAGCGTGGAGGGAATCAACAGGCCAGAAATGGTAACCACTTCGGTGGTAATCAGGGCCAAAACAATAAGAATGGACATTTCAAGAAGAGGAGATTCAACAATGATGGAAAGACGTCAGCACCAGCACCTGTCGTTAAGGAAGGAGAACGACCACCTATCATATGTTTCAAATGCGGAGGGGAGGGGCACATCAGTCCAAACTGCGCGATGCCGTCCAAAGCATGTTATAATTGTGGAAGAGAAGGTCATTTAGCCCGATTTTGTCGTTTACCGAAGACAAATTCAGCTAGGATGGAGGCACCAAAAGCCGTCCCAGAAAAGTCAAAATCGGTTGTGCAAGGGAGAGCGTTTGTTGTGAACTCCCAGAGAGCAAGGAACCCGAATGAGGTCATCACGGGTAAGCTTATTATAAACTCTAAAGAAGTTTATACTTTATTTGATACCGGTTCAACCCATTCTTTTATTTCTCCTACTTGCGCTCATCGATTAAATTTGATTCCGGAGAAATTAGACTTTGACTTATCTGTGGAAACTCCGTTGGGAGAAACCTTCATTACCTCCACTGGTTATAAGTCTTGTTTGGTTCAAGTTGGTACCCACACATTACCTATCGATCTGATTTCATTAAAAATACTTGCATTTGACGTGATTCTAGGGATTGATTGGTTAACTACTCATTATGCAAAAATTGATTATTTTCGTAAGGTTGTTAGTTTTCATATTCCTAATCGACCTATTATGCGAATTCAAGCAACCAAACCATTAAAATCAATCGCTGTCATCTCAAGCCATAAAGCTATTCGTTTATTGAAAAACGGATGTCAAGCTTTCTTAGCTCATGTCACAGATCTAAACAAAAATACGTCAGTTTTGAATGATATTTCTATTGTTAATAAATTCCCTGACGTATTCCCTGAAGAACTTCCTGGCCTACCCCCAGAGCGTGAAATTGAATTTTGTATCGATCTTGAACCCGGTACAAAACCCATTTCCAAAGCCCCATATCGAATGGCTCCTATTGAACTTCAGGAGTTAAAGACCCAACTGCAGGAATTGTTAGACATTGGCTTTATTCGTCCTAGTACTTCTCCTTGGGGTGCTCCTGTTCTGTTCGTGAAGAAGAAAGATGGGAGTATGCGACTTTGTATTGATTATCGGGAGTTGAATCATGTCACCATCAAAAATAGGTACCCATTGCCACGTATTGATGACCTGTTTGACCAGTTGCAAGGAGCACAATTCTTTTCAAAGATCGATCTTCGTTCTGGATATCATCAGCTGAAGGTTAGAACTGAGGATATTCCAAAGACTGCCTTCAGAACTCGGTATGGGCATTATGAATTCTTAGTTATGTCTTTTGGATTGACTAATGCTCCTGCTGCCTTCATGGATATGATGAACAGGGTATTTAAGGAATATTTGGATCACTTTGTGGTCGTCTTTATTGATGACATCCTTATTTATTCCAAAAGCCGTGAAGATCATGAGCAACACTTGAGGCTGGTACTCCAAAAGCTTCGTGAATACAAGCTTTATGCCAAGTTGAAGAAATGCGAGTTCTGGCTGGAGGAGGTAGCATTCCTTGGGCACGTAGTATCAAGTCGTGGAATATCGGTTGACCCGGCAAAGATTGAAGCTATTCAAAGCTGGGAGCAACCTAAATCAGTGACCGAGGTACGTAGCTTTCTTGGTTTAGCTGGTTATTATCGGAGATTCGTGGAAGGATTTTCTCGAATCGCTACTCCATTAACTCAGCTGACTCGGAAAGATACAAAGTTTGGTTGGAGCGAAGAATGTGAGCAGAGTTTTCAAGAACTCAAGAGGAGACTCATTTCAGCACCTGTTCTAACAATACCATCTGGCTCGGAGGGATTTGTCATCTACAGTGATGCTTCGAGCAAAGGGTTGGGATGCGTTCTCATGCAACATGGAAAAGTCATAGCCTATGCATCAAGACAACTCAAGGAATATGAGAGGAATTATCCTACTCATGATCTAGAGTTGGCAGCTGTTGTCTTTGCACTTAAAATTTGGAGGCATTACTTGTATGGGGAGAAAGTGGAGATCTTTACGGATCATAAAAGCCTCAAATATTTCTTCACTCAAAAGGAACTCAACATGCGACAACGACGTTGGCTTGAACTGTTGAAAGATTATGATCATACCATTCAATACCATCCTGGAAAAGCGAACGTGGTAGCTGACGCATTGAGTAGAAGATCATATGCAGGTACAAGTGCAATATTAACAACGCAAAGGCCCATTTTGTGTGACTTGCAAAGGATGGAGATAGAGTTGAAGACTCCAGGGACCCATGTGATGATGGCGAATATACGAGTAGAACCGACTTTAATCGATAAAGTTAAAGCTGCTCAAGCTACAGACCTGGAGCTGATGCGTATGAGGAAGAAAGTGCAAGAAGGTGTTATGCCGGAAGCAAGAATCGATGAAGAAGGAATACTTCGAGTCAACTCCAGACTTTGTGTTCCTAACAACCCTGATTTAAAGTATGAAATCATGATGGAGGCGCACAACACACCGTTTGCAATCCATCCTGGAAGTACCAAAATGTATCATGATCTTCGTCATACATTTTGGTGGAGCAATATGAAGAGAGAGATAGCGTTGTTTATCTCAAGGTGTCTAACTTGTCAACGAGTCAAAGCGGAGCATCAAGTACCAAAAGGTCCATTGCAACCACTTGAAATTCCAGAATGGAAGTGGGAGCACATTACCATGGATTTCGTTACCGGTCTTCCTAGGGTTTCTCAAGGTATTGATGCGATTTGGGTCATTGTTGATAGATTGACCAAGTCTGCTCATTTCTTACCGATACGAGAAACTTATACACTTGAACGTCTTGCTCGTATGTACATAAACGAGATTGTAAGACTGCATGGTATGCCAGTATCCATAGTTTCTGACCGAGACCCAAGATTCACTTCACGATTTTGGGTTAGTTTACAAAAAGCTATGGGCACGGAGTTACGATTTAGTTCAGCATATCATCCTCAGACGGACGGACAATCAGAGAGGACTATTCAAACTCTTGAAGATCTATTAAGACTCTGTGTCTTTGACTTCAAGGGAAGTTGGGACAAGTTCTTACCATTGGTGGAGTTTTCCTACAACAACAGTTATCAAGCAAGTATTGGCATGGCTCCATTCGAAGCATTGTATGGAAGAAAATGTCGTTCTCCAGTATGCTGGGATGAGGTGGGCGAAGCAACGTTGTTGGGACCGGAGTTGGTACGTATGACTACAGAAAAGATTCAAACGATCCGACAACGTATAAAAACCTCACAAGATCGACAAAAGAGTTATGCTGATCTTCATCGAAAGGACGTGGAATTTGATGTAGGAGATCATGTGTTCTTACGTGTTGCTCCATGGAAAGGAGTTA
This sequence comes from Panax notoginseng, assembly GCA_016801055.1. Taxonomy (NCBI): domain Eukaryota; kingdom Viridiplantae; phylum Streptophyta; class Magnoliopsida; order Apiales; family Araliaceae; genus Panax; species Panax notoginseng. The sequence goes on along the minus strand of CM029015.1, from coordinate 228,370,759 downwards.
CGAGATTTGGAAAGAGAGGAAAGCTAAATCCTCGATTCATCGGTCCATTTTTAATCCTCGATCGAGTAGGAACTGTGGCTTATAGACTCGCTTTACCGCCAAGTATGTCTCGTGTTCATAACGTTTTCCACATATCCATGTTACGCAAATATGTGGAAGACCCGAACCACATTATTGAGTTAGAACCGGACGAAATAGCGGAGGATTTGACGTATGAAGAAGTTCCTGTTCAAATCTTGGATAAGAAGGAACATATTCTACGCTCCAAGGTTATACCTCAAGTCAAAGTTTTGTGGAGAAACCACGATGTTGAGGAAATGACTTGGGAGTTAGAATCAGAAATGAAATCAAGGTATCCTTACCTCTTCGACATACCAGGTACGTACCCTAATTTCGAGGGCGAAATTTCATAAGAAGGGGAGGTTGTAAGACCCCAATTTTTATAAATAAAGATGAATTTTCTATAAATATCATTTTTGAATATTATGGAGTTAATTTGATATAATGTTATAGTTGTGGGTAATATTTATAAATTTTGCAAAGTAAGCAAGTTGTTATAAAATATTCGTTTGGTCGGGGAATATTCTTTTTGTCGGGGAATATTCGTACGACGGCACAATCATTGGTGGACCCCACAACGGAATTATTGTCGGATTGAGAAAACGACAGAATTATCTTTCTATAAAAATAACGGCTGAGGTGTTACCGTTAAAATCGTTAAAACTGTTGAACTACTCGGTAGTAAAAGTACAGTAATACGCGTGGTTGCATAGTAGCACACGGTATTGATTATTGATGCTTACGTGAGAAGTCACTCAGCTATACTCAATTATTGCTACAGTAATTGCTGCATCATATCTCTTAAATTATTGTCATAGTATCATCTGTATAATATGTTATATTATTGAGACGTTGTGGTAAGTTTGGTTATTTTATGGGGGGCCATATGTCATCATCTAAGAGTTTCTTCGTCAATAGTAATTACCGTCGTCAATAGTAATTACCGTCGTCAATAGTAATTACCTTCGTCAATAGTATTTACCTTGGTCAATAGTAATTACCTTCGTCAATAGTATTTACCTTGGTCAATAGTAATTACCTTCGTCAATAGTATTTACCTTGGTCAATAGTAATTACCTTCGTCAATAGTATTTACCTTGGTCAATAGTAATTACCTTCGTCAATAGTATTTACCTTGGTCAATAGTAATTACTTTCATCAATAGTAGTTGTCCCTTCAATATTACCAAGAGTCATTTGACCCTTCGTTAAGACCAAGAGTCATTTGACCCTTCGTTAAGACCAAGAGCCACCCTCAGTTTTTCTATAAATAGAGGCCTAGGGCTTCATTATTTTTCACGAATTCATTCAAGCTATAGAGAGAGAAAGTATAGAGAGAATAAGAGAGAGAGAATAAAAGTATTCTGCTACATCACTTTTCCAATATCCAGTTCTTTTAAGGTAGGGAATATTATTTCTTTTATATTCATGAAGAGAACTTCTGTTATTCCATTCGTTATTATTCTGTTGGAATAACCAGTATACGCGGTCTACCCTATACTTGGTGACATTCTTCTATTATTCTGTTGGAACATCCTGTCTGTGTGTTTTACACCGGACCTGGTTCCGTTTATTATTCTGTTGGAACATCCTGTCTGTGTGTTTTACACCGGACCTGGTTCCGTTTTATTATTATTCTGTTGGAATATCCTGTCTGTGTGTTTTACACCGGACCTGGTTCCATTATTTATTATTCTGTCGGAATATCCTGTCTGTGCGTTTACGCCGGACCTGGTTCCATTATTTATTATTCTGTTGGAATAACCTGTCTGTGCGGTCTATCGCATGCATGGTGATTTCTTTTGTTATTCCATTCTTTATTATACTCAGTTGGTTAAGTTTTGACTTCTATACTCCATGAAATTTGTGGAATATCCTTGATAGTTGCGTTTCATCCAGTATCTTTTCAAGAAAATATTCTTCTAAGCATTCTTGAATTTTACTCCACAATGCAGTATCATGTTGACAATTTGGACGTTGTTAATTCCTGGATAAATTAATTCTTGAACTTGTTTTATTGAATTCTTATATCATTGTCATCATCCTCATGTTTATAAAATGTTGAAAGTCATCTGTGGCCTGTAGTGCATAGATGGACTTGGTATGATTATGACCAGGGATTATTCGGTATAATCATGACCGTAATGTTACAAATGATGTGGTAAAAGTCCTCATTGGCCCGTAGTGCATTGATGGACAGTTGTTGGCATGATCATGACCATTAATGAATACACGAATATCCTTGGCCGTAGTGCAGGGGTGATTCGATGATGTGGATTATTTTATTAAGCTGAGTCTCAGCGATTACAGTGTTGAAAAACTTTTTAAATCATAAAAGATAGTAGAGTTTATTTTCTACTTGACTCTTTTAATGGATTGCTTGTTCCGCTACAGTTAAACTTGATGTCTATTATATTTTATCAGTTTAACATTGTTGAAGGCTAATGATAATTTATTCTGCATTATCTTAGTCATAATATTTCTTACTGGGCTAGTTGAGCTCACCCTTTCTTTCACTGTTCTCTTCAGGAAATGAGAACGTAGCTGGGACAAGTCGGGGTACGGAGTGATGGTCCGAATGATAGTATTAGTTAGTAGTCCTCACTATTCTATGTAATGGTGTGTTAATAAATGTAATGAGGACTCCTTTTGAGTATGAATACTCTCTAGAAGATAATATTTGTATTCAAACTCACAGTTTATGTTTTGTCGTATTGTACACGACAGTTGTATTATTAAGTTGTATTTGTATTCTGTACTATGTATCTGACGACCCAAGATGGGTGATGTATACCTAATTTTGGGGGCGTCACACTACAGGCCACAGATGACTTTCAACAGAATATAAACATGAGGATGATGACAATGATATAAGAATTCAATAAAACAAGTTCAAGAATTAATTTATCCAAGAATTAACAACGTCCAAATTGTCAACATGATACTACTTTGTGGAGTAAAATTCAAGAATGCTTAGAAGAATATTTTCATGAATAGATACTGGATGAAACGCAATTATCAAGGATATTCCACAAATTTCATGGAGTATAGAAGTCAAAACTTAACCAACTGAGTATAATAAAGAATGGAATAACAAAAGAAATCACCATGCATGCGATAGACCGCACAGACAGGTTATTCCAACAGAATAATAAATAATGGAATCAGGTCCGGCGTAAACGCACAGACAGGATATTTCGACAGAATAATAAATAATGGAACCAGGTCCGGCGTAAAAGCACAGACAGAATATTCTGACAGAATAATAAATAATGGAACCAGGTCCGGTGTAAAACACACAGACAGGATGTTCCAACAGAATAATAATAAAAACGGAACCAGGTCTGGTGTAAAACACACAGACAGGATGTTCTAACAGAATAATAATAAAAACGGAACCAGGTCCGGTGTAAAACACACAGACAGGATGTTCCAACAGAATAATAGAAGAATGTCACCAAGTATAGGGTAGACCGCGTATACAGGTTATTCCAACAGAATAATAATTAATGGAATAACAACAGTTCTCTTCATAAATAAGAAAGAATAACACCCCTTACCGTTTTAAAGAAGAGCTGAAATAAGGAAGTAGTTAAGTAGCAGAATACTCTTCTTCTCTCTCTCTATAGTTTCTCTCTATAGTTTCTCTCTCTAGAGTTCAGTGAATTCGTAAGAAATAATGAAGGAATGAGCTGCTATTTATAGAAAAATAGAATGCATAGTAACTAATCCATGAACGGTCCAGATTGATTACTTTAATCTGACGGTCCATATTTAAAGAAAAATCTTTTAAATAAAATATAATATATTCTATTTATAGAATAACTTTAATAAAGTATTCTGTTTTATATAAAAAGATGTTTCTGTTTTATTACGTTAATAATACGAATAAAACAAAACGTCATTATCGCTAAATAATTCATATTATTAACTGACAATAATTGAATCAAACTGAGTGACTTCTCACATAAGCATTAATAATCAATACCGTGTGCTACTATGCAACCACACGTATTACTGTACTTTTACTACCGAGTAGTTCAACAGTAACAATGGTAAAACTTCCGCCGTTATTTTTAATAAAATATTTTTGTCGTTTTCTCAATCCGACAATAATTCAGTTGTGGGGTCCACCAATGATTGTGTTGTTGTACGAATATTCCCTGTTAAAACGAATATTCCCCGACCAATCGAATATTATATGACAACTTGGATACTTTACAAAATTTATAAATACTACCCATAACTATTATATCAATCCACACCATAATATAAAAAAAATTATTTCGAGAAAAATTAAATATTTATTCATAAAATCTGGGGTTTCACAATTCTGTTGGAATAACCAGTATATGCGGTCTACCCTATACTTGGTGACATTCTTCTATTATTCTGTTGGAACATCCTGTCTGTGTGTTTTACACCGGACCTGGTTCCGTTTTTATTATTATTCTGTTGAAACATCATGTCTGTGTGTTTTACACCGGACCTGGTTCCGTCTTGTTATTATTCTGTTGGAATATCTTGTCTGTGTGTTTTACACCGGACCTGGTTCCGTTTTTATTGTTATTCTGTTGGAACACCCTGTCTGTGTGTTTTACACCGGACCTGGTTCCGTCTTGTTATTATTCTGTTGGAAAATCCTGTCTGTGTGTTTTACACCGGACCTGGTTCTATTATTTATTATTCTGTCGGAATATCCTGTCTGTGCGTTTACGCCGGACCTGGTTCCATTATTTATTATTCTGTTGGAATAGCCTGTCTGTGCGGTCTATCGCATGCATGGTGATTTCTTTTGTTATTCCATTCTTTATTATACTCAATTGGTTAAGTTTTGACTTCTATACTCCATGAAATTAGTGAAATATCCTTGATAATTGCGGTTCATCCAGTATCTTTTCATGAAAATATTCTTCTAAGTATTCTTGAATTTTACTTCACAAAGCAGTATCATGTTAACAATTTGGACGTTGTTAATTCTTGGATAAATTAATTCTTGAACTTGTTTTATTGAATTCTTATATCATTGTCATCATCCTCATGTTTATAAAATGTTGAAAGTCATCTGTGGCCTGTAGTGCATAGATGGACTTGGTATGATTATGACCAGGGATTATTCGGTATAATTATGACCGTAATGTTACAAATGATGTGGTAAAAGTCCTCATTGGCCCGTAGTGCATTGATGGACAGTTGTTGGCATGATCATGACCATTAATGAATATACGAATATCCTTGACCGTAGTGCAGGGGTGATTCGATGATGTGGATTATTTTATTAAGCTGAGTCTCAGCGATCACAGTGTTGGAAAATCTTTTAAATCATAAAAGATAGTAGAGTTTATTTTCTACTTGACTCTCTTAATGGATTGCTTGTTCCGCTACAGTTAAACTTGATGTCTATTATATTTTATCAGTTTAACATTGTTGAAGGCTAATGATAATTTATTCTGCATTATCTTAGTCATAATATTTCTTACTGGGCTAGTTGAGCTCACCCTTTCTTTCACTGTTCTCTTCAGGAAATGAGAACGTAGCTGGGGCAAGTCGGGGAACGGAGTGATGGTCCGAATGATAGTATTAGTTAGTAGTCCTCACTATTCTATGTAATGGTGTGTTAATAAATGTAATGAGGACTCTTTTTGAGTATGAATACTCTCTAGAAGATAATATTTGTATTCAAACTCACAGTTTATGTTTTGTTGTATTGTACACGACAGTTGTATTAGTAAGTTGTATTTGTATTCTGTACTATGTATCTGACGAACCAAGATGGGTGATGTATACCTAATTTTGGGGGCGTCACAATTTTTTTTTGTGGGGGTGGGGATAAGGGTGTATACATAATCATATAATATTATTTTTTAAGGTGTGGTGTGTGTGTGTGGGGGGGGGGTAAGGGGTGTATACGTAATCACATAATATTATTTTTTTTGGGGGTTGGGTTGGACTGGATTGGACTGGGTGTGGGTGGGTGGGTGTAGGGGTGGTGGGTGTGACGTGGGGGGGTAGGGTATGGGGTGGGGGGTGGGGGTGGGGGTGGTGTATACATATAATTTTTTTTATGGGGGTGTGAGATGTGGGGTAGGGGGTAGGGGGTGGGGGGTTGGTGCGGGGTGGAGTGGGGGGTAAGTGGTATATACATAATCACATAATATTATTTTTTTGGGTGGTGGTGGGGGTGGAGTGGGGGTGGGTGTAGGGTGGAAGGGTGGGAGTGGTAGGGGTAAGGGGTGTATACATAATCACATAATATATTTTTTTTGTGAGTGGGGGGTGGGGGGTGGGGGGGTGGGTGGTGTGGGGGTGGGTTGGGTGGGTGATTCAGCTTTTTGAATATGTAAATATGGGTAGAAAGAACTTTTGATTTGAATTTAGAATAAAATATGGGTCGAAAAATGGTTAACCGAGTTGAAACTATATTTTTTTTTTAAATTATGGTTTCAAATTTATCTAACTCAAATAAATAAAAATAATTAACCAACTAAATTAATTCTAATTAAATAAAAATAATTAACCAACTTTATTAATTCCGATTAATATAAATTGATCTAACAATTAAGTAACTATGTTAACATATCTAGATAGATGGATGCATCCTTCCATTCCATTATTAAAGATAAAATATCGATCAAGTCTAGCTATGGAAATCATGATGAGAGAGAGGCGAGGAACACAATGGTTTGGGCCTTGGCGCTTCCTAATTCGTGCTCTATCGGTAGCGACGTGTGAGTGTTTATGTCCCATGCAAAAACAGTACGTACAGTCGTCACATCATGGCATGGGAATTATTAAAAGCATCAACAAATGAAATGACCTCTCCTCCCCTTCCCTGTCCCTCTCCCTCTCCCTCTCGTCCCGTCCCAACTACCATGGCTTGGCTTAAGCAAGCTAGCTTAGGGCCCCTCCTCCTAAGGGACAAAAGTAAGTTTTTGCCCTTGTCTGTCTCGTCATTTATTTATCTATAATAAATAAATCGAAAGTCCAAGATTCAAATTTGGTCTAGCTCAATTTTTTAGCCAATTTTATATGTGCGAGTTCATTCTTTTTTTTTAACCATGTTACTAATCCCATATCAAAATATACTAATATACACAATAAATATTTTCAAAATAATGTGAAACTTTGTCAAAATTATAAATTTTGAAGCACAATCAACATAAGAGTAAATTATAATCTTTAACCCTGTTAAGTGTTAATTAACAAATCTGCAAATTTGACATATTTACATGTGTTTCTCTTCGTAAATCTTATTATGTTCTTATATAAAATATTTATGTAAAAATAATGTTCAAAACTACATCTAAGATTCAAATTGAAATGTGAGTTCATGTTAATTTTTAAAATAAAAATTTATTATTGAATAATATTTTTTTAAATAGTTTACAATAATCAAATAAATTTACATTATTTCTAAATTTAAAATTTTAGATATCGACCAAGAAAAATTCAAAAATACTTTTTCTTATTAAACGAAAAAAATATTTATTTTGAGAATCTATAGGGGTGTAAATCGAGCCAAGTAGTTCGGTGCTCGACTCACGATCGGCTCGAAAATATGATTCAAAGTTCGAATTCGAAGTTGATCCGAGTCGAATCTGATCCATACTCGTTTTCTGTTTAATGACACACGAGTCGAATTCGAGCATACCAGTGTTCGCTCATATTAGGGTTCGAGTATTTTATTTTTCTCGAACCATACTCGATACCTGCTCGATGGATCATATTCGAATATTGGTCTGATTCATGCTAATAAGCTAAATATGTGATATTTATATCAATCATTATAATTTATAAAGTGTAGTATGAAATTGTGTAAACTTGTACTTGAATAAATCAATTAATTGAATGTCAATTTATATTACATTCTTTATAATTTCAATACATAATTAAAAGTGAAAAAGTTATATATATATATATATATATATATATATTAATTAATATATAATTTAATATAAGTAACCAATTTAATATGTAGTGGTTCAATTTTAAGTGGGTTTATATTCGAAACTCGATTAGAAGGAACATGAGTAACTCGCTTTGTAAACGAGTCGAGTACTTACGAGCCGAATAGGTCCGAGTAATGATCCGAGTCGAATCTGGCGCAAAAATATAAATTCCTTATCGAATCTGAGTCGAATTCGAGCTCAATTTTTTCGAGTCGAGCCGAATCTGAACATGAAAATATTCGCTGATATTCGACTCGTTTACACACCTAAGAATCTACAGCACTGACATCCCAAAAAAGTGCTTTTTAAAAAAAAATCTCAACTACGTCTAGGAGGATAATACTAATATATCACCAAAAAAAAGATATATTTGTGACATTAACTTTAAACGCTATCAGTTGGATTTAGTAATAAAAGCAAAATATTTAATCATCTAAAGGTTCACATTTCCTGGATTGTTTGCAACGTGACCTCCGATCGCCTTCAAGTCTAGGCAATGTATATTTGCCGCGTACATCAATACTACTACTATATCTACATAAATCCATAGCCAAAAAAACGACAAATTTTAACACTAATATTTATCTTGTACGAGTTGTCGCGGGAAAGACCGAAACGCCATCAACAGCGTCAAATCCAACCGATCTGCATTTCACTGTAAACGATTCCTTCGCCGGAGTAAACAACGACGAAGAGGAATTTTCCGGGTTCAAATTCACCGTCCGTCGGTACGGACCGAACCACTTGTTCTGCATGAAACGATTTTTCCTCCACGGAGGGAGGACTAATCCTCTACTTTTCAACGATCTTCTCGCTGCGTCGCTACCTACCTTCACGATCTGCTTCAAATTCTCACTCCTACCAACAAAAACCCTAGGCAAAGTCCTCAGTAGACGCTCGTACTGTTTCGTTTGCCTCGCAATCTCGAATTCACCGGCGAATTCGAGGTCGATGAAATAACGAGTACTGTACCGATTGCCGGAAACTGATCGGATAACGTCGATGAACTCGTAGCTTCCGGCCGTGAGTCCTCCGAGGCTCTCCCATTTTGTTTTGCAAATCGCGGCATTGTAACCGGAGCTACGTAAAAACGCCATCACGTGTCGCCGGAGGAACGATTTGTTCGATTTGACGAAGGAAAAAACTTCCATAGCTTTTGAAACCTGTAGTAGAAGTAGATTCCTAAATGCATCTGCGCTGTCATTCAGTAGCGTTGGATTTAGGAAGTCTTCAATCCCGTCCGTTGAATAATCAGAATAACCGCGTTCTGAATCGGATTCATTATCCGGCGGCGGCGATTGACCTCCCCCAGCGTCCTCATCGAGGAAACCATAAAGAAGATTGGAGAGACAGGGCGATTCGTCGTCGTTATTGGTGCTGTGTTCGCTCCCGCTGCTAACGTAAACTGAATCAAGCTGGTCCCGACCGAATATTCTGGCCTTGGCCTTATCATCGAACGGGTCGGTGACTCTCTTGATCCTGACAAGAGCAGCCATTTTATTACAGGTAACAGAAATTTTGGAGCTAACCGCGTGAATACTTATAGGAAAAGTGGAGAGTGGTTTATTTGTTAGAAGAAATTGGTAGAGTGGCTTGGGAATTACTTATTTGGGAATATTCGGTTGCAACCAAACATATTATACCTTTTTTTTCTTAACAGCCTTTTTAGTGATCAAAGATTTGAGTTTTAGTGCACTTTTTGTTGTTATTAAAATTATATACTCTCTTCCCCCGGTTTTTTATTTGTTATAATTCACTTTTTATTTATGATTAAATTGATTATATTTAAAGTAAAATTTATTTAAATATAAATACAAAATTATTCTCATAAAAAAGTACACTATTAAAGTCAACTTTTATTATTAATTTTTTTAAATATATTTATTTGATTATTACTCTTAAAATTAATTAATGTAACTATAAAAAATCAATTAGAACAATTAAGTGAATACATTACTTCTCTCATTTTAAAGTAAAAGACATATTTTTTGTTTTTGTCAAAAAAATTTATTTTTAATTTTAAAATGATTTTTTTTTATTACTTATGTTTTTTGCATGGTTCTGCTCTACCAAATCAACACTAATTTAATCAAAGTTTTCCTTTTCTTTTTTCACATGTGGTGGGGTGAGGGAAGATTATTGTTGGATATATAGAGAATATGCGGGGGAACTATGTCTCAATCTTAGAGAGGCGTGAGGGGTGAGGGGTGAGGGGTGAGGGGTGACGTGGTGAGGGAGTGGAGCGAGGAGGGGGGGGGGGGGGGGGAGGCGTGGGAGGGCCATATCCGACGGGTACAAAGACTTTATTCTTTTGATGTGGAGGGACGTGATTTGGTCACGTGGTGGAAGTGTCAGATAACTTGGACACGTGGGTTAGAGGTGTCACTCAGAAAGTTAATCAGTATTTATGCAGGCAGGCAGGCTGGCAGGCAGGCTACCCGGCTCTTGGCGAATGCGAAGGGTAATAATAAGGTGATAAACATTAAAAAAAATAATAAAAAAATACTCTGGTTGTTCCATAATAATAGACTTTGAATCTTATTAAATATAATATAAAATATTTGTATTATCTTTGTATTAGGAAAAGAGATTATTATTTATTAAATAAAATATAATAATATATTAAGAGGAATAAAAAAATTTCTCTAAAACGTCTTATATAAGGGACGGAGGGAGTATATATTAAGAAACTTTTTAACTAAATTATGATTATGAAATATGTGTATACATGATATAAGTAGGAATTAAAAAAAAATTATTTTAATTTATTATATATTAATTATCGCACACATTTTTACATTGATCGTAATTTATCTTTGTCGACATATATATCATATTTCATACTTTTTAGATAAAAAAAATTCACTTTATTTGTCTATAACTTTGTAGAATAATAAATAATTGGATTTTCCATATCACTTCTAACTTTTCTTATTTTTCCCGGAGACTTAGGCTGTGTTTGATTACCTCTTACTGTCCCTTAATAGAAGTACCTTTGATTCGGTCAGATGCTAAACATATTTGATAAAAAAAAAAATTGCCTCTTAATCGGTAAGGGACAAATATAAATCTATACTATTCAGAGATGGATCTGAACAAAACTAGCTATTTTTGGACAAAAATATCCTCTTTAATATTATAAAATTCCTATTATATCCCTCTTTCTCTTCACTTTCCAGATTCTCAAATCGATGATAACCCTTTTCCTCCTCTCCTTTCTCTTCGATTTCTATAGCCAGACCACCACAACGGCACCATCAACATATCACCATTACCATCGTCATCTTCAATTCCTCCATCACCCAGACCCAGACGACGATGGATTTAGAATCAGACTCGTTGAATACTGGCGTTTGAGATCAATCACAACAATGCCAATTCCCTAAATCAACGACTCCAACAAGATGCGACAGAGCGACCCTAGAATTTGAGAATACAATGATACGAGATCTGCTTGTGTATATATGAATGTGTGTACAGGAATTAGGGTTTTTGGCGAAAGGCCGGAGATTCAAAAGTTGAAAATTTGAAATTGTTAGATGAGGCGAGTGCCAACAGAAGTTTATACAATACCAAAAAGCTCTCTCTGTCTAAAATTTATCTTTTGGGAGGTAATAAAGAGAGCTTCTTCGCAATTTAGCTCCAGTAGGCAGTAGTTGGGCACGTCTACATCTCGTTGGGCACATCTACATCTCATGTTGCCTTTTTTTATATAATTTTGTTCTGGGCAAAATAATACTCTACCTGGAGAAGAAAGAATGAAGGGGAGAAGATAGAGAAGAGTTTTTTGCTGAAATTGAATATAATGGATGGAGGGTTAAAATAGTAAAATAGTATTATTTAGACATTTTATAAAAATTAATTATCAAATATTATTTTTTTAGTCAGATATAATTTTAAACAGATGCTCTATATTATTCAGATGTCTAAACTATTCAGATCTTAACATTTAATTTTATCAAACACAACCTTAATTTCTCTTATTAAACAAAGAAATTTCTCCCTTGTAATTTTTAACTTCCCATAATAGGATAATAATAAAATTTTACACAAATTTTAATGGCAAAACTAATGATTTGACCACCGAAGTTGGCACATTTTATTGAATACCTGATTGAACTTTTAATTTTTTAAATTAACTCACTGAACTAATTATTATTTTTAAATTGGGTCACTCTGTTAAAAAAATTAGACAGCCGTTAAAATTTTATCTACGTGACTCTGAAAAGAATATACAAAAAATAAAAAAAGTACACGCGGCAAAAAAAAACAAACCTTCTTTCTACATTTTAAAGTTTTAAAAATGACAAAAAAAATTAACATTTTAAAATTTTAAAAATGACAAAAACATAATAAAATAAAATAAAAATAAAAAAATCAAAACATCTTTCTTCTTAGATTTAACCATCTTGATTATTTATTTTTACATAAGCTTGGTCTTCTTTGTAAGACCCCGAATTTTATGAAATAAAAGTATTCAATTTTTCTTATAATTACTATTCAGTAAATGGTTAAATTGATAAAAGTTTAAAGTTATGAGTGAAATATGATTTTTTTTCAAAATAAGCAAGTGGTTATAAAATGTAAGACCCCGAATTTTATGAAATAAAAGTATTCAATTTTTTTTATAGTTACTATTCAGTAAATAGTTAAATTGATAAAAGTTAAAGTTAAGGGTGATATATGAAATTTTTTCAAACTACGCAAGTGGTTATAAAATATTCATTGTTGTCGGGGAATATTCGTTTGGTCGTGGAATATTCTTTCTGTCGGGGAATATTCGTACGACGGCGCAGCTATTTGTGGGCCCCATAACGAATAACTGTCGGGTGAAGAAAACGACAAATTTGAGTTTTTACAAATAACGGCGTAGTTGTTACCGTTAACACTGTTGGAATACCCGGTGATTAAAATACAGTAATACGCGTTATTGCACAGTAGCACACGGTATTGCACAGTATTTTTGAAATTATTGATTCTTACGTAAGAAGGCACTACTCAATAATTGTTACAGTAATTACTGTTCAATATTTTATTATTGATTCAATAATTGCTGCATTGATATTTTATATTATTGTTGTTTCAATAATTGTTGCTGCACAGTATTTTCCATTATCAGATCAGTAATTCATATTATTTAAATAATATTATTAGATAGCATTATTGACAATGTTTAGAAAGTTCTGTCTAAGGAGAGGTTTGGTCATCTAATTGCGCGCCAGTAAGGAGAAATCCTTATTGGAAAGCCCCCTCTTTCCTGGGAACGGCCTGATTGTCATAAATGTGATTCTGTAATATTATTTGTGAATAATTAATTATTGATTCATATGATAAGGAAATATTTATTTTATGTGGATATAAATGAGGGATATATTTTTGTGGTTAAAAATGAAGGAATTAATGCTGAGATTTTTATCAGTATTTTTGTCGGAATGGAGGTATTAAAAATTAGGGTTTTTGAGATATTTTGCGAGGGTTATAATTTTTAATCCGACCGTTGGATCGTGGTAATTTTTGGATATGTTATACATATATAAGTTGAGTATATGCCCACAAATTTTGAACCGTTAAAAATGAACGTATGATTTGTTATGAATTTTACGAGATGACTGGTTCAGAAATTGTTGAATTTTTGGAGTTTATCATTTTGGTAGAAAACTCTAGAATTGGTGGGCCCCGCTTGTGGTTGGTGAAGAAATGTGCTGAATTATATTTCAAATGTGGTGGGTGGGAATAGTAGCAGGTAAAGCCATCAGGTTGCAGGTCAAACCTACCAAAATTTTCCTATAAATAGAGGGCTAAGTTAGAATTGAAAATCACACCAGAAACATAAGCTTTCTCTCTTTCTCTCTCTATATTATGAAGCATATTTTGTGAGTTTTTAGATACTTGGTGAGTTGCTATTCATCAGTGCAAGTTTTCTTCAGTATCATATCCGATATCCAGTCAGAAGTACTGCTCTTTTGAGGTAAGGGATAGTAAGGGATTGTAAGGGATTGTAAGGGATAGTAAGGGATATTAAGGGATTTTAAGGGTTGTTATGATTTTCAGTTTCGTAATTTTTCTGATCTTCAAAAATTATGGAAAAATTTGAAATGATATTTTGATGAGTTTTATTGATTGTGTCCAAAAATGGTGATTTTTGGATGTATAGATTGAGAGTTATGAATTTTATGAGAAAAGACTATTTTAAAAGTAACAGCTTATAATTTCTTGTGGTTAACTCCAAAATTGATGAAATTTTTATTGGGAGTACATGTATATGAAAGGAGTATACTCTGTGAATTTCAGAATTTTTAGATAAAAGTATAATTTTTGATAAATGTCTAAATATTCGGCTATTTTGGCCATATGAAAAATAGTAAATGACTTTTAAAAATTCTGAGAAAAATATATGTTCACTATGGGACTATATTATGCTAAATTTCAGAAAAGAAATATTTTTGGAACTGATTTGGTATTTTTCATGAAAATGTACTAGTTATGAGTAAATGAATTAAATATGTTATGTGAAGTAAGAAAATTGGAAAATAGGATTTTATAGCTTGAGAATCCTATATGAGGTATATGCAGATTTTTGATGAGGGTTTTGGTTATTGGTAATGAAATCTTATGAGTTTGGTATTTTTGAATGATTAAATGCATTATTTAGTAAGTGTAAACAATTTAAATAAATTGTTTATAAGCTTAAGAAATGTTATTATTTCAATATCATTATACCGAAATATTGGTATGGATTTTATTGTGGAATTTCTACCTTTTTGTGTCGGGATTACTATTCATGAGTTACTATTCACGAATTACTATTCACGAGTTACTATTCACGGGTACTATTCAAGACAAAATTGGTTTTTTTTCTAACTAAATTATAGTTGATTTATGAATATTACTCTTGAGATTAAATCTAGATGTTTTGATTATATTGATTTTACTATTATATATAACATTTTTATAACCTTGATGTTGAAATTCTCTTTCACTGGAGTGTAAAGATGGGTAGATTATTGGTATGATCATGACTAGGGTTCTCTTTGGCCTGTAGTGCAAAGTTGAATTGTGACTGGTATGATCATGACCATTGAATTTATAATTGAATATCTTAAGCTTAAGTGCAAAGGTGAATTGATCAACATGGGTATAATTATTGTTTATATAAATTCTAAAATGATTATAATTCTTTGAGATATTAATATATTTGGCCTGTAGTGCAAATATGAACTGTTGATGAATATCTTTGGCCTGTAGTGCAAAGATGATATGTTGTTGAATATCTTTGGCCTGTAGTGCAAAGATGAACTGTTGTTGAATATCTTTGGCCAGTAGTGCAAAGATAAACTGTTGACGAATATCTTTGGCCCGTAGTACAAAGATGAAATCATTAGTATGATTATGAACAAGAATTGTAATTTGGTATAACCATGATCTTTGATGTTTCAGGTAAAGACAAGTGATGAAAATTATCTTTGTCCTGGATGAGAAGAGGAATTTAGAATCATAATTATGATTATGAGTTATTTATATGATTGTGGACCAGAACTGTTGATTGATGTTACAGGATAAAACATTGTTGGTGGATTTTTAACATGGAGAAGATAATAGACTTTATAGTCTATTTGACTCTTCTAATGGATTGCATGTTCCGCTGCAACTATGGTTGAAATTTTTTATCATCTACCATATGTTCTAAATCTCTGATTTATTATTGATGAAGACTATTGATAATTTATTTATCTTTAGTCATGATATTCTTTACTGAGCTAGTTGTGCTCACCCTTTTGCTTCACAATTCCTTTCAGGTAATAAGAGTGTAGCTGGGTCGAGCGAGGGTAACAAGGGAATAGAACGGTGGTCATCATTTAGTAGTTATATTTGGTGAAGAAAATAGGGTGAGGCGAACCCAACGTTGGAAGGGTGTTTTGCCACTATAATACAAGATGTCTAACGACATACAACCTCGTGTCATCATAAGACATGATTGTGCTCATCCGCTTGCTGAGTATATCTACAAGCACTACCTATATAATCTTGGTGTTTGTTTGAAGTATAATTCTCAGTTAGAGACAGTGGAGATAATGATAAGTCAAGAGAAGACTCACCATTGGGAAGAATATGATAGTAATCTTCTCGTTTTTCTTTGGGGTCTATTGGGTCAACCAAGGATAATTCTGTGGCCATATGATATCTATCATAACCTAGATGCGTGGCCTCCCATGTACGAAGGTTTCCTTGAGCACTTCCCAAAGATTCTAATTTCTAAAACAGTTTTTGACTATACCTTTATGTAAGGTGTTATTGTGAGGTGATGTCCACGGTTGGAACATGAGTCACATTTGGTATATATTTGTATCCAAACTCACAGCATATGTGTTGTTGTATTTTGCACGACAATTGTTGTAATAAAGTTGTAGTTGTTTTCTGCACCATGTATTTGGCGACTCAGAATAGGTTGGATGGAATGAACCTATTTTGGGGTCGTTACATTTGGTATCAGAGCTTAGGGATATGATCTCTGGCGGAGATCGGGGAATACAACTAGGAGGGGAGAGATGAGTAAATCCTTCGCTAGTGTGTCCTACCTAAGCTTATTTGTTGGTCAGTCATAATATCAGGATATTATGTGATATGTTAATTTGTTAAATTAACCCTTGTTTTGAAGCTGTATTCTAGAATGATATTTGAAATACAGGAGATGAGCAATGGAGAAATTATGATGACAGGAAAGATGGAATCTGAAATAGAAGCAAGGTATTCTCAACTCTTTGAAATACCAGGTACGTAAATTTCGAGGACGAAATTTCATAAGGAGGGGAGATTGTAAGACCCCGAATTTTATGAAATAAAAGTATTCAATTTTTCTTATAATTACTATTCAGTAAATGGTTAAATTGATAAAAGTTTAAAGTTATGAGTGAAATATGATTTTTTTTCAAAATAAGCAAGTTGTTATAAAATGTAAGACCCCGAATTTTATGAAATAAAAGTATTCAATTTTTTTTATAGTTACTATTCAGTAAATAGTTAAATTGATAAAAGTTAAAGTTAAAGGTGATATATGAAATTTTTTCAAACTACGCAAGTGGTTATAAAATATTCATTGTTGTCGGGGAATATTCGTTTGGTCGTGGAATATTCTTTCTGTAGGGAAATATTCGTACGACGGCGCAGCTATTTGTGGGCCCCATAACGAATAACTGTCGGGTGAAGAAAACGATAAATTTGAGTTTTTACAAATAACGGCGTAGTTGTTACCGTTAACACTGTTGGAATACCCGGTGATTAAAATACAGTAATACGCGTTATTGCACAGTAGCACACGGTATTGCACAGTATTTTTGAAATTATTGATTCTTACGTAAGAAGGCACTACTCAATAATTGTTACAGTAATTACTGTTCAATATTTTATTATTGATTCAATAATTGCTGCATTGATATTTTATATTATTGTTGTTTCAATAATTGTTGCTGCACAGTATTTTCCATTATCAGATCAGTAATTCATATTATTTAAATAATATTATTAGATAGCATTATTGACAATGTTTAGAAAGTTCTGTCTAAGGAGAGGTTTGGTCATCTAATTGCACGCCAGTAAGGAGAAATCCTTATTGGAAAGCCCCCTCTTTCCTGGGAACGGCCTGATTGTCATAAATGTGATTCTGTAATATTATTTGTGAATAATTAATTATTGATTCATATGATAAGGAAATATTTATTTTATGTGGATATAAATGAGGGATATATTTTTGTGGTTAAAAATGAAGGAATTAATGCTGAGATTTTTATCAGTATTTTTGTCGGAATGGAGGTATTAAAAATTAGGGTTTTTGAGATATTTTGCGAGGGTTATAATTTTTAATCCGACCGTTGGATCGTGGTAATTTTTGGATATGTTATACATATATAAGTTGAGTATATGCCCACAAATTTTGAACCGTTAAAAATGAACGTATGATTTGTTATGAATTTTACGAGATGACTGGTTCAGAAATTGTTGAATTTTTGGAGTTTATCATTTTGGTAGAAAATTCTAGAATTGGTGGGCCCCGCTTGTGGTTGGTGAAGAAATGTGCTGAATTATATTTCAAATGTGGTGGGTGGGAATAGTAGCAGGTAAAGCCATCAGGTTGCAGGTCAAACCTACCAAAATTTTCCTATAAATAGAGGGCTAAGTTAGAATTGAAAATCACACCAGAAACATAAGCTTTCTCTCTTTCTCTCTCTATATTATGAAGCATATTTTGTGAGTTTTTAGATACTTGGTGAGTTGCTATTCATCAGTGCAAGTTTTCTTCAGTATCATATCCGATATCCAGTCAGAAGTACTGCTCTTTTGAGGTAAGGGATAGTAAGGGATTGTAAGGGATAGTAAGGGATATTAAGGGATTTTAAGGGTTGTTATGATTTTCAGTTTCGTAATTTTTCTGATCTTCAAAAATTATGGAAAAATTTGAAATGATATTTTGATGAGTTTTATTGATTGTGTCCAAAAATGGTGATTTTTGGATGTATAGATTGAGAGTTATGAATTTTATGAGAAAAGACTATTTTAAAAGTAACAGCTTATAATTTCTTGTGGTTAACTCCAAAATTGATGAAATTTTTATTGGGAGTACATGTATATGAAAGGAGTATACTCTGTGAATTTTAGAATTTTTAGATAAAAGTACAATTTTTGATAAATGTCTAAATATTCGGCTATTTTGGCCATATGAAAAATAGTAAATGACTTTTAAAAATTCTGAGAAAAATATATGTTCACTATGGGACTATATTATGCTAAATTCCAGAAAAGAAATATTTTTGGAACTGATTTGGTATTTTTCATGAAAATGTACTAGTTATGAGTAAATGAATTAAATATGTTATGTGAAGTAAGAAAATTGGAAAATAGGATTTTATAGCTTGAAAATCCTATATGAGGTATATGCAGATTTTTGATGAGGGTTTTGGTTATTGGTAATGAAATCTTATGAGTTTGGTATTTTTGAATGATTAAATGCATTATTTAGTAAGTGTAAACAATTTAAATAAATTGTTTATAAGCTTAAGAAATGTTATTATTTCAATATCATTATACCGAAATATTGGTATGGATTTTATTGTGGAATTTCTATCTTTTTGTGTCGGGATTACTATTCATGAGTTACTATTCACGAATTACTATTCACGAGTTACTATTCACGGGTACTATTCAAGACAAAATTGGTTTTTTTTTTCTAACTAAATTATAGTTGATTTATGAATATTACTCTTGAGATTAAATCTAGATGTTTTGATTATATTGATTTTACTATTATATATAACATTTTTATAACCTTGATGTTGAAATTCTCTTTCACTGGAGTGTAAAGATGGGTAGATTATTGGTATGATCATGACTAGGGTTCTCTTTGGCCTGTAGTGCAAAGTTGAATTGTGACTGGTATGATCATGACCATTGAATTTATAATTGAATATCTTAAGCTTAAGTGCAAAGGTGAATTGATCAACATGGTTATAATTATTGTTTATATAAATTCTAAAATGATTATAATTCTTTGAGATATTAATATATTTGGCCTGTAGTGCAAATATGAACTGTTGATGAATATCTTTGGCCTGTAGTGCAAAGATGATATGTTGTTGAATATCTTTGGCCTGTAGTGCAAAGATGAACTGTTGTTGAATATCTTTGGCCAGTAGTGCAAAGATAAACTGTTGACGAATATCTTTGGCCCGTAGTACAAAGATGAAATCATTAGTATGATTATGAACAAGAATTGTGATTTGGTATAACCATGATCTTTGATGTTTCAGGTAAAGACAAGTGATGAAAATTATCTTTGTCCTGGATGAGAAGAGGAATTTAGAATCATAATTATGATTATGAGTTATTTATATGATTGTGGACCAGAACTGTTGATTGATGTTACAGGGATAAAACATTGTTGGTGGATTTTTAACATGGAGAAGATAATAGACTTTATAGTCTATTTGACTCTTCTAATGGATTGCATGTTCCGCTGCAACTATGGTTGAAATTTTTTTATCATCTACCATATGTTCTAAATCTCTGATTTATTATTGATGAAGACTATTGATAATTTATTTATCTTTAGTCATGATATTCTTTACTGAGCTAGTTGTGCTCACCCTTTTGCTTCACAATTCCTTTCAGGTAATAAGAGTGTAGCTGGGTCGAGCGAGGGTAACAAGGGAATAGAACGGTGGTCATCATTTAGTAGTTATATTTGGTGAAGAAAATAGGGTGAGGCGAACCCAACGTTGGAAGGGTGTTTTGCCACTATAATACAAGATGTCTAACGACATACAACCTCGTGTCATCATAAGACATGATTGTGCACATCCGCTTGCCGAGTATATCTACAAGCACTACCTATATAATCTTGGTGTTTGTTTGAAGTATAATTCTTAGTTAGATACAGTGGAGATAATGATAAGTCAAGAGAAGACTCACCATTGGGAAGAATATGATAGTAATCTTCTCGTTTTTCTTTGGGGTCTATTGGGTCAACCAAGGATAATTCTGTGGCCATATGATATCTATCATAACCTAGATGCGTGGCCTCCCATGTACGAAGGTTTCCTTGAGCACTTCCCAAAGATTCTAATTTCTAAAACAGTTTTTGACTATACCTTTATGTAAGGTGTTATTGTGAGGTGATGTCCACGGTTGGAACATGAGTCACATTTGGTATATATTTGTATCCAAACTCACAGCATATGTGTTGTTGTATTTTGCACGACAATTGTTGTAATAAAGTTGTAGTTGTTTTCTGCACCATGTATTTGGCGACTCAGAATAGGTTGGATGGAATGAACCTATTTTGGGGTCGTTACATTCTTCCTGCTCATGTAGCTAGTGATGCAGCTGATGAAGCAGAGCTCTCCTGGACATGGAAAGCCTCTAACAAATTTTTGAATGAATTACATATTCTATTACATTTGAAAAATAACTACAACAATAGTGCACTCATAAAATCTTTATACAACTAATACATTTTCATATTTATTTACAATAGTAGTGAAATTAGAATTCCTTAATTTTGAGAATTAGTATTCAATTAGAATTTCTTAATTTAGAGATTAGTTATACCCGTGACTTCTTCTCTTTCTCCTCATCTATAACAACTGCAGTTAGTCATCACCCTTCTTCTTCATTCAACGTATTCTTTCTATATATATATATATATATATATATATATATATATATATATATATATATATATATATATATATATATTATTTATTCGTACATGCTTCTCATAAATCGTTTTCTTCATTAATCATTTTCGGACTTGAACCTGAAAATATTTTGGGTGCGCGGACTACTCGGTAAATTCCTGGGGGTCGTCTTTTCGGGGGTGACGGGAGGAAAGAATCCCGAGTCCGGTCCGAACAATGCGGTGCGCAAAAGGGTCGCGTAGGGGACAGAAGAAGATGAGAGAGAGTCATCGGAATTAGGGGGAGCAGAGATATTGAAGAGGTAGAAATTGGAAGAAGATCGGTTGGGAAGATCGGTGCGCAAAAGGGTCATGTATTCTTTCTTTCTATATATATATATATATGTATGTATATATTTATGAGTCAACCAACTGTATATCTCCAGTAGCTTCTTAAAATGAAGGGTCAAAATGGAGGTGGGTATGAAGATTCAAACGGTGGTGGCGGTGGATATGAATACTGGATGATGGTAACCAAACTTTCATAACAAGGTAACCAAACTGTCATATCAAAGTAACCAATCAACCTCCACACTTTAATTTTTTTTTCTTAGTACAGTTGGTTACCAAATCTTTAAATCAAGGTAAGCAAATGTAAGACCCCGAATTTTATGAAATAAAAGTATTCAATTTTTCTTATAATTACTATTCAGTAAATGGTTAAATTGGTAAAAGTTTAAAGTTATGGGTGAAATGTGAATTTTTTTCAAAATAAGCAAGTGGTTATAAAATAATCATTGCTGTCGGGGAATATTCGTTTGGTCGTGGAATATTCTTTCTGTCGGGGAATATTCGTACGACGGCGCAGCTATTTGTGGGCCCCATAACGAATAACTGTCGGATGAAGAAAACGACAAATTTGAGTTTTTATAAATAACGGCATAGTTGTTACCGTTAATACTGTTGGAATATCCGGTGGTTAAAATACAGTAGCACACGGTATTGCACCAATTATTGATTCTTACGTAAGAAGGCATTACTCAATAATTGTTACAGTAGTTATTCTTCAATATTTTATTTTATTGATTCAATAATTGCTGCGTTGATATTTTATATTATTGTTGTTTCAATAATTGTTGCTGCACAATATTTTCTATTATCAGATCAATAATTCATATTATTTGAATAATATTATTAGATAACATTATTGACAATGTCTAGAAAGTTCTGTCTAAGGAGAGGTTTGGTCATCTAATTGCGCGCTAGTATGTAGAAATCCTTATTGGAAAGACCCCATCTTTCCTGGGAACGGCCTGGTTGTCATAAATGTGATTCTGTAATATTATTTGTGAATAATTAATTATTGATTCATATGATAAGAAAATATTTATTTTATGTGGATATAAATGTTGGATATATTTATTGTGGTTATAAATGAAGGAATTAATGTTGGGGTGTTTTATTAGTATTTTGTCGGATTTGAGGTATTAAAAATCAAACCAGTATTTTTTGAGATATATTGCGGGAGTTATAATTTTTAATCTGACCGTTGGATCGTTGTAATTTTTAGATATGTTATACATATATAAGTTGAGTATATGTTCACAAATTTTGAACCGTTAAAAATGAGCGTATGATTTGTTATTAATTTTAAGAGGTGGTTGATTCAGAAATCAGGTTATAAATCATTTTTGGTAGAAAATTCTAGAATTGGTGGGCCCCACTTGTGGTTGGTGAAGAAATGTGCTGAATTATATTTCAAATATGGTGGGTGGGAATAGTAGCAGGTAAAGCCATCAGGTTGCAGGTCAAGCCTACTAAAATTTTCCTATAAATAGAGGGCTAAGTTAGAATTGAAAATCACACCTGAAACAAGTTTTCTCTCCTTCTCTCTCTAGATTATTGAGTGTATTTTGTGAGTATTTAGATACTTTGAGAGTTTCTATTCATCAGTGCAAGTTTCTTTCAGCCTTATACCGGTATTCCGACCAGAAGTACTGATATTTTGAGGTAAGGGATATTATTTTCTTCTTAAATGATATTATTTTCTTCAATATCATTATGCTGAAATATTGATATGAGTTTTTATCAAATTTAGAACTTTTTGTGTCGGGGTTACTATTCACGTATACGTTACTATTCACGTATACGGCACTATTCACGAATATGGCACTATTCACCGAAAAATAAAATTTTTTCTTTTTGTCCAAGATGTCTATTATGGTTACTATATTTGATTGTATCCATGTTTTGATCTTTATTTTTGAATTCTGCTTCACAATTGATTATTATGAAGTATTATTGATCTTGAATAAACTGTTATACGAATCCCTACTATTTGTCCTTCTGTCACACTGGATTCATTTTTTTAAGATATTTTTCATCATCCTCAGTCCTAAATGATGATATTATTGAGTATCTTTGGCCAGTAGTGCAAAGATGTATGATTACTTGATGAATATCTTTGGCCTGTAGTGCAAAAATGAACAGGTTTTGAGATGAACATGACTGACAGGTGATACAAATAAATATCTTTGGCCTGTAGTGCAAAGATGAATATTTGGATAAAGATGATTATTAATTGATGTTACAGGGATAGAATATTTATGATGGACTTTTAAATCTTAGAAGATAGTAGAATTCTTTCTCTACTTGACTCTTCTAATGGTTTGCTGTTTCCGTTGCAGTTGTTAATCTAAAACTTGTTGTCGATTATTTTTTATCAGATTTTTCCCTGTTGAAGACTAACGATAATTTGTTGTATATTATCTTAGTCATAATATTCTTTACTAGGCTAATTGAGCTCACCCTTTTTATTTTTGTTCTATTTTTCTTCCCAGGAGGTGAGAACATAGCAGGATCTAGTTGGGGTATGGAGTGATGGTTCTAGAGATGTTTTAGCAGTCCTCACTATTTCTGTAAAATAGTGTTTAAATAATTATAATGAGGATTATTTGAGTGTGGATATTGTTCAGAAGACAATATTTGTATTTAAACTCACAATGTGTTGTCGTATTTTACACGACAATTGTATTATTGAAGTTGTAGTTTGTTTTCTGTACCATGTTTTTGGCGACTCAGAATGGGTGTTGTATACCTATTTTGGGGGCGTCACAAGTTGCTCATCAACGCACCCTTCAGACAAAAATGGAACTGATTATTGAAAAAAAGTTTCGATATTCTTTCCGGTGAATTACAATCCCTCCTTTAATCTACGTTGTAAGACCCCGAATTTTATGAAATAAAAGTATTCAGTTTTTCTATTCAGTAAATGGTTAAATTGATAAAAGTTAAAGTTAAGGGTGATATATAATTTTTTTTTTCAAAATACGCAAGTGGTTATAAAATATTCATTGTTGTCGGGGAATATTCGTTTAGTCGTTGAATATTTTTTCTGTCGGGAAATATTCGTACGACGGCGCAGCCATTTATGGGCCCCATAACAGAATAACTGTCGGATGAAGAAAATGACAAATTTTAGTTTTTATAAATAACGGCGTAGTTGTTACCGTTAATACTATTGGAATACTTGGTGGTTAAAATACAGTAATACGCGTAGTTGCACAGTAGCACACGGTATTGCACAGTATTTTTTTAATTATTGATTCTTACGTGAGAAGGCACTACTCAATAATTGTTACAGTAATTTCTGTTCAATATTTTATTTTATTGAATTAATAATTACTGCGTTGATATTTTATATTATTGTTATTTCAATAATTGTCACTGCACAGTATCTCCATTATCAGATCAATAATTTATATTATTTGAATAATATTATTAGATAGCATTATTGGCAATGTCTAGAAAGTTATGTCAAGGAGAGGTTTGGTCACTTAATTGCGCGCCAGTAAGGAAAAATCCTTATCGAAAAGCCCCCTCTTTCCTGAGAACTGCCTGGTTGTCATTATTGTGATTCTGTAATATTATTTGTGAATAATTAATTATTGATCTATATGATAATGAAATATTTATTTGATGTGGATGTAAATGATGGATTTATTTATGTGGTTATAAATGAAGGAATTAATGTTGAGGTATTTTATCAGTATTTTATCGGATTGGAGGTATTAAAAGATCAAATCAGTGTTCTTACAGCTTTATTGTGTGAGTTATAATTTTTAGTCTGACCGTTGGATCGTTGTGATTTTTGGATATGTTATACATATTTAAGTTGAGTATATGTTCACAAATTTTGAACCGTTACAAATGAACGAATGATTTGTTATGAATTTTAAGAGGTGACTGATTCAGAAATTAGGTTTATAAATAATTTTAGTGGAAAATTCTAGAAATGGGTGGGCCCCACTTTTAGTTGTTAGGAAAGATGACTGATTTTTGGTGGGTGGAATAGTAGCAGGTAAAGCCATCAGGTAGCAGATCAAGTCTGCTTCGGCGTGCTAACATTTTCGAATAAATAGAGGGCTCTTTTTTTCTCTAGATTATCGAGTGTATTTTATGAGTATTTAGATACTTGGTGAGTTGTTATTCATTAGTGCAAGTTTTCTTCAGCGTCATATCCGATATCCAGTCAGAAGTGCTGCTCTTTTGAGGTAAGGGATAGTAAGGGATTTTAAGGGTTGTTATGTTTTTCAGTTTCGTAATTTTTCTGACCTTCAAAAATTCTGGAAAAATTCGAAATGATAATTTGATGAGTTTTCTTGATTGTGTCCAAAACTGGCGATTTTTGGATGTATAGATTAAGAATTAGAAATTTTATGAGAAAAGACTATTTTAAAAGTAAACCCTTATAACTGCTTGTGGTTAACTCCAAAATTGGTAAAATTTTTATTAGGAGTACATGTATATGATAGAAGTATACTCTGTAAATTTTGAAATTTTTGGATAAAAGTACAATTTTTGATAAATATCTAAATATTCGGCTGTTTTGGCCATATGAAAAATAGTAAATGAATTTAAAAAATTCTGAGAAAAATATATGTTCAATATGGAACTATATTCTGCTAAATTCCAGAAAAGAAATTTGTTTGTATTGATTTGGTATTTTTCATAAAAATAAACTAGATATGAGTAAATGAATTAAATATGTTATGTGAAGTAAAAAAATTGAAAAATAGAATTTTATGGCTTGAGAATCCTATATGAGGTATATGCAGATTTTTTATGAGGGTTTTGATTATTGGTGATGAAATCTTATGAGTTTGGCATTTTAAGATGATTAAATGCATTATTTAGTAAAGTGTAAACAATTAAAATAAATTGTTTATAAGTTTAAGAAATATTATTTCAATATCATTATACCGAAATATTGGTATGTATTTTATTGTGGAATTTTTACCTTTTTGTGTCGGGTTTACTATTCATGAGTTACTATTCACGAGTTACTATTCATGAACTACTATTTACGAAGTTGCTATTCACGAGTTACTATTCATGACAAAATTAATTTCTTTTTCTAACTAAATTATAGTTGATTTATGAATATTACTCTTGAGATTAAATCTAGATATTTTGATTATATTGATTTTACTATTATATATGACATTTTTATAACCCTAATGATGATATTTCTCTTTGACTTGAGTGTAAAGATGGGTAAATTTTTGTTATGATCATGACTATGGGTTCCCTTTGGCCAGTAGTCTAAAGTTAAATTATTGACTGGTATGATCATGCCCATTGAATTTTTAATTGAATAACTTTAGCTTAAGTGCAAAGGTGAAATGATCAATATGGTTATAATTATTGTTTATATAAATTCTGAAATGATTATATATTTTTTTGGGATATTAATATATTTGGCCTGTAGTGCAAATATGAACTGTTGATGAATATATTTGGCCTGTTGTGCAAGTATGAACTGTTGAGGAATATCTTTGGCCTGTAGTGCGAAGATGAATTGTTGATGAATATCTTTGGCCCGTATTACAAAGATGACTTGTTGTTGAATATCTTTGGCCTGTAGTGCAAAGATGGTCTGTTGATGAATATCTTTGGCCGTAGTGCAAAGATGAAATTGTTAGTATGATTATAAATAGGAACTGTGATTTGGTATAACCATGATCTTTGATGTTTCAGGTAATGACATGTGATGAAAATTATCTTCGTCCTGGATGCGAAGAGGAAGTTAGAATTACAATTATGATTATGAGTTATTCATATGATTGTGAAGCAGAACCGTTGGTTGATGTTATAGGGATGAAACATTGTTGTTGGACTTTTAACATAGAGAAGATAATAGACTTTATGGTATATTCGACTCTTCTAATGGATTGCTCGTTCCGTTGCAACTATGGTTGAAAATTTTTATCATCTACTGTATGTTCTAAATCTCTGATTTATTAATGTTGAATGCTATTGATAAATTATTTATCTTTAGTCATGATATTCTTTACTGGGCTATTTGTGCTCACCCTTTTGCTTCACAATTCATTTCAGGTAATAAGAATGTAGCTGGGTCGAGCGAGGGTAACAGGGAAATAGAATGGTGGTCTCTAGCTGTGGAGGTTCTCCCTAAGCATTATAGAAAAGTGTGTTGTATACATCATTTTGTAGTTATATTTGGTGAATCCAATAGGGTGAGGCGAACCCAACGTTGGAAGGGTGTTTTGCCACTATTATACAAGATGTCTAATGACATACAACCTCGTGTCATCATAAGACAGGGTTGTGCACATCCACTTGCTGAGTATATCTATGAGCACTACCTATATGAATTTAGAGTTTATTTGAAATATAATTTTCAACTGGAGACAATAGAGATAGTTCTATGTCAAGAGAAGACTCACCATTGGAAAGAATATGATAGTAATTTTCTCGTTTTTCTTTGGGGTCTATTGGGTCAACCAAGAATAATTCTGTGGACATATGATATCTATCATAACCTAGATGCATAGCCTCCCATGTACGAATGTTTCTTTGAGCACTTCCCAAAGATTCTAATTTTTAAAATAATTTTTGACTATACATTTATGTAATGTGACATTGTAACGTGCTATCCAAGGTTGGGATGAGAGTCACAGTGGTTTATATTTGTATCAAAATTCACAACATATGTGTCGTTGTATTTTGCACGACAATTGTTGTAATAAAGTTGTAGTTATTTTCTGTACCATGTATCTGGCGACTCAGAATAGGTTGGGTGGAATGAACCTATTTTGGGTTTGTCACATACGTAATTCATCATAAATCGAACTGATTATTGAATAAATGTTTCAATATTTTGGGTTTTATTTTCTTGGTTTTTGTAAGACCCCAACTTATTCATAAATAAAATCGAATTTCCTCTAATTATTATTTTTAAATAATAAGGTGTTAATTTGATATAATATTTCGGTTATGGGTGAATTGTATAAATTTTAGAAAATAAGCAAGTGGTTATAAAATATTCATTGTTGTCGGAGAATATTCGTTTGGTCGTGGAATATTCTTGCTGTCGGGGAATATTCGTACGATGACGCAGACATTTATGGGTCCCATAACGAAAAACGGTCGGATGAAGAAAACGATAAGTTTAAGTTTTTATAAATAACGACGTACTTATTACCGTTAATACTGTTGAAATACCCGGTGGTTAACGTACAGTAATACGCATTGTTGCACAGTAGCACACAGTATTGCACAGTATTGTTGAATTATTGATCATTATGTAAGAAAGCACTCCTCAATAATTGTTACAGTAATTACTGTTCAATAATTATTTTATTGATTCAATAATTGCTACATTGATATTTTATATTATTGTTATTTCAATAATTGTCATTGCACAGTATTTTCCATTATCATATCAATAATTCATATTATTTGAATAATATTATTAGATAGTATTATTGGCAATGTTTAAGAATGTTCTGTCTAAGGAGATATTTGGTCAGCTAATTGCATGTCAGTAAGGAGAAATCCTTATCGAAAAGGCTCTTCTTTCTTGGGAACGACCTGGTTGTCATAATTGTGATTCTGTAATATTATTTATGAATAATTAATTATTAATTTATATGATAAGAAAATATTTATTTTATGTGGATGGATAGGAAAACATTTATTTTATGTGGATATAAATGAAGGAATAAATGTTGAGCTGTTTTATCAGTATTTTGTCAGAATAGAGATATTAAAAATCATCTGTATGTAGATTTCAGACATTTTTTGCTTGAAATTTGGAAAAATTTTATTCTACAAAGTTGTAGAGAATTAAAATTTCTATGAAAATGACATGATATTTGAATTTTTCTGATAAAAGAGCTATTTATTATGAATTATTAAAGTTTCAGTAAATATAATATTTTTATTAAAATTATGGGTGTGACCCACTTCTATTTTTTGTTAAAACATGTGCTGAGATTTTTCAAGAATGGCATGCTCAGATGGTCTTGGTCTTGGCATGCGTAAAGAAAAAAAATATTATTTTATTAATTTAGTCTACTTTGGCATTCTAAGCATTTTTTATATAAATAGGTGCTTAGGTTAGAATTGAAAATCACACCAGGGTTCATAAGTTTTCTCTCTCAATATTATCGAGCGTATTTTTGTGAGTTTTTAGATACTTTGAGAGTTGTTATTCAGTGCAAGTTTTGTAAGACCCCGAATTTTATGAAATAAAAGTATTCAATTTTTCTTATAATTACTATTCAATAAATGGTTAAATTGATAAAAGTTTAAAGTTATGGGTGAAATATGAATTTTTTTCAAAATAAGCAAGTGGTTATAAAATAATCATTGTTGTCGGGGAATATTCGTTTGGTCGTGGAATATTCTTTCTTTCGGGGAATATTCGTACGACGGCACAGCTATTTGTGGGCCCCATAACGAATAACTGTCGGGTGAAAAAAATAACAAATTTGAGTTTTTACAAATAACGGCGTAGTTGTTACCGTTAATACTGTTGGAATACCCGGTGGTTAAAATACAGTAATATGCGTTATTGCACAGTAGCACACGGTATTGCATAGTATTTTTGAAATTATTGATTCTTACGTAAGAAGGCACTACTCAATAATTGTTACAGTAATTACTGTTCAATATTTTATTTTATTGATTCAATAATTGCTACGTTGAAATTTTGTATTATTGTTGTTCAATAATTGTTGCTGCACAGTATTTCCCATTATCAGATCAATAATTCATATTATTTGAATAATATTATTAGATAGCATTATTGGCAATGTCTAGAAAGTTCTGTCTAAGGAGAGGTTTGGTCATCTAATTGCGCGCTAGTAAGGAGAAATCCTTATTGGAAAGCCCCATCTTTCCTGGGAACGGCCTGGTTGTCATAAATGTAATTCTGTAATATTATTTGTGAATAATTAATTATTGATTCATATGATAAGAAAATATTTATTTTATGTGGATATAAATGAGGGATATATTTTTGTGGTTAAAAATGAAGGAGTTAATGTTGAGGTGTTTTATCAGTATTTTTATCGGAATGGAGGTATTAAAAATCAAATCAGGGTTTTTGAGAAGTATTGCGGGTGTTATAATTTTTAATCCGACCGTTGGATCGTGGTAATATTTGTATATGTTATACATATATAAGTTGAGTATATGTCAATAAATTTTGAACCGTTAAAAATGAACGTATGATTTGTTATGAATTTTACGAGATGACTGGTTCAGAAATTGTTGAATTTTTGGAGTTAATCATTTTGGTGGAAAATTCTAGAATTGGTGGGTCCCACTTGTGGTTGGTGAAGAAATGTGCTGAATTATATTTCAAATGTGGTGGGTGGGAATAGTAGCAGGTAAAGCCATCAGGTTGCAGGTCAAACCTACCAAAATTTTCCTATAAATAGAGGGCTAAGTTAGAATTGAAAATCACACCAAAAACATAAGCTTTCTCTCTTTCTCTCTCTATATTATGAAGCATATTTTGTGAGTATTTAGATACTTTGAGAGTTGCTATTCAGTGCAAGTTTCCTTCGGCTTTGCATTCCAGTCAGAAATACTGCATTTTTGAGGTAAGGGATAGTAAGGGATAGTAAGGAATTTTAAGGGTTGTTATGATTTTTAATTTCGTAATTTTTCTGACCTTCAAAAATTCTGGAAAAATTTGAAATGATATTTTGATGAGTTTTCTTGATTGTGTCCAAAAATGGTGATTTTTGGATGTATAGATTGAGAGTTATGAATTTTATGAGAAAAGACTATTTTAAAAGTAACAGCTTATAATTCCTTGTGGTTAACTCTAAAATTGATGAAATTTTTATTGGGAGTACATGTATATGATAGGAGTATACTCTGTGAATTTCAGAAGTTTTGGATAAAAGTACAATTTATGATAAATATCTAAATATTCGGCTGTTTTGGCCATATGAAAAATAGTAAATGACTTTTAAAAATTCTGAAAAAAATATATGTTCACTATGGGACTATATTATGCTAAATCCCAGAAAAGAAATATTTTTAGAACTGATTTGGTATTTTTCATGAAAATAGTCTAGTTATGAGTAAATGAATTAAATATGTTTTGTGAAGTAAGAAAATTGGAAAATAGGATTTTATGACTTGAGAATCCTATATGAGGTATATGCAGATTTTTGATGAGGGATTTGGTTATTGGTGATGAAATTTTATGAGTTTGGCATTTTAGAATGATTAAATGCATTATTTAGTAAAGTGTAAACAATTAAAATAAATTGTTTATAAGCTTAAGAAATATTATTCTTTCAATATCATTATACCGAAATATTGGTATGTATTTTATTGTGGAATTTCTATTTTTTTGTGTCGGGGTTACTACTCATGAGTTACTATTCACGAGTTACTATTCATGACAAAATTGATTTCTTTTTTCTAACCAAATTATAGTTGATTTATGAATATTACTCTTGAGATTAAATCTAGATGTTTTGATTATATTGATTTTACTATTATATATAACATTTTTATAACCCTAATGATGATATTTCTCTTTGACTTGAGTGTAAAGATGGGTAGATTTTTGGTATGATCATGACTATGGGTTCTCTTTGGCCAGTAGTGCAAAGTTAAATTGTTGACTGGTATGATCATGACCATTAAAATTATAAGTGAATATCTTTAGCTTAAGTGCAAAGGTGAATTGATCTACATGGTTATAATTATTGTTTATATAAATTCTGAAATGATTATATATTTCGTTGAGATATTAATATCTTTGGCCTGTAGTGCAAAGATGAACTGTTGATGAATATCTTTGGCCTGTAGTGCAAAGATGAATTGTTGATGAATATCTTTGGCCCGTAGTGCAAAGATGACATGTTGTTGAATATCTTTGGCCAGTAGTGCAAAGATGAACAGATATTGAGATGAACATGACCAACTGGTGATACAAATGAATATCTTTGGCCGTAGTGCAAAGATGAAGTTATTAGTATGATTATGAACATGAAATATGATTTGGTGTAACCATGATCTTTGATGTTTCAGGTGATGAAAATTATCTTTGTCCTGGATGAGAAAAGGAATTTAGAACTACAATTACGATTATGAGTTATTCATATGATTGTAGACCAGAACTGTTGATTGATGTTACAGGGATAAAACATTGTTGGTAGTTTTTTAACATGGAGAAGATAATAGACTTTATAGTCTATTTGACTCTTCTAATGGATTGCTCGTTCCGCTGCAACTATGGTTGAAATTTTGATCATTTACCATATGTTCTAAATCTCTGATTTATTGTTGATGAAGGCTATTGATAATTGAATTATCTTTAGTCATGATATTCTTTACTGAGCTAGTTGTGCTCACCCTTTTGCTTCACAATTCCTTTCAGGTAATAAGAGTGTAGCTGGGTCGAGCGAGGGTAACAAGGGAATAGAACGGTGGTCATCATTTAGTAGTTATATTTGGTGAAGAAAATAGGGTGAGGCGAACCCAACGTTGGAAGGGTGTTTTGCCACTATCATACAAGATATGACATACAACCTCGTGTCATCATAAGACAGGGTTGTGCTCATCCACTTGCTGAGTATATCTACGAGCACTACCTATATAATCTTGGTGTTTATTTGAAGTATAATTCTCAATTAGAGACAGTGGAGATAATGATAAGTCAAGAGAAGACTCACCATTGGGAAGAATATAATAGTAATCTTCTCATTTTTCTTTGGGGTCTATTGGGTCAACCAAGGATAATTCTGTGGCCATATGATATCTATCATAACCTAGAAGCATGGGCTCCCATGTACGAAGGTTTCCTTGAGCAGTTCCCAAAGATTCTAATTTTTAAAACAGTTTTTGACTATACCTTTATGTAAGGTGTTATTGTGAGGTGATGTCCACGGTTGGAACATGAGTCACATTTGGTATATATTTGTATCCAAACTCACAGCA
Organism: Panax notoginseng; assembly: GCA_016801055.1. Lineage (NCBI taxonomy): Eukaryota > Viridiplantae > Streptophyta > Magnoliopsida > Apiales > Araliaceae > Panax > Panax notoginseng. The sequence goes on along the minus strand of CM029015.1, from coordinate 228,337,310 downwards.
TATGTGTTATTGTATTTTGCACGACAATTGTTGTAATAAAGTTGTAGTTATTTTCTGTACCATGTATTTGACGACTCAGAATGGGTTGGGTGGAATGGACCTATTTTGGGGTTGTCACAAGTTTCCTTCAGCCTTATACCTGATATTTCAGCCGGAAGTACGGTTCTTTTGAAGTAAGGGATGTTATTTTCTTCGTAAATGATATTATTTCCTTCAATATCATTATGCCGAAATATTGATATGAATTTTATTATGAAATTTCTACCTTTTGTGTCGGGATTACTATTCACGTATACGACACTATTCACGTATACGACACTATTCACGAATACGACACTATTCACAGAAAAATAAAATTTTCTCTTCTTTATTCAAGATGTCTATTATGGTTACTATATTTTATCGTATCCATGTTTTGATCTTCATTTTTGAATTTTACTCCACTATGGTATATTATGGAGCGTTTTTGAACTTGGATTATCTAAAGTACGAATCCCTGATCTTTGTCCTTTTATCTCACTAGATTCGTTTTTTTATAATATTTTTCATCATCCTCAGTCCTAAATGATGATATTACTGAATATCTTTGGCTTGTAATGCAAATATGAATGATTAGTTGATGAATATCTTTGGCCCGTAGTGCAAATATGAACATGTATTTAGATGAACATGACCAACTAGTGATACAAATGAATATCTTTGGCATGTAATGTAAAGATGAATATTTGATTCAAGATGTATATTGATTGTTGTTACAAGGATAAAATATTGATGATGGACTTTTAAATCTTGAAAGATAGTAGAATTCATTCTCTACTTGACTCTTCTAATGGATTGTTGTTTCCGCTGCAGTTGTTGATATAAAACTTGTTGTCTAATATATTTTATCAGATTTTTTCCTGTTGAAGACTTATAATAATTTGTTGTATATTATCTTGATCATAATATTCTTTACTGGGGTAGTTGAGCTCACCCTTTTCTTTTTTATTCCATTTTTCTTAAGAGACGAGAATATAGCGGAAACTAGTCGGGGTGTGGAGTGATGTTTTCAATTAGTTGTGTTAGCAGTCCTCATTATTCTGTAAAATAGTATTTCAATAATTGTAATGAAGACTTATTTGAGTGTGTCTATTGTCTAAAAGATAATATTTGTATTTAAACTCACAGTTCATGTGTTATCGTATTTTGCACGACAATTGTATTAATGATGTTGTGGTTGTTTCTGTACCATGTATTTGGTGACTCATAATAAGTGATGTATACTTATTTTGGGGGCGTCACAGTTTTTCTCAGATCTGTTGAAGGTGGAGGAGTAAATCTTGTTCTAGAGGTCTTTTAGAGTGGAGGGAATATGAGTGGAAGACTGTGAAGATTCCAAAGACGACGTGAGTTGGATGAATCTGGTAAAGCACCAATTTCTTCCATTAATTGGAAAAACTACCAGTTTGTCTTTCATGACTTACTCTTGTCCGTCTTGTTACTGATGAGATTAAAGTGGAACTCGCCCACGCCCAAGGGGCATATGACCTAAAAGATTGAAAGGATTTTATCTCAAATGTATCTAGATCTGTTTTGAATATTTTTGATTTTTTTACTTTTAATGTTGTCTTTTTTTTGAAGGAAAATATTTTTGGTTTTTTAATTGATTGAGATTTGATTTATCTTGATAAATAAATTTAATTTAATGAATGAAAAAATATTTTGTTTTTTATTATGTTTTTATCATTTTTAAAACTTTAAAATGTTAAAAATGAGTCAAAAAATAATTTTTTTATTTTTATTTCCATGTCATTATTACTGATTGGCCACCTCATTTTTTATTTTATTTTTTCTTTTTTATTGCTTCCACGTATGAAAAATTTTAACAGCCGTTAATGACAGAATGACCCAATTTAAAATTTTTAATTAGTTCAGTTAGTTAATTTGAAAAATTAAAAGTTCAATCAGGTATTCAATAAAACGTACCAACTTCGGTGGCCAAATTATTAGTTTTGCCAAATTTTAATTGATAAATAATAATATTAAATAATTTTTCTTAATTCATATGTATAAAGTTAAAAAAACTATTATTATGGAATGAATGAAATATATTATTGGCATTAATTAGGGCTTTGTTGTTATTATGTGTGTGATGCGCTGTTACTAATGGTATGTGTTACATTTATTAATTATTGCTTATTGTTTCACTACTGTTTCAATATGATCTTTTAATTGTGTATCTCATTTTACTATTTATAAGACTTGCTCTCATCATTTAATTTTTCCTATTATTTATAAAACAGTTTAGCATTTGAATTGTTTTTGCTATCCCATTTTTTTATGGAATTACGTAGAAGTATCTGAAATTTTTTCTTATAAATAAAGATGAATTTGACGCATTTAATATTTTTGTTAATTATATTAATTAGTTTTGATAACGAAATCAAATCAAATAAAATTGCATCATAAATTTTGAAAACATATCGTAATAATCATAAACGGTATCATATGAGATTTTAAAATTATCAAATCGGACCAAAAAGATTGTAATTGCTGCTTAGAGGGGTGTATTCAATTAAGATTTTTAAGACTTTAAAAGTTTGGTTGTATTCAATCAAGACATTTTTAGAGTTTATAAAAGTTTAGTAATATTCAATTACAACGTTTTTAATGTCTTTAAAAGTTAGGTGGTATTTAATTAAGATTTTTACAAAATCTATAAAAGTATTTTGGTATTCAAAAAGTCATAGATTTTAAAATTTTATATCAAATGGTAGAGTTTGACAGACTTTAGAGGAAGAATTATAACTATCAACCCATATCCAAAGTCTTACCTCATCTCTAAAGATTTTTAAAGACTTCCAAATAAACACAAAGGTGGATAAAATTAGTTATTAATTGGACTTTGTCTTTTATTGGGTCAAATTAGTTATTTATTTTATATGGGCTAATAAATATTAATATGGGTCATTTACACTAATATACAACAATTAGAAAGTAATTACAAAAATAAAATATACAAAACATAATTACAGAAATAAAACATACACAATATACGTACTAAAATCACGTGTCATTAACTCCTACAAGTCAGTTACCAAATTTCATCTTTTCAATTAACTGCCCCAAAATCATGCAACTTTGAAATCGGAACACATATCAACAACGGAGAAGACGTAGAAATCTGTCGCGCCTATCAAATCGGATAAGACGAATCACTTTGTCACGACGCAACTCTGAAATCGGAAATAGCATACATCATCAACAACTTCTTCCCGTTCAGTAACCGTAATCTTCTGGCGCGACACAACACTTAGATCGGAGAAGAAGAAACTTTTCATCGCGACGGCATGCTGAGATCACAAAATAGCATACAAAATCAACATCAACTTCAAGTTCAGTAACCAAAAATAATTGAACTACCGTGATTGTTGAAGTTCAGTAACAAAATCGCAGCAACTTCGATAAAAATCTGAATACTGAGGTAAGTGATTCATATGCATATAGTTATCTCTATTTTTTACGAATTCCTATATTGATAACCTTTCTTAAGTTTTTCACGTTTAAAATGGTTACTACAAATATTGTGTAGCATTATATGGTTACTGACTAATGCTGACTTGGTTACTGTGTAAAATTATATTGCTCACTTGGTTACTGTGTAAAATTATCTAGTGACTAATGCTGACTTAATTGGTTACTGACCAATGCTGAATTGGTTACTGACCAATGCTGAATTGGTTACTGCATGTAAAAATTTGGTTTATTTTCTGGTTACTAAGATTATGTAGTTTGGTTACTGTCTAACATTGATTTGGTTACTTTATAATGTTTATTCAGTTGTCAGACAATGGAGACTGACAGTAACCAATACAACAAATTTAATTGTTTACAGGAATATATAATTGTTTAATGTTAGAAACCATTAATCACATGGTTGGTAACATTTTTGATGGTGTACAGTAACCAAAATTGATGTTGATTAACAAAGTCAGTATACTGACTATTTTGATAACAAAGTTAGTATACTGACTGTGTAATATTATACTGTCTAATGCTGACTTGGTTACTAACTAATGCCGACTTGGTTACTGCATAATATTACTAATTAATGCTGACTTGGCTACTGACTAATGCTGATTTGGTTACTAAGTAATATTATATTAGTTACTGAATAATGTTGACTTGCTTACTGTGTAACACTATAATGGTTATTGACTAATTCTGAATTGGTTACTGTATAAAATTATAATGCTGACTTGGTTACTGTTTAAAAATATTATTTAGTGACTCATGCTGACTTGGTTACTAACTAATGCAAACTTAATTACAGCAGTGATTAATTGGTTACTGTATTATTGGTTACTGAAGCATATTAATGTATACTTCTACTTATGTTTTTTATATTAATGGTTACTTGTTAGCCAAATTGGTTACATTCTTACAAAAGTATGCCTTTAGTTGGTAACAAACAAATTATAATGGTTATTTTTTACTGTAAAATACAATAAAAAATATGTTTATATTCTGGTTACTAAATAGACATATCTTGGTTACTGTATAATATGTATTTAGATACTGTAAGGTGTTTATTTGGTTACTCTATAATGTTATTGAGTTTTATAATTGTTTCTTTTATATTTGTGGTTACTTATTGACTACATTGGTTACCTTCATACAACTGTTAATCTGATTATATATATTGGTTGTTGTATACTATTTAATTGCTTAATTACAGAATAATATTTATTTGGTTGCAGTGACAATTTGACAATCTCTGTCAAGTTTGGAGTGTCGAATTTGGGCATTTTCGGAGCCTAATTTCATTGGAAATGGGTCAACGATCCAAAGTCACCAGCTTTGCTGGTGAACTGCAGGGTTTTTTGGTCAAATTCCATCATTTAGGCCTTCAAAATTGCATGTAAAAATGTGATTTATATTCTGGTTACTAAGATTATGTAATTTGGTTACCGTCTAATATTGATTTGGTTACTTTACAATGTTTATTCAGTTGTTATACAATGGAGACTGACAGTAAACAATATAACAAATTTAATTATTTACAGGAATATATAACTGTATACTGTTAGTAACCATTAACCACATGGTTGGTAACATTTTTGATTGTGTATAGTAACTAAAATTGATGTTGATTAATATTTTAATTTTTTATTCCATCATGAGTTATCAATATAAAGTAAACATATACGTTGAACAATTGGTAACTGTTCTGAAATATTTTTATGTAAATTTAGTTACCCATATAAAATAAAATGGTTACCTCTATATTCATATTTAGTTACCAACTGGCATGGACCATTTATAAATAATTTTTATAACTACGTAATTTAAAAGTATCCATCAGCTAGATAAATGGGAACCCTCACATGTACATTAAGCACTTAATAATTATTCTGATATAAGTTTTTAATTATTTGGTTACTAACAAAAATTAAAATGGTTACTCTTATATGCAAGTTCGGTTACCAACTGCACCTCTTAAACTATTTTTATTTTAATATGAGATCTATAAGTGACCATTATATATATAAATGAGAACTCTTAATTGGAGTTTCTTATTCTATCATGATGATATGATATAAATAAAACATAAACATTTAACACTTTATAACAGTCTTGATACAAGCTTATAATTATCTAATTACTAATAAGCTTGTAACTATATCTATGATAATTATCTGGTTACTAATAAGCTTGTAGATAAATAGGACACTCATACACGTACATTTAACAATTGATGTTTGTCCTGATACAAGCTTGTAACTATCTGGTTACTAATAACAGTAACCATAATGTAACATAATAAAACAGTAACCACATAATTATATGATAGTAACCTGAACATGTTTTAATGGTAACCAAAACAGAAACATCATGTAATGAAATCCAATTTAGACAATCCATGTATACTAAACAATTACATATTAATCAGAATAACAAATAAAAGTATCTGAAATCCCATATTGAGGACACAATAATAATAGCCAAACCATAAGTAACAGTAACCAAAACATAATAAAGAAGTAACCAAATAGTTATATGAAAGTAACCAGAACATGTTTTAATGGTAACCAAAACAGAAACAACCTGTATGTCCAACCAAGTTTAGGCAACCCATGTATACTCTCACATGTACATTTAACCATAACTTTTTCAATGAATTTTCTAGAAGAGCATAACCCTTGTAGAATATACTTGAAAGAATTTATAAAAATAATACATCAATGTATTCTAAGCAAATACATGGTTTATTATGACTTGAGTTTATTATTTACAAAAATAAAATATCCACAAACTAATGATGCCTTAAACTTCTCCAACTGACTTGGGCTCAATTTCTTGGTAATAATGCTGGAGACTTCCATGTCACACCAATATATAATTTTTCTAGTGAATTTTCTGTTACATTCCTCATACTAAAGATCTCATAACTGCAAATAAACAAAATCAGATTTACACAGTCATTAGTAACCAGATATAAACAATATTTATAACATAAACAGTTACGTAGTGACCAACAAATAAAAGCATACTAACCAAAACATAATATAATAATTACACAGTAGCCAAAACAGACTATAACAAATAACCAACATCTCACATTGACTGCACAATAATAATTATCATATCATAATATAACATTAACCATTCCATAATAAAGCTGTAACCAAAAAGTTATATTATATAATCTAATGGTGACCAAAATATAAATAACATGTAGTACATACCATTTTATGCAGTAAACAAATAGTTATATATAATATTAACCAAAATATAATTTAAAGGTCACCAAAACAAAAGTATGTATACCAAAAAATATACTAAAGAAGTAACCAAACAGTTATATGATAGTAACCAAATCATATTTTAATGGTAACCAACACATAAACAACATGTATACCAAACCCAATTTAGTCAACCAATGTATACTAAGCAAATATATTGGAACCAAAATAATATATAAATGTAACCAAAATCCCAATTGAGAAAAAAAAAATGGTATCCAAATCATAAGTCAACAACAACAAAAAATATACTAATGAAGTAGCCAAACAGTTATATGTTAGTAACCAAAACATATATTAATGGTAACCAATACATAAACAACATATAGACCAAACACAGTTTAGTCAACCCATATATACTAAGCAAATACATGGTAATTAGAACAACAAAAAACAGTAACCAAAATCCTAACTCAAGGAAATAAAAATAGAATCCAAATCAAAAATTAACAATAACCAAAAACATACTAAAGAAGTAACCAAATATTTATATGATAATAACCAAAACATGTTTTAATGGTAACCAATACATAAACAATATGTACACCAAAACCAGTTTAGTCAACCATGTATACTAAGCAAATACATGGTAACCATAACAACATAAAAAAGTAACCAAAATATCAAATCAAGATAACAAAAATGGTATCCTAATCACAAGCTAACAGTAACCAAAACATAATGCAGAAGTAACCAAACAGTTATATGATAGTAACAATAACAAAATTTAAATTAGCAAACCTTTAAAAAAATTTGGGTTGGAAATATCTTCTGGCTATGAACTTGAGCTTCTGTCTTAACTACAGGAACATCAAAATTAGAATCCAACTCCACAAACCCAAACAAATTTCTTCAAGTTCTTAATAGAATTACCCTCTGTGATTCTTTTCCTCTTTCCATCATTCTTCCTTGTATCAACCATTCTATATAAAATATAAAAACAACACAAATCCAAACAATCAATACCCCATTCTGTTAGAAACATAGCGTATATATATAATCATATTGACAATTAATTAGTAGAATGAAAATTAACAGAAATTAGAAGCATACCATAGAGAGAAACCAGAATCCTTTCAGTTGTGAGAGAGTTGGAGAGAGAAAATCACGTATTAGCCTGAAAGTCACGTATTCAATTTTCTGTCAGAGTTGAGAGACTATGGTGTTGCGGCGGCGGTGGCGGTGGCGGCAGAAGAGGACGACGACGAGTGGCTTCGAGAGAAGAGAGAGAAGTAGTAAGGGAGAAGAGAGAGAAATAGTAATGGCGTAGATAGAGAGAGAGACCGAAAGAAGATGAAAACTAATTTGTTATGTAATCTCATTAATATTAATCCCTTAATTTAAGGACTCTTAATTGTATTAGTATTGTAAATATATATGATGAAGTGTCATATTTTTGTAATTATATTATGAATGTATGATTTTTGTAATTACTTTTAAAAATGTACTATAATATGTAATTGTTCCTATTAATATGTGATAGATAAATAATTTGGTAAAATTTGGGCCATAAAAATAATTAGATTTATTATAATTTTATTATAAGAGAATTAATAAGATATATTAATAAGTAAACAAATAACTAGACCTAATCTGAATTGGTGAGGGAAAAAACAGCCGTTCGAAAGCTTCCAATAGAAAGAGGAAAGAGATTTGTTCAACAAAGGTGAGATAAAATCATAAAACTCTCATATCAATTATAAATATTATGTATTATAATATATGAAAATAAAAAATATATGATGTGTATGTGTATTTTTTTTTAGTTTTCTGACATTTTAAACGAAGGAAATCACTGTTAATTTTTGAGACATCTTCCATATTCGTCTTCAAGTGTCTTTGGTGTATCATAGTGAAATAATATAACATATGGTTGTATTCCTGCATGACAAATTGACAGAATCATTATCTTTTCCTTATAAAAAAGAGAAAAACGCACTGTTTTGATATATGTTTGATGCATAAAAAAGGTCCACACAATCAAACAAAATTAGTAGCAATTAAAATAAAAAATTGGGTTGATAGAATCACACAATCAATATATATATATATATATATATATATATATATATATATATATATATATATATATATATATATATATATATATATATTAGTAAAGCAATCAATAATAAAAAACAATCAATTATTAGTAAAAAGCGTACGCATATGCATAAAGTATATATAGCTCAACGAAAAGTGAGCTTAATTTTTATATTGCGTCTGTAGTTTCGAAAGTTTTATTGGTATCTGAATATCCAAATGTATCATGAAATGAGTAGAATAATGTGAACGCTTTCAACATATATAAAATCTCATGCCACAATAATATAATGAGATTTATTCTAGTTCATGAAAAAAGAGGGAGAGATTGTACACATGGGCTAATTAACAATTAATATAAGTTGCAAGATATATTAAAAAGTATACAAAAGTCTATCACAGTCTTGATAAAAAGTTTATAAAAGTCTGTTACTTATTTCATAGAGTCTATAAAAGTCATTTTAAAAAAGTCTTTAAAATCTGTGAAAGTCATTAAAATTCTATAAATTCTGCAAAAATCTATCACTTACAACCCACTTAGACTTCCAACGAGTGGACTGGACTCCACTTTGATTGACAATAATTCCCCTCGGCGTCCTTTTTTTTTCCAATTTCAGTGTTCTTCACTATAAATAATTTTTTTTATTAAAAATAATAAATAGCTGAATTGAAACACGTCATTGATAATTCTGTCATTATTTGTTTAACATTTTATATCGAAAACCCTGATACAAAACCAAAATAACACTGCATAATGACCATAAAATATATGAGAATATATTTTATTATAGTTGAATTTTTCATATATTTTATTATAATTAAACAATTATGTTTTAAACTTCGAAAAAAACATTTTTTCAATACAGTCTATTCTTTTATTTATTTATTTTTACATTTTATTTTTTGATAAAGACAATGTTTTGAAATTGATCTTGGCCCTAATAATAGAGTATCAAAGCAATGTGAAACCAAATATATTTATATACCAAGTCAAAATGTTCACAACCAGGTAAACCAAGAATAAGCGACCGTAATCATAATTCTATAAAAATCTATAGCTAATAATAACAACCTAATCGGTCTAAGTAGGACTATTGCAATTTAAAGGAAGGACGGGAAAAACAAATGAATAGTGCTTCAATTAAGTCCTCGGTTTCGCTACTTTATAAAGTGTAGGAAACAGATGAAGATCTTCGATTGTTGGTTTCATTGCAGGAAGAGAATTTAGCTCACCACGGCTGCCACCGTCACGGCTGCCATTCCATCTGCTTCCGCTGTCAGGCTTTTTCCATTCAGCCTCTACATTTTTCTCAGCCTCTTGTTGTTTCAAGAATTCATCGATGCTAATCATCTGTGCTAATGACAAGCAAATTGTTAAAAAACATTGGGTAATAATGGATCACTTTTATTCAAATTACCCCCACACCAAATAAGAGATACAGGAACAGACATACACAGAAAACAACTAACGCCACCTCAGAGGCGATAATTGATAGTATTTTATAGCAGATTCCCATTACCTTGCGCATTTTAGTATCCTTGACAACACTATCCTTCTTTTTAAGTTTTTCCTTATCAGAGTTCTACAATTAACAACATAATGAGATCAGTTTCAACAATCACAAAAACACATTACAAAAATAGATGCCAACAGAACAAATTTAACTCACCAATTTGATGAAAATATCGCCTTCTTTATTTTTCGTAACAACGTGCATCGACTCAAAATCCTTGTCAAGTGTTACTTTCCTCTCATGGGACTTTGAAACTCCCAAAGCCTTGTTCTTCTCAATGATCTCCGCATATTGCACCAAAAAAATATAAATATGTTGGTGTTAAAAATGAATTGCTTCCAGAATTCGGAAAAATTACCTACCTTCGCATCTTCCTCTCTTTGCCATTTACGTTCCTCGTACAGTTCTTTCTCAAGTTTTCGCTCCTCTTCTTTTCTTTTTCGTTCCTCATCCTTTTGTTTTTGCTCCTCTTTATGTTTTCGCTGCTGGTTCTCTTCTTCATAAACTTTGGTGGTCGCAGAGCCATTCCTGTGCCAAAAATAATAATGCACAAGCTATGAAAAGTAACAAAAGAACTTGCGGATGAAACGAGAGGATCAAATGAAAACATTCTGCAGTTTTTCACAAGTATTTGATTATTATACTCAATAAACCAACAAGGAATAGTAAGTTAAGCCCATATATAATAGGATTTATCTGGATAACCAAAACCTGAATTGGAAATAGAAATCACATAGTTAAACTATAGGTAACATCAATTTGTATCAACTATCTACTAGAACCTATGAATAAGATATTAGTTCACTCTTGATACTGCTTCTCTTCAACACATCTATTGTTTTGCCCTGTATTTCTAAAAATAAAATATTGAATGAAAATATATTTAGATACTCTCCCATGTTATTTAGTACTATCTGATAAGAAGGCTACAATGTCTTCCAAAACATCTATATACCCTTCAAATATATAGAACACTTTGTTTTCGCTTTATTGTACAATTAATAAAGGTATTTTATGCAGGGGGGTTATCAGCAGATGTAAAAATTTCAATGTACAATGTAAATCAATCAATAAGATAGTTTCACAAATACTACCACTTACCCTTTAGTCTCAGAGTTATTATTATCAGCATCATGACCCCTTTGTGATCTTGGAACTCGATTATTCACATAATCATACCCTGGCCTCTCACCCCTATAATTCCGATTCCTGCTTGTAAATTGCACATCATCCTGAAATGGACGACCCTCTTTATTCCGGAAAACCTCCACCCACCCCTCATCTCCATCAGCACGTCCGTTATCCTGATGATCACCATCAGCGCGCCCCTTAGCATGATACTGATCACCGTCAGCATTTCCCGTAGCACGATACCGATTACCATCGGCACGTCCGTTTTCCGGAAGATAACCATTGAGACGGCTATTTCCAAACTGATCTGCATCATTACCATTGTTTCTCTTTGAGTAGAAACCGAGACCCCCATTCCCTCTTCCTCTACCACCTCTCACTGTATTGAATTATGAACACAAAAAACATAGATCAGTGGGAAAACAAAATCAATCAGGTTCAATTATCTTGATATTTATTACCTTATTACATATTTATATTTTACAGTCAACTAGGTCAGTGACCAAATTAAATATATTGAAAGAAAAAATCCAAACCCTAAATTCATTAAAATAATATAAACAAAGAAATTGAGAGTGGTATTATTAGATTAACACGTTGGCCCCAATATGCATATTAATTATCATTTACTTATAAACAGATTATAATGTTAATAAATAGTAATAACACAAAATATAAATAAAGAAAAAATCTCCAAAACACCAACATGCACAAGCAGAATTTAGGAAATAAACAGTTATATAATAATTGAAAACAAATCCATCATCCTTTGCCAATAAAACATCACTTACATTGTAAAACAAAATAGAAACAGACAAAATATTAAATAAAAAAATCTCAAAAGCTAGGTAAAACCATTCACCACAAATAAATAGATACAGATAATTCAATTCAGCCACGTATAGCAAACCAAGACTAATTTTTTTATTTTTTTTTGCAATCAGTCTCAAAACAACAAATGCATATTAAAATTAAGAAGAAAGAAACAGAAGATCAATGGCAAAGAGATATTACCAGAGTCAGGAGGAGGGTGCTTCTTCCCATTCTTCCCCGCCGTGGACGAGCGTGAAGAAACCTCAACCTTGGCGGCGATGCTCTCAATAAGCATTGAAACTTCGTCGTCTTCTTCACCGTCCAAGACAGCAAAAAGGTTACCTTGACGAGCCATAATTGAATAAAAAGAGAGATAATGTCAAATAAGATGCAACACACAGAATATCACAACCTAATGGTTCTGGGTTTCAATCACAAACCCAACCATTATCACACATACTCTCTAAAATTCTCTATTTCCCCCCTATTCTGCGTGCAGTGCACTACTTAGTGATCAGGGCTCAACTTAATAAGGTTTGGTTTACCAGGAAAGCCAAGGCGTATAAATACTGAGCTTTTTTTAACCCTAAGCTAATTCGGTACTTTCCTTTATTAATCCTTCCTTTTCTTAAAGTACGATTTTATTTCTTTTTCCTTTTACAATTCGAATAATACACTTTATATTTATCTTTTATTTAGACATTATTCGATTTTCATTTTCTTTTTCGAGTGTTATTATAATAGGAAAAAAATTATTATTATTTATCATTCTTTAGGAATAATGTAATTTTAACATTATGTAATTTTCTAGTTTTCCATTCTCAAAGAAAATGTCTAAACACAAACAAGAACTAATAATTAATAGCTCTCAATGATATAATGAAATTGGTAAACCTTAGATTTTTTTATGTAATTAATTAAGTTTTGTTGGAATAATTATTATCAATTAATTTAATTTAACAACTATAATTATCTAGACTATTTTGATTGGTTACCAATGGCAATGGAGATAAACTTGGTCACCAGATCTTAATATGTAATTAAGTCTTTCATTAGGATTGGTCAGTAAGAAAACTTGGTAATCAAGTATTGCCTTGTGATTGGTCCCAAGGATGCTAAATTTGATATGAGTTTATGATATCTCTTATACTCGATAATCACATTTACTTGTTTGATAAAAAAAATTATATAAAAAAAAAAACATTTACGTATAATAGTGAAACAACATTAATAGTTATAAATATTTTAAAAGCTATGTTTGTTTGCAAGGATTACACTTGGATAACACTATTAATCCCAACGTAAGATGAGTTATTATTTAATACCATGTTCTACCTGATATTATAATCCCTACCATTTGAGATTAAAAATTACTAGACAAAATTAACTTCAATCTTTTTCTAAAATGACCATCATATCATATAATTTCTTTTATTATTATTGACAACTTAAAACTTACTGGTACAAAAATTAAATATTATTAATTTTTTTGGGGGTGGTGGGGGTGGGCAGGGTGGGGGTAGAGTATATATATATAATCACTGAATATTATTTTTTTTGATGGGTGGGGGTGTATACATAATCGCTCAATATTAATACTACTAAATTAATAAAAAAAATTAATATATATTTTCAAAATTTTGGAGCACTTTTTTTTAAAATTTTTGGTACTAAATATATTATTTTAGCTGAATGAAATGGAATAATATATTTAAAAAGTTTGGAAGGCCCATATAAATTCATATTCAAATTCAAAATAGGAGGTTTCGGATTGCCTGCATAGCAAAATAAACAAGAGGCCCAAAGAAAGGAGTAGAACCGAAACCTCCTATTGCATTGCATAGGGGCCTGGCTAGACGCGTAATATTGTCCGGTAAAATTTAGTTTGGGCTTAGACCTTAATCATCACCTAATATGTTTCTTTAAACTTAACACAAAAAATATAGTGACTCATAAATAAAAGTGAGTAGGTGTTGGCATGCGTGATATTCTTTCCACTCTAAAATTAAAAATTTATTTTGATTTTTTAAGTTATTGTACGAAATTTTAAATTTAAAATTGATATAAATTAATTTGATTTTAATACAATTAATTGTAATTATTGTAAACCAACTAATTAAGAGACATTAATAACTAATATATTTTTGCTTTCAAAAATTAAACGGTTTTCATTTCAATTAAAATTTAGGATTTCATAAAATGGCTTAAAAAGACAATTAATGACTTGTCTCCAAATTATATTTTGGAAAAAGAATATTAATTGTTGATAGATATCAATAAAAAGAAGAGTTTTTTTTATATTTATAAAAAAATACACTTGGTTTTTTTTTTTGGGGTGGAATTTAAGGAAGTGAAAACTCGCTTAGCCTTTGAGCCACTGAGGCAGCCATTCCCTACAATATTCCCGCGGACCGCGGTTTTAGATAATCTTGGCCCATAGTTTCACACCGACCGTTTTATATTATAATATTATCTACCCATTAATTATTAATATTATCTTCCCTTCAATTTATAAGAATATTATTAATTTTAAAAAGTTAATTTCAAACTATTGAAATAATGTATGAAAAAAATAAATATTACAATGAATAATATTTTTTAAATTAAAATAGTTTACAATTTTTATTATTGTATTGACTAGCACTATGAAATTCATGTCAATTTATTTTAAAATAAAATTTATATTTTAGAAAGGAAGGAAGGAATACTATGGACTACCATAAAGCAAATATATATTAATTTGTGTATATATTATATTATGTTTTTGGTTAGGAGGATATATTAATTTAATATGAATAAAACAAGGAAAAGGGCAAAAGACGGAGAACACACCAATGCCATCAGCATAAATTAACTTTCAATTAAAATTAATAAAGTAGTAGTAATTGTTTGTTGTTCCCCCTAGTTTAGTTTGTGGGGTAAGAAAAGAGACCTAAAATATCACTTGAATCAAAAGTTTTCGTGAGATTTAAACGTAGAACCTATTGCATAAGATGAATTCAGTATATCTACCCATGTTTTTACAAATAATTTTAAAGACTTTAGCTTCGTTTTTTTCTTGTGAGAATTTATTTATATTTTTAATTTCAAGAAATGTCTTTTGTTACGTACGTATATACTTGCAGGACAAGGAATAGACAGAACGTAAAACAAAACCCCATTTAATCTCAAGTAACTTGCATACACCTACGCGACAACGAACGGAAAATTTGAAAAATAAGAATATACATTTTACATTTGGATTTGATTAATTAATTGAAGTGGATCGGATACGTGCATGCATGTTGTCTCAAAGTATATATATATATATATATAATGGACCGACTTAACTGCTTATGCTTTGGATTCCATATATCTTTATATTTTTTTTATCAGAGACAACCAAATCTCTCAACTAATTAATTTACACGGGAAATATTTAAAAAAATAAAAGACAAAAAGAAAGATGAGTGACACATTATATAATTGTGTATAATTGTGAGGACTGACTCATATACTCTCTCCTTCTCGTATTATTTATAAAAAGAATATTTTAATTTTTTGAAAAATATTCTTATTATTAGAGACGTCTTCATTTTATATATTGATATATTTATAATATTATTAGTATTTGGAATGAATATATCTGTTGCATTGCATGTTGTGTAAATCCGACCAAAGCCGATATTTAAGCCGGAGAGCTCGAAATATTTTTTGCATGCAATGATTGTCTCTCTCGGTCTCGGCCTAAACACGCTAACATTTTCCCTCACGTTATCGTATTGACTTATAAAGAAGTAACTAAACACAAAAATTAGTTGAAAATTAACCGTCTAATTTACTTTATGCTTTTTTACTCAGAACTATATACCACGTTCCTCCAATCATCTGTGATAAATATTACTGTACTGCTCTGGATAATTAGCATAAAAAATACTACTATGTAGTAAGTTAACTGCCGTGAAACATTAATCGAGTTATGAATTAAAAATTTACTTATGTACGGGCACTCAGAATCTTTATCTCTATATATATTTTTTTTTGAACAACTCAATTTCAATTTCAAGACCTGAAATTAAAGTGTTGCACCAAGCTCTATAAATGTGCTTCAATTTTTATTATTTATTTCAAATATTAAAATTGATCGAGTTAGTTAACAACATATATATATATATATATATATATATATATATATATATATATATATATATATAGGTAACATTAAAAAGTATGCGTGTGCGGTGTGCCCCAAAAGACATGATGAAGGATGAAAATAGAATAGAGTCGATAGACAGAATTTTCGAGCTTGAATGAAACTTGCAAAATTGTAGTAACAATAGAGCGTACCATTTTTTGAGCTTTGACGTTCAAGGCCCGGCATTCCATTTTCTTTCCATTTTCCGGTGTATATTTCTAAGAAAAGAAATATTAGTATATATATATATATATATATATATATATATATATATATATATATATATTGCGAATTTATCTATTCATCTGTTGTCAATTAGATGAATAAATATATATTACTGATAATTTTTTAAACAAATATTATATACTTGTGTAATATTGTGAATTAACTTTTTCTCTCGTTCAAATCATAATTTAATACAAAAGTTTTCCCACACAAAATTTTTTGTATTACACTTAAAATTTGGTACAAAACTTTCATAATTTGATAAAATCGTAAAATATTGATATTTATTTTTCATATCTCAAATTTATTTATAAAAAAAAGGTCAAACAAATAGTTTCCTTCTCGGCTATATAACTTCTCATTGCCCATACCAAAACCTTCCCCTTCTCTCTCTTTCTCTCTCCTCTGCTCTGCTTTTCTTTTCTTTTGTACCTGCAGAAATCTCCTTTCATTCACCAACCTCACCTGTAATATCCCCCAAAGACTGCAATCATTTTGAGCCCACATTTCATAACTTTCACTCATTATTCCCCCATCCAAACTACTCCTCTGTTTCCCCTGTTTGTTACACCACCTAATATTACCTCTCTACAAGTTTATTTATATCCAGAGTCAAGAACCTCAAATTCTGTCCAAGTTCAAAGTTTTTCTTGGAAATTCTCGTCTGGGTTTCCATTATCCATCATCACCTCAAATACCCTGTTAACAAAATCACTTCTTTCAACATGGAAAAAGAGTATTTTTTTAATGCTGGAATTCCGCCACCACACCACTTCCAACCTTCACTCTCGCCATTACAAATGCCAAACAACTTTCACAATCCCAATTTTGAAAAGTCAACGGAGTACTATTCCCAATTCGAGACAGCTCTGAGCTCAATGGTCACATCCCCTGCACCCTCCAATTCTGCCACTGATGCTTTTGCAATCCGGGAATTGATCGGGAAATTGGGCACCATTTGCAACGCCGGCGAGATTGCGCCAGAGCTCATGCCGAGGACTACTTACATAAGTGGTGGAAATAACAGTCCTAACACCTCTTCGTGTTACAACACACCCTTGGGGTCTCCACCAAAGTTACAAGTGCCAATTATGAATCATTTGGTGAAAGAAAACTTACCCAATTTAGGCAACTCAATGCCCATGAATTCAGCTTTGCCGGCGCTCTCTACTGATCCTGGGTTTGCCGATAGGGCTGCTAAGTTTTCTTGCTTTGGGAGCCGCAGCTTTAACGGTAGAACAAGCCCAATTGGAATGAATAATGCCGAATTTCAATATAGATCTAGTGGCTTATTAATGGGAAATGGAAACTTAAGTAGAGTTGCTAGTAGTCCTTCTCTTAAGGCAGCTGGATCTTCAATGGGTATACAGCAAAACAAGAATTCTGTTCAAACCCAGATGGAAATGAGGTCTAGTAATGGCACTGTTTCAGCTTCTGATAGAAAATTCAGTAATTTATCAGGCTTTGTTGCCAATTCCACTGAGGAATCCTCTGTTTCTGGACAAAACCCAAGTGGGGAAAATGGATTGAGAACTCCAAATTCAAGAAAAAGGAAAGTAGTTTCAAGAGGAAAAGCCAAGGAAACTGCACTAAAGGTAAAATATATATAAAGTCAAGATCAGTACTTTCCTTTCCTTTTTTCTTTTCCTTTTTTTTTTAAAATAAAATTGATTGACACTTCAATTTTCAGGAAGCAGAAGGTGATGATGATTCAAGTGTAAAGAGATCAAAGATGACAGGCTGCAGTGGAAACAATAATGGTGGAGTTAAAACGGAGGAGGAAACCAACAGAGGTGCTTCAGATGAGGATCAGAAACAAGCAAATAACAACCAAAAGCCTCCTGAGCCACCAAAGGACTATATACATGTCAGAGCAAGAAGAGGTCAAGCCACTGATAGCCATAGTTTAGCAGAAAGAGTAAGCGTCTTCAAATCCAACAAAAAAAATTGTCATGCTAATAATTTTAAATAATCTAATCGATATTTCACCGTTTGATCAGGTTCGAAGAGAAAAGATTGGTGAAAGAATGAAGCTTCTTCAAGATCTTGTACCAGGTTGCAATAAGGTATATATATGCCATAAAAATTAAAGCTTTACAAGTTTTAGTCACAGCAGCACATTTAATACGTCCATTACTAACCACCAGGGCTTCACAAATTTGGAGTATAGGTGACCGGAAAAGCACTTATGCTTGACGAAATCATAAATTATGTGCAGTCATTGCAACGCCAGGTCGAGGTAAATTTACACAAATTACTCGATCTCCTAATGGAAAATCAAATTTGGTTGATTATTAAAATTTTGAATTTTCTTTGCAGTTTCTTTCTATGAAGTTAGCTACAGTGAATCCTAGACTGGATGTTAACATGGACAATCTTCTGTCAAAGGATGTAAGAAATTACGAACATTTTTTTTTTAATGTAATATCTATCTTTATACTTTTCAATGATCTTTTCTTAATGAAATTGTGCTGTCTTCATCAGACATTTCAATCAAATGGCACTATGCCGCATAAAATTTACCCGGTAGATGCCACAGCCTCAGCCACAGCTTACTATGGCAACCAGGGTCTCCGAAACCCACAGGTTCATAAATCAGTGGAGCCGTTAGATGCCACATTGTGCCGCAACTTGTGCATGCCATTAGATGGATTTGGTGAGGGTCTTCCTCAGGTAATTACATCAAAAACCTCTCGTGATTCGTACTATTATTTACAAACACATTGAGCAGGACAATCTTTTCATGATCTAATTACTTCTTTTAAACTTATTATGTCAAGTTTCCTGCATTCTCTGATGAGGATGATCTGCAAAGCATTGTTCAAATGGGTTTTGGTAAGCCAAAAAATGTTCTTGAGGAAAAAATCTTGAAATATTTGTCATAATTTGATCTGTCATGGCCTTAATTAATGATCGGTATTTGTTTAATGCGGCCCCAAACCAGACATCCCACATGAAAATTGAGCTCTGATGGTCCTGAATTCAAATTCCCAAGGGAGGGAGGTAGAGAGGCTTGTTGTATATATTCCAGAGTGGAGCATCCAAGCATGAACTGCTAAACCTCCATTAGGACTAATTTAGAAATTCTTTTCCATTTAGTATTATTATAAATATTATTTATTATTCTAGTTAAGTATGTTTGTAATTTCTTTCTCATCTGTATAAATATTAGAACCACATGAAACATGTATTGCAACTACTAATACTAATATTTCCACCAGCTTTCATTTTTCGAAATCTCTGGACATTGTACGTACCTTTCCTTTCAATTAAGAAAATGTTACATCAATTTGATGAAGATTATTTAATTCAAATGACTCAAATGTGCA
This sequence comes from Panax notoginseng, assembly GCA_016801055.1. NCBI lineage: Eukaryota > Viridiplantae > Streptophyta > Magnoliopsida > Apiales > Araliaceae > Panax > Panax notoginseng. The sequence goes on along the minus strand of CM029015.1, from coordinate 228,317,296 downwards.
GTGTCAAGATCCTGTTTAATAGTGTTTGTGATTCATTAGTTATGTGTTAACCAGCTGTATTAGTGGGCTCCTCTACTCTCATGAAAGTCTAATTTGAATGATTAAGACTTCGATTGCTTGAGCTGGAGTCGATTAATCCTTAATTTCTGGCACATTTTCTGCTCCTATAACTTTCACAGATTACCCAGTCACAGAAGCTTCTGCACCCTTTTTACTGTGCCACCAAAAAATAAAAACTAAAGTTGAAAAAGTATTCATATGGGTATAGTTTATGAGTAAATGAAAGCATCATATATATAAGAATCCCAGGTTGGCAACTGGTGAGATTGTGACTAGACCCAATGAATCTGAAGGAATTAAAAATTCAAATCTACCTAATTTTTTAAAATTATTATGTGAATTGGAAAAGGGATAGTATTTAGGTATGAAAAGATGGATTAATTTAATTATATAATGAGAGGTAGTTAGTAAAAATTCATTTTTGGGGTTTAAAAAAAGATTTCTCCACTGCAGTCTGCAGCCTTCTCTTATTTTATTGAGACTGATTTAATTATTAAAAAAGATTCTTTGAAAATGGTATTTATATATTTTGTCCCCAAAATATATAAATGAAAGGCGTCTTACTCTTACAGATGAACTGTGTATTTTGCATTATTTTCTGTTTGTTAACGCCAAGATCTTTCCACGAGCCTCAATCACGTAAAACACGTCCAATCCTGCACAATAAACACGTCAATACCAGAAGTTTGACGGCTTGGACCGTCGGGGGATAGCTCCGACGTAAGAGTCAGTACAGGCAACCACAAGGTTAACAATGAAGGAAATAAAGTCTAGTGTTTTGATAGATAAAAATATCAACTACCTCCAAATCGTCTGTTATCCTTGCTATCATATACTCAAAATTCCGATTTTTCGTGCCACCCACTCCCCCTGACACCATCCCCCACTACCGGTGACCTCAGCCGACTGCACACAACTCACCTGCTCCATCCCATCACTGTTTGCCACCGTCGGCTGATTCAGACCAATCCTCATTAATGCCTTGTAGATATGACAGAAATAACAGTCAACTGTTATCTTCTTCATGATTACCGATCAAAGCCCAATCAAGATATTATTAATATAATGGGTCAGCCCATCGAACTGGCCCAATACTTTCAAGACCCAAGAGAGAGAACCCAATATAAGTTCAACCAGTCCGGCCCACTACATAAAATATCATGGACCAACACTGTTCATGCTTTTGTTTTGACATCTCTGGGATCAAACTCTTTATTGTCTTTTACTAGCTAGCAAGAGAAATGGTAGTAATTTGCAGCAAGTAACCTTTCAAAATTATTTTAAACAATATGTTATCCAAGATTCTCAGCCAATCATCCACCGTCAATTTCTCTAGTTAATTGCACTTTGAACCTGGCCTATCTTTTTTTTTTTTTAAATGACACCTTCCTGGGCTGGAAAAGTATATCCACATTTGTTTTTGTCTGTTTTGTCTACTTCTTCTTCTTCTTCTCCCCTTCAAATTTCCTAAACACATTTATATAAATTAAAATTCTTTAGGTAGCATCTGCTTCATTATTTTAGTTTTTGTTGGAGCTATCTGGCTTCTATGAAGGTATGAAATTCATTCATTCAAGAAAGAATTTTGTACTAAATAAATGCATAAGCATTAAGCAAGACCATAAGGTGCCACCCTACATGATGCTAGGTTCTCCTTTATATGCAAAGTGGTGAGGGAAGAAAATACAGTGATAAAGATAGCAACTTTTTTGGAAAAATTTCCCTTTTCCAAAAAGTAAATGGTAAAATTGATGTCCAAACAAATTGTTAACTAGTAATTAAGTTTGTATTATTGTAGTGGACAAGAGACTATGTGAAAGTGTCAAGCATGCTGTCTCTATGAAGCTATCAATAGTGGGGAATTTCCAGGTCAATTGTCACTATCTAAATCCAGAATTCCATGCCCTTTTACATCAGGGGGAGGGGAGGGGAGGGGAGGGGAGGGGAGGAGGAGAGAGGGGAAAACTTTGAGTTTCTTCAAATGAAAGTCTTACCAATTAAAGAATGGTTAGTAGGGATTGAAGGGTTTTGTAGGGCATGCCTTAATTAAAATGATAGTAATAAGAATGAGAGGATCTGCCACTATAACTAAGCTGTCACTGCTCATATTTATAATTTCTCCTTTTAAAAATATTTTCTTTTGGGTGAATGTTTTTCTTTGTTCGGGAGAAACCACTTATGGTCTGATTGTGTTTACTTGTGAATGAGTCTGAATTTATCCGAATAAGTCATTTAAACCGTTTGTTTAACAATTTTTAAACTCTGAATGTGTTGTGAACGATTCATCCAAAAAGTTATGACTTAATTAGTAACAAGTAGTGATGAATGATATTTTTACTTAGCTACTCTCATAAACCATTAAAACTTATATTCACTCTTCATCTTGTTTATTATTGTAAATAAATTTTGTTATGCACAAATTATTTTTTTTATTTTTCCTTAACAAACTGGTCAATAACTAATTTAATGAATGTTGTTGTAATTTTTTGTTATTTTATGTACTATAGAATGTTATTCATATTTTTTAGTATTTTATTCCGAACTTTATACTACTAATAGTATACTATACTCCATCAAAGATTGTTCAAAAGTTTAAAATTAATTTTTTTTTTTAGATAACATTATTTATCCATAATTACATAATAAATTTAAACATATTATTTCATTGTGTATTTAAATTTTCTACTCTATTGAGCTCGTTTGTTCAGATTCTATTACATAATTAAAACTTTTTATTGAATTTTATGAAACAAGTGAAGTACCATCATACGTTTCACCAACCATGCAATTATAATGAGTTATAGAGTAACATTTATCCATGTCAAAATCATCATGTGTTTCCTTCTTTCTGCTAGGTAGTTGGAATTTCATCAATGATTTTCTCATGGGCCGTCACTATACAACAAGATTTTCCTTGGGGCATTTGGGCCTCACCACTGATGAGCAGAATAAGTCAAATTATATAAGAGACTAAATATAGGTTGTTTCTCCGGTGATATTTCAATAGACTGAGGTCGTAGAGTCCGAGAAAAGGCCCAAAGCATCATGGATGGTTTATTTAATTCTTTGGAACAATTACATATTATAGTACATTTATGAAAGTAATTACAAAAATCATACATTAATAAAATAATTATAAAAATATGATATTTTATCATATATATTTACAATAGTAATATAACTAGGACTACTTAATTTAAGGGATAAATATTAATGGCCTGACACTGCAAAAAGTTATTTTTTTTGAATAGCGTGATAACCGCTTGTCATCTGCAGTTACCAAACCCTCTTTTGCATACTGAAACCCTTGCTTCTATCCTCTGTCGCGACTAAACGTAATCGGAGTTAAAAACTCTTGTTTCCGGTGATTGTTCTTCATACTTGTTCGTGCGTTCTTCATCTCTATCATAGTTGTTCGGCATACTCGTTGAGTTGTTCGTCTTTGTCGTTGTTACTCGTTACTCGTCTGGTTCATTGTCGTTGTCGTTCTTACTCGTCTGGTTCATTGTAGTTGTTACTCGTTATTCTTCTCCATTGATCGACTCTGGTGTTTATTATTGCTTCAAGTGAGTATTTTCTTAATAGTTTAATGCATTATATATTAAAGTAGTTTACTAACAGAATAGAGTATTCATTGTTTTGGTTTGTGTTGTTTTTATGTTTTGTATAGAATGGTTGATACAAGGAAGAAGGATGGGAAGAGGAAAAGGATTGTGAAGGGTAGTTCTGTTAAGAACTTGAAGAAGTTTGTTGTGGAGAGCAAGGGGAAGGGAAAGGGGAAGGATGTTGGTAATAAATCGAGTAAGAATGAGAGTAGTTTGGTGATACATAGCGATATCAAACATTCCGAAGTGCAATTAGATTCTGATTTTGATGTCCCTGTTAAGAATGAAGCTCAAGTGCTTATCCAGAAGATAATTCCAACTCAACGAATTTTAAAGGTGTGTTAATTTAAATGTTGTTATTGTTTACTGTATAATGCTTAGTTGGTTACTATATAATGCTTAATTGGTTATTGCATAATATTAATGATTAATGTTTGGTAACCACATGATTGGTAATTAATGCATTAGACAATAACCACCATGTTGCATGAAGGTAACCAAAACTGACTTGGTTACTATTTTATGATGTCTTGGTTACTGTTTAATGATGTCTTGGTTATTGTCTTATGAGTGTCTTGGTTACTGTCTAATGATGTCTTTGTTACTGTCTTATGATGTATTGGTTATTATCTTATGATGTCTTGGTTACTGTCTAATGATGTATTGGTTATTGTCTTATGATGTATTAGTTACTGTCTTATGATGTCTTGGTTACTGTCTAATGATGTCTTGGTTATTATCTTATGAGTGTCTTGGTTACTGTCTTATGATTTCTTGGTTACTGTCTTGTGTGTCTTGGTTACTGTCTAATGATGTCTTGGTTATTGTCTTATGAGTGTCTTGGTTACTGTCTAATGATATTTTGGTTACTGTCCTATGATGTAATGGTTACTGTCTTATAATGTCTTGGTTACTGTCTAATGATGTATTGGTTACTCTTATGATGTCTTGGTTACTGTCTTATGAGTGTCTTGGTTAATGTCTTATGATTTCTTGGTTACTGTCTTATGTGTGTCTTGGTTACTGTATAATGATGTCTTGGTTACTGTCTTATGATGTCTTGGTTACTGTCTAATGATGTATTGGTTACTGTCTAACCAGTATATTGTATAAAGCTGTATTGGTTACTGTGTAACATTGTATTGGTTACTGTATAATGCTGAATGGTTACTGATTAATGATTGGTAAGCATATGGTTGGTAACCAATGTATTAGACAGTAACAAGCATGTTGCATGAAGGTAACCATTATAGCATTAATAAGTAACCAATTTACATTGGTTACCTTCTTGCAACATGCTATTTACTGTATAATTCTGTCTTGGTTACTGTCACTATTATATTGTGTAATGATGTCTTGGTTACTGTCTAATGCTAGATTGGTTACTGATTAATGATGTTTTGTTTACTGACTAAAGCTATGTTGGTTACTTGTCTATGTTATTTTGGTTACTATCATATGATTGGTTAGTTAACTTTGTAAATCTGATTTTGTTTACTTGCAGTTATGGGATCTTTATTATGAGGAATGCAACAGAAAATTCAACGAAAAAGTGATATATTGGTGCGATATGGAAGTCCCCAGTATCATTGCAAATAAATTGAATAAGAGTCAGCTGGATAAATTTAAGGCAACATGTTTTGAGAATTTTCTTGAGTTTGGTGAGCACCAAATGTATTCCCAGATTATTCACCACGCTCTTGTTAGGGAGGTTCACCAGAGGGATGACGGTGAAATGTGGTTTTTGTTCGGAGAGAAAAGGGTCAGGTTCGGTTTGCCTGAGTTTTGTATGATATATGGGTTGAGATGGAAGGGTGAGGATGATATAACTCCATATAAAGGTATGGAGAATATGCTTATTGGTAAGTTTTTTGGTGACGAAGCTGTGACACGTAGTAGTATAGGTAGGATATATAGGAAGGCAGTTTTTGACGATGATGACGAGGCTATTAAGATGTCTATGATATTTTTGGTCTTTAATTTCGTTATGTGCACATTTTATGAAAATTACGTTGATGAGGCAATGGTTAATTTTTTGTGTTATGGCGATGTTAGTAGTTTTCCTTGGGGGAAAGTTGCTTTTGATATGACAAAGTACTCTTTGTCTAATGCTTTGAAGAGGCGTTATAGGAAATGAAAGAATGGTGTTTCAACATACAATTTTTACATGGATCATTACACCAAATTGTACAAGTTGAACGGGCTTCCGTATGTATTCCAAGTTTTTATGTTTGAAACTATTCTGACATTCAAAAATCGGGGTATATGCAATGACGAGCATCCGTCAGATGTCCGTTTATTCAAATGGAAGGAGTTAATGAAGCCGCTTTCAAATGACAAGTTGAATGAATTAGTTTTTTGTTCCGGACAGGTATGTTGTTTTACCTTTAGTTATATACTTGATAAATAAAAATATTATGTGAAGTTTACTATCAACAAAGTAGTTAGTTACCTTTATATACACGTTTGGTTACTGATTATTTTATATGCATGTTAATAATAACAATGTTTTTGGTTACTTGAATATTCAAATACTGTTACTGATAAGATTACATTCAGGTTACTAATAACATTGTTGTTGGTTACCCGAATATACACATTTGGTTACATTTATACATTTAGCTGGTTACTACTTATTATACATTTGATTACATGTATATATGTATTTGGTTACTGATTATGTGTTTATGATTCTTTATTTACTGTTTATTTCAATATAATTGTACATTGTTTGTTAGATGATATACTAAAGTATACTTATTATTTTTCAGCTGAGGATAAACAGTTTGATTTCCACGGTCGAGGAGAAGGATCGGCTTGATTTGGGCGATTTTCACTTTTTTAATGGGAAGGATGGTGACAAGAAAGTAGATAAAAAAGTGAAGGCTGACAACATTGGTGTTGATATATCTGTTGTGAAAGAGGCAATTGATGTACGGTCTAAGCCGTTGGAGAAGAAAGTGTCTGAATTGAAGAAAGAAGTTTATGAATTGAAGAAAGAATTTAGAAAGTTGCGAACTGATATCAAAGATGAAATGCAGCTTTTACATGTTCAGTTATGCAGGGACCTTAGGTTTATTATTAGAGATGAGTTACGTGCTATCAAAGACGTAGGGGGCAAAAAGCTTGATGGTGATTCAGATGATGACGATTCTGACAATGCTGGTGATAATGATAATGATAATGATGATGATGATGATGACGATGACGATGAAGGAGATGAAGGCGATGAAGGCGATGAAGGTGGTGAAGGTGGTGATGATGCTGCTGATGACGCTGCTGATGAGGATGCTAATGTCATTGTGGAGGAGGTCCATGTTGATGAGGTTGTTGATTATGGTTCAAAGGTGAATAAGAATAATGATGGTGATGATGTGTTGGATGAAGTTGAGAAGAAGGGTGTGAATGAAATTGAATTGGGTAATGAAGTTGGTGATGATGTGTCAATACTCGTGGAGAATAATGATGTAAATGTAATTGAGATTGCTAATGAAGTTGAATGTGTTGTTATGGTTGAAGAACCCGATGAAAAAAAATAATGATGATGAAGAAGATGTCAAGGTTAGACATATTTGTTTGTTTTTGTTATGTGATATATGTCTTTTGTTTTAATTATTAAATGGTTATTTATTTTGCGTAGATTGACAATAATAATGACATGCCATCTTTTGACATATTAAGCCAATGTACTGGGAAAGAGATTGTTGTGTATGATGCTGATAAGGTTAGTGTTATAATTATGTGCCATCATTTATTTAAATGTTATTTATGTTTTGGTTACCATTATATAGTGAATTGGTTACTATGATATTGTGTTTTGGTTACCATTATATTGTAATTTGTCTACTATTATATTATGATTTGGTTACTAGTTTATGTTATTCAGATTACTAATATATCATGTTCATTTAAGTTTGTTGGTTGTTGTACAATCAGTTGGTTACTAGTTTATGTTATTCAGGTTACTAATCGTATATATTACCTTTTTATGTCAACTGAAAAAGGGGAAGAAAGGTGAGGCAGCAAGTAGGTATGCTCTTGATTTTATGGTTCTCACCACACAAGACATAGCTAAGTGTGATGAGTTGGAGAAGAGTGTCCACAAAGCCGGTGGTAGACCTGTACGTGAACCTGTAAAGAGTGTCATTTTACGTTCTCCATATACAGCAGCGTTTGGATCGACTGATTCATCATGTACTGTAGTGGGTGCTACTAGTCAAACACTTTCACGTTTAAGTGCATTCCCCAAATCATATATGCATGCAAGGAACAAGCAGTTGAAGGGCTATGATACTGATAGAGAATTTCCAGGAAGATTTGTTCCAGATTTTGATTAGTTCGGATTTTGTTGCTTTGTCTTTATTAATTTTGTTGTGTATTTTTTTTTAAGTTTTGGTGTTATACACAACATTTGTGTATGGTTTATGATTTTTTGATGTTCATTGGATCTTATGTAGATGGGATTACATATTTGATTTTATTAGCATTAATGAAAGAGATATTGTTTGTTGGTTGGTATTTTGTTTCTTTTTAAGTTGTGTTTGTTGAATTTTTTTTCAAATATACAGTTGGTAACCAATCATGTATAAAGGGGTAACCAGATAATGATTTGATAGTAACCAGAGAGTTACAAGATTGTGTCATGGCATATATAATATGTTAAGTGTACATGTGTTATGTATACATGGATTTCATAAACTTCAATACCCTTTTAATTACAAGTTGCTGGATATAAAGGTTGTTTATGTTGTGGTTACCATTATAAACTGATATGGTTACTGTCATGAAATTAGGTGGTTACTGTGATGGTTACTGTTATGTAATTATTTGGGTACCATTAAACATTTTTATGGTTACTGTTATGTAATTATTTGGTTTACATTAAAAACTGGTATGGTGACTGTTATGGTTACTGTCATGTATAAAATTTTAACCAATTATAATTTTGTAATATACAGTTGGTAACCAATCATGTATAAATAGGTAACCAGATAATGATTTGATAGTATCTAGAGAGTTACAATATTGTATCAGGACATATGTCATATGTTAAGTGTGCATGTGTGAGTATACATGGGTTTCATAAACTTCAATACCCTTTTAATTATATGTTGCTGGATATTCAGGTTGTTTATGTTGTGGTTACCATTATAAAATGATATTGTTACTGTTATGAAATTAGGTGGTTACTGTGATGGTTACTGTTATGTAATTATTTGGGTACCATTAAACATTGTTATGGTTACTGTTATGTAATTATTTGGTTAAAAACTGGTATGGTTACTGTTATGTTATTAGGTGGTAAATGTTATGGTAATTATATGTTGCTGGATATACAGGTTGTTTATGTTGTGTTTACCATTATAAAATGGTACTGTTATGAAATTAGGTGGTTACTGTGATGGTTACTGTTATGTTATTATCTGGGTACCATTAAATATTGTTATGGTTACTGTTATGTAATTATTTGGTTAAAAACTGGTATGGTTACTGTTATGTTATTAGGTGGTAAATGTTATGGTTACTGTTATGTAATTATGTGGTTACCATTAAAAACTGTTATGGTTACTGTTATGTATTTATTTGATTACTGTTATTGTTAATGTTTCATTGAAATCAGAAATCAATATATAAATGAATAACAATTTTTTTTACTATACACAATCAAAAATTGTACAAACCAATCGTTTAATGGTTACTCAAAGTAAACAATAATACATTCATGTATTTAAACTATTAATATAACTGCACTATATCAGACCCTTTTTAGTGGTCTTAAAATCGGGGGATTATTGCATGTTTTCCTGTTGTGTCCTTTTTCTTAGCACCTGCTGCATTTGTTTTGAATTTTGATTTCAGATCCGTGTTTGTACCTCCCTTTTTTTGGTCTTCCTGCTGGTCTTCTTGTGTTGGGTGGTTTTATACATATGTTTCTTACTTCTTCTGATACATCCCAGTTTTCTTTGTCATCTAATGGCATGATGGAAGTTGAATATGTCTCGACCAAAGTTGCTTTAGTATAATTTCTTGAGCAAAAATCATAACAGCTCAAATTTCTCTTGCTTATAACAGCAGCAGCGTGTGGACAAGGCATCTCATGGTACTGAAATTTATGGCATGTGCATGTCTTTTGTTCGATGTCCACAATATACTGTTTAGAGACATCGTAAACAGTGAAAATCACTAAGTTTGATGTCTCAACCTACAACACCCAATGCATACAATCAGATTAATAGTTGCATGCCAAATATACAGTAAGCAAATAACTAGTACCAGAATGTTAGTTAATAAGTAACCACCAATATAAAAGAAACAATTATAAATCTCATTAACATTATAATGTTACATATTAACTAAGTCAGTATTGATTAGTAACCAGTATGATGTGACACAGTAACCAAATAAGCATTATACAGTAACCATTATATAATTACACAGTAAGCAATTCAGTAGTAGTCAGTAACCAATATAATGTTGCACATTAAGTAAGTTAGCATTAGTCTGTAACCAAGTTAGTATTCAAGTTAATGTTAGTCAGTATAATTTTACACAGTAACCAACTTAGCAATAGGCAGCAACCATTATATGGTTACATAGTAACCATGCTAGCAATAGTCAGTAACCAATAAAATGTTGCACAGTAACTAATTTAGCATTATTAAGTAACCAAGTTAATAATAATCAGTAAGTTACAAATGTAAATTAGGATGCAATAATTTAAATCAAATATTAATTACCTTAAGTATCTTTGATTTTAAGATATTAGATTGCAACTTTCTCTCAGCCGTTGTGGAAAGAGTTGTGAATGTTGATATGGCTGATTGTTTATTTGTGAAATACCATCTCTGAACCAGACAACGTAGGCATTCAATCATTGACGCAACTGGAAGATCCCTGATAAACTTGATTGCATTGTTAATAGATTCGGCTGTGTTTGAAGTCATTGTTGAGTACCTACTTACAGTCCCATGGAGCCTGGCGCACTTATCCAATCTGACCTCTTCCTCCAGATATGTCCTTATTCGAGGATCAATGGCATCAAGTTCAGCCATGTGTTTGTTGAATTGTTCGACAGTGTAAGCTCTACAAGCCCCGTTGTAAGCTTGTTTAACTTCTTCTCCTTTCTTTTTGAATTTGTTTTTTATATTTTTCAGTATATGATATGTGCAGGAACCATACATGATATCCGGAAACACAAAATTCAGTCATTGTATAATGGCTTCATGCCTGTCTGAAACAATATATTGACCTTCCCTAACTCCACAAGAAATTCTCAAATTTACGAAAAACCATCTCCAAGACATTTCATTTTCGCTGTCAACAACTGAAAAAGCAATGAGAATAATGTTTCGGTTTGCATCTTGTGTGCTTGCTATTAGTAGTGTCCCCCCGTAAGTTGATTGTATGAACGTGCCATCGATTACAATGATTGGAAAACAATGGTGCCATGCTTGAATTGATGCTCCAATAGCAAAGAATAGATACTTGAAACGGCCATTTGTTTCCAACTCAAGGGATGTGACGGAACCTGATATGAAAATCAGCATTATCATTAGAATTACAAGTAGTATACAGTATCCAAATTACTAGTTATCGGTAACCGTTCATGTGGTTAATGGTATACAGCTTGTATACTACATTTAGTACCTAAACACGCATATTAAGGTAAACCAAACATGTATAATAACCATATACAAATTGTATAAAGGTTTAGTAACTAAACATACATACTAACACATATAATGTCAAAAGGTGTATTGGTTACTGTATAATGTTATATTGGTTAATGTATAATACTTAATTGGTTACTGAATAATGCTATTTTTGTAATCACATGCTTAGTAACAAGTGCATTAGACAGTAACCAATATAGCATTAGATAGTATCCACATGCTTAATAACCAATGCATTATATAGTAACAGCATGTTGCATGAAGGTAACCAAGACATCATTAAGCAGTAACCAAATTTATAATGGTAACCTTCTAATGTGTAATGTTGTATTAGTTACTGTGTAACATCATATTGGTTACTGTCTAATGATGTAAAACCAATAAAATGTTTTAAAGTCTTACCTGGATTTGTTTTCTTTAACATGTGTAACCATGATGGGATGAGTGAGTAGTCGTGTGAATTTCCTCTCACCTTTTCCAACGCTTTCTCCTTCGATCTCCATGCTTTTTGGTAAGAGATAGACACATTATATTCTGACATCATGTCTTCCACAATATCGGTTGGTGTGTATATTTTCTTCAAATTTGTTATTTTTTGCATTATGCATTCACTGACCAACTCACTATTTGCCTGTCTGTGGTCTCCCAACAGTACATTGACCGAACAAGTGTGGATGTCGTTGAATTCTCTCACATTGAACATACTGGTTTTTCGAAAACTTGATGCTCTCATTTTCCATTTGTAATTTTCATCGTATACGCACACTAGGACAAAGTCTCTATAACTTATTCGTTGGACTTTGTGTTGTCTGATTTTTCTGATCGAATGCAGTCTCATAGCTTGTGATAGGATTTTTTTGTCTTTGTAGGTTTGATATAATTTTACATCACGTTCATTCGGATTCGATATTACATCATCATATCGTTCTTCCGCGTATGATTTGTCATGTTGTATGTCTCGTTGTTGTTCAATAATTTCCATTGCAAGTTGATCAGCATATTGCGTTCCAAATTGGCATTCTTGTCTTGCTAGTGGAACTAGTGCTGAATTCCTTTGTGTTGATCTGATTGGCATTACATCGTGAATTGTAGATTCTTCTACATTTGTCAAGTTATGCAAGATTGTTGTGCGTCCCATTATGTTTTCAATATCCACAATCAGTGGGAATTTACCTTGTTCATCAGATTTCCTACTCATTTCCAGAAAGAATTGTAAGGTTGATTCATCTGATATAATGATAGGTGGAATGTCGCTTCTAATCTGAAATTTGATCGACAATGTTGTTGCGTTTGTGTCTAGCCGTAATGCACTGCATATTTTGGTTAGCATTTCTTTGAACGAACTTGTTGATGGAACTAGTATGCCGGTAACTTCAAATTTTGTGTATTGGTTACTATCAGCCCATGTGCCGTTGAAATAAAGTACAACTGGAATCAACTCCATTGTCTGTCAACAGAATAAGTATTAATAAGTAACCAAATCAGTGTTATATGGTAACCAATTTAGCATTAGTCAGTAACCAAGTCTTCATAAGTAAGCATTATACTATTACACAGTAACAAAATCATTATTAGTCAGTAACCAATGCAATGATACACAGTAACCAAGTCAATATCAATTAGTAACCAATGCAAGACAGTAACCAATGTAATGTTAAGCAGTAACCAATACAACATCAATAACCAATGTAATGTTAAGTAACCAAATAACTAGTTAAGTAACCAAATAACTAGTTCAATGTTAGCCGGTAACCAATTTATCCAATGTCAGTAACCAAGTCTTAATAAGCAACCATTATAATATTACACAGTAACAAAATCATTATTAGTCAGTAACCAATGCAGAAACACACAGTAATTAAGTCATTATCAGTTAGTAACCAATGCAACATTTAGTACCATTATGCATTAACCAAGTCAGCATTAAACAGTAACATAGACATAGTTAGACAGTAACCAATGTAATGTTAAGCAGTAACCAATACAGCATAATCAATAACCAATGTAATGTTAAGTAACCAAATAAATAGTTAAGTAACCCAATAACTAGTTCAATGTTAGACGGTAACCAATTTAGCCAATGTCAGTAACCAAGTCTTCATAAGCAACCATTATAATATTGCACAGTAACAAAAATATTATTAGTCAGTAACTAATGCAGCAACACATAGTAACCAAGTCATTATCAGACAGTAACCAATGTAATGTTAAGCAGTAACCAATACAACATAACTAATAACCAATGTAATGTTGAGCAGTAACCAATTTTTTAAATTCATCTTGCAATCAAAACATTCATTATTATTAATGTGTGATCATTTTAAGTGCAAAAAACCTAAGAAAGGTAACCAAAATAGTAATTTATTTGTAACAATAGGTAAATGAATGATTGTAAATTTTAAAATAACATACCTCATTATTGTTGTATTGAAATTGATGTTGATCTTGTGTTAATTAATCAATGCAGTTTTTGGTTATTGAACTAGAAGGCGTTGTTGATTTTGGAGGCTATTTTCGATCTTAGAGATGTGTCGTGACAACCGTCTTCGTCTTCTCCAATTAAGAGTTTACTCGCGACAGGAGGCTTCGGCTTCGTCTTGTTTGTCTTTTCGATCTTAGAGATGTGCCGGGACATCTGGATTCGTCTTCTCCGATTAAGAGTTTACTCAACCATCAGATTTCGGCTTCGTCTTGTTTGTCTTTTCCGTTGTTGATCTGTTGCATGAGTTTAGGAACGGTTAATTTCAAATATAAAAATCGGCAACCGACGTGTAGGAGTTAATGACGTGATTTTAGCACGTAAGTTTGTAATTATGTTGTGTATGTTTCATTTTTGTAATTATGTTGTGTATGTGTGACGCCCCCAAAATAGGTATACAACACCCATTCTGAGTCGCCAAAATACATGGTACAGAAACAACTACATCTTTATTATTACAACACAAGAACTGTGAGTTTAAATACAAATATTGTCATTTAGACAATATCCACACTCAAATAAGCCCTCATTATAATTATTGATACATTATTTCACAAAAATAGTGAGGACTACTAAAGTAACTTCTAGAACCATCATTCCATACCCCGACTAGTACTCGCTACATTCTCGCCTCCTGAGAAAAATGGAACAAAAAGGAAAAGGGTGAGCTCAACTAGCCCAGTAAAGAACATTATGACTAAGATAATACAGAACAAATTATCGTTAGTCTTCAACAGGGAAAAATCTAATAGAATACAATAGACAACAAGTTTTAAATCAATAACTGCAGCGGAAACAGCAAACCATTAGAAGAGTCAAGTAGAGAATGAGTTCTACTATCTTCTAAGATTTAAAAGTCCATCATCAATATTTTATCCCTGTAACAACAATCAATAACCATCTTTAATCAAATATTCATCTTTGCACTACAGGCCAAAGATATTCATTTGTATCACCAGTCGGTCATGTTCATCTCAACACCTGTTCATCTTTGCACTACGGGCCAAAGATATTCATCAGTTAATCATTCATCTTTGCACTACGGCCAAAGATATTCAGTAATATCATCATTTAGGACTGAGGATGATGAAAAATATATTAAAGAAAACGAATCCAGTGAAACAAAATAACAAATATTAAGGATTCGTATTTCGATTTATTCATGTCCAAAAATACCTTATAATTATTCATAGTGAAGTAGAATTCAAGAATGATCAAAACATGGATACAATCAAAGCTAGTACCCAGAATAGATATTTTGGACGAAAAGAAGAAAATTTTATTTTTCGGTGAATAGTAACTCGTGAATAGTAACTCGTGAATAGTAACTCATGAATAGTAACCCCGACGTGAAAAGTTCCAAATTTGATAAAAATTTCCAACCAATATTTCGGCATAATGATATTGAAGAAATAATATCATTTTTGAATAAAATAACATCCCTTACCTCGTACAGACAGTACTTCTGGTCGGAATACCGGTATAAGGCTGAAAGACACTTGCTCTGATGAATAGAAACTCTCAAAGTATCTAAATACTCACAAAATACACTCAATAATCTAGAGAGAGAAAGAGAGAAAACTTGTTTCTGGTGTGATTTTCAATTCTAACTTAGCCCTCTATTTATAGGAAAATGTTAGCACGCCGAAGCAGACTTAACCTGCAACCTGATGGCTTTACCTGCTACTATTCCCACCCACCACATTTGAATAAAAATCTCAGCACATTTCTTCACCAACCAAGAGTGGGGCCCACCAATTCTAGAATTTTCTACCAAAATGATTAACTCCGAAAATTCAACAATTTCTGAACCAGTCATCTCGTAAAATTCATAATAAATCATACGTTCATTTTTAACGGTTCAAAATTTGTGGACATATACTCAACTTATATATGTATAACATATCCAAAAATTACCACGATCCAACGGTCGGATTAAAAATTATAACTCCCGCAAAATATCTCAAAAACCCTGATTTTTAATACCTCCATTCCGACAAAAATACTGATAAAAACCTCAACATTAACTCCTTCATTTTTAACCACAAAAATATATCCCTCATTTATATCCACAAAAATAAATATTTCTTTATCATATGAATCAATAATTAATTATTTACAAATAATATTACAGAATCACATTTATGACAACCAGGCCGTTCCCAGGAAAGAGGGAACTTTCCAATAAGGATTTCTCCTTACTGGCGCGCAATTAGATGACCAAACCTCTCCTTAGACAGAACTTTCTAGACATTGCCAATAATGTTATCTAATAATATTATTCAAATAATATGAATTATTGATCTGATAATGGGAAATACTGTGTAGTGACAATTATTGAAACAACAGTAATATAAAATATCAACGCAGCAATTACTGAACAGTAATTACTGTAACCATTATTGAGTAGTGCCTTCTTACGTAAGAATCAATAATTGGTGCAATACAGTGTGCTACTGTGTAACAACGCGTATTACTGTGTTTTAACCACCGGGTATTCCAACAGTATTAACGGTAACAACTACGCCGTTATTAATAAAAAATATATACTTGTCGTTTTCTTCATCCAATCGCTTTCCGTTATGGGGCCCACAAAAGACTGCGCCGTCGTACGAATATTCCCCGACAGGAAGAATATTCCACGACCAAACGAATATTCCCCGACAACAATGAATATTTTATAACCACTTGCTTATTAAAAATATTTACGCATTTTACCCATAACTAACCTCATTAATCAATTTAACACTTACTATTTCAAAATAATAAATAGAGGGAATTTAAATTTCATTTATTAATAATTTGGGGTCTTACAACCTCCCCTCCTTATGAAATTTCGTCCTCGAAATTGACGTACATACCTGGTATTTCGAAAAGATGAGGATACCTCGCTTTCATTTCCGTTTCCAACTCCCAGGTCATTTCCTCAATAGCATGGTTTCTCCACAAAACTTTAACTTGTGGTATGACCTTCGTGCGTAGGACATGCTCCTTTCTATCCAAGATCTTGACAGGTACCTCTTCGTACGTTAAGTCTTCAGCTATCTCGTCCGGTTCTAACTCAATAACGTGGTCTGGGTCTTTCACATATTTACGTAACACAGATATATGAAAAACATTATGAACACGAGACATACTTGGAGGTAACGCAAGTCTATAGGCCACATTTCCTACTCGGTCAAGAATCTGAAATGGACCAATAAATCGTGGATTGAGCTTTCCTCTCTTCCCAAATCTTGTAACTCCTTTCCATGGAGCCACACGCAACAATACATGATCCCCAATGTCAAATTCCACGTCCTTCCGATGAAGATCCGCATAACTCTTTTGTCGATCCTGTGCCGTTTGTATACGTTGTCGAATCGTTTGGATCTTCTCTGTAGTCATGCGTACCAACTCTGGTCCCAACAATGTTGCTTCACCCACCTCGTCCCAGCATACTGGAGAGCGACACTTTCGCCCATATAATGCTTCAAATGGGGCCACACCTATACTTGCCTGATAACTGTTATTGTAAGAGAATTCCACCAATGGTAGGTACTTATCCCAACTCCCTTTGAAATCTAGGACACAAAGTCTTAATAGATCTTCAAGAGTTTGAATAGTCCTCTCTGATTGTCCGTCCGTTTGAGGATGGTATGCCGAACTAAATCGTAAATCTGTGCCCATAGCTTTTTGCAAGCTAACCCAAAATCTTGAAGTGAATCTTGGGTCACGATCCGAAACTATGGATACTGGCATGCCATGCAGTCTCACAATCTCATCTACGTATATACGAGCAAGACGTTCAAGGGAATAAGTCTCCCGTATCGGCAAGAAATGAGCAGACTTGGTTAATCTATCAACAATAACCCAAATAGCATTTATGCCTTGAGAAACCGTGGGAAGACCCGTAACGAAATCCATGGTAATGTGTTCCCACTTCCATTTCGGAATCTCAAGTGGTTGCAATGGACCCTTTGGTACTTGATGTTCCGCCTTTACACATTGACAAGTTAAACACCTCGAGATAAACTTTGTAATCTCTCTCTTCATATTATTCCACCAAAATGTATGTCGTAGATCACGATACATTTTGGTACTTCCAGGATGGATTGCAAATGGTGTATTGTGTGCTTCCATCATGATCTTGTACTTCAAATCAGAATTGTTAGGAACACAGAGTCTAGAGTGAACTCGAAGTATTCCTTCTTCATCGATTCTTGCTTCTGGAATAGAACCTTCTTGCACTTTCTTCTTCATACGCATCAGCTCTATGTCCGTAGCTTGAGCAGCTTTAACTTTATCGATTAAAGTCAGTTCTACTCGTATATTTGATATCATCATGTGGGTACTTGGAGCCTTCATCTCTATCTCCATCCTTTGCAAGTCATACAAAATGGGCCTTTGTGTTAACAACATTGCACTCGTACCCGCATATGATCTTCTACTCAATGCGTCAGCTACTACGTTTGCTTTTCCAGGATGATATTGGATGGTATGATCGTAATCTTTTAACAGCTCGAGCCAACGTCGCTGCCGCATGTTGAGTTCCTTTTGGGTGAAGAAATATTTAAGGCTTTTATGATCTGTATAGATCTCCACTTTCTCCCCATACAGGTAGTGTCTCCAGATCTTCAACGCGAAAACTACTGCTGCCAACTCCAAATCATGAGTAGGATAATTCCTCTCATATTCTTTGAGTTGTCGCGAGGCATAGGCTATGACTTTTCCATGTTGCATGAGAACACATCCTAACCCTTTGCCTGAAGCATCACTGTAGATAACAAATCCATCCGAACCAGATGGTATTGTCAGAACAGGTGCCGAAATGAGTCTCCTCTTAAGCTCTTGAAAACTCTTCTCGCATTCCTCGCTCCATACGAATTTGATATCTTTCCGAGTCAGCTGAGTTAACGGGGTAGCGATTCGAGAAAACCCTTCCACGAATCTTCGATAATAACCAGCTAAGCCTAGAAAGCTACGTACTTCGGTCACCGTCTTTGGTTGCTCCCAACTTTGTATTGCTTCAATCTTCGTCGGGTCAACAGATACTCCATGTTTTGACACCACGTGCCCTAGGAAAGCTACTTCCTCAAGCCAGAACTCGCATTTCTTCAACTTGGCATATAACTTATTTTCACGCAGCCTTTGGAGTACCAGCTTCAAATGATGCTCATGATCTTCACGGCTTTTGGAATATATGAGGATGTCATCAATAAAGACAACAACGAACTGATCCAAATAATCCTTAAATACTCGGTTCATCATATCCATGAAAGCCGCAGGAGCATTAGTCAATCCAAAAGACATAACTAGGAACTCATAATGCCCGTACCGAGTTCTGAAGGCAGTCTTTGGAATATCCTCAGTTTTAACCTTCAGCTGATGATATCCAGAACGAAGATCGATCTTTGAAAAGAACTGTGCTCCTTGTAACTGGTCAAACAGGTCATCAATACGAGGTAGCGGATACCTATTCTTAATAGTGACATGGTTTAATTCCCGGTAATCAATACAAAGTCGCATACTCCCGTCTTTTTTCTTTACAAATAAAACAGGAGCACCCCAAGGAGATGTACTAGGACGAATGAAACCGATGTCCAACAACTCTTGTAGTTGGACCTTTAACTCCTGAAGTTCAATAGGAGCCATTCGATATGGGGTTTTAGAAATGGGCTTTGTACCAGGTTCAAGATCAATAAAGAATTCAATTTCTCGTTCCGGGGGTAGACCGGGAAGTTCTTCAGGAAATACGTCAGGAAAGTCAATAACAACAGGAATATTATTCAAATTTGACGTGTCTTTATTCAAATCCATAACATGGGCTAAGAAAGCTTGACATCCGTTTTTTAATAAACGAATGGCTTTATGGCTTGATATAACAGTGATTGATTTTAATGGCTTAGTTGTTTGAATTCGTACAACAGGTTGGTTAGGAATATGAAAACTAACAACCTTACGAAAACAATCAATTTTGGCATGATGAGTAGTTAGCCAATCAATCCCTAAAATCACATCAAAAGCAAGTATCTTTAAAGAGATAAGGTCAACAGGTAAGGTGATGGTACCAACTTGGATCACACAAGATTTATAAACAGTGGATGTGATGAAAGTTTCTCCTAACGGAGTCTCCACAGATAAATCAAAGTCTAACTTCTCCGGAGTCAAGTTTAAACGTTGAGCACAAGCAGGAGAGAAAAAAGAATGGGTAGAACCGGTATCTAATAAGGTATAAACTTCGCATGAATTTATGATTAGCTTACCCGTGATCACCTCGTTTGGGTTCCTCGCATGTTGACCAGTCACGACAAACGCTCTTCCAGGAACCGTTGACTTTATCTTTTCTGGGACAGCTTTTTGAGTCCCCATCCCCGCTGGACTTGGTTTTGCTACAGTGCAATCTCGAGCGATATGTCCTTCCTTTCCACAATTATAACATACCTTAAACTGTTGTGGGCAGTTTGGGCTGATATGTCCTTCTTTTCCGCACTTATAGCATATAACCGGTGGTCGTTCTCCTCCCTTGGAACCAATTGCTGTTGGTGCTGACGTCTTCGTATTGTCATTGTTGAATCTCCTCTTTTTAAAATCTCCTCCCGACTCGCTTCTTCTATTTTCATAGCCACGATTACCACCAGAGTGGTTGCCGTTCTTGTCTGTATTTTTCTTTTTCCGCTGGTTATCATTGTTCTGATGACTGCTGTCACCGATATGATCCTGGTTGTGATCCCTCAGTTGACCGTACTCGTTATCTCGCTCTAATAATTGAGCCCTGTTGACAACATCTGAATAGAGAGAAAATTTATGAGAAATGAGATATTGACGTATGCCGGGTTTCAAACCTCTCAGAAACATCCTCGTCATACGTTCCTCATTCTCCACCAAATGAGGTGCAAACCTGGACAACTCTGCAAACTTTGCCTCGTACTGAGATACCGTCATATTATTCTGCTCTAGTCTAATAAACTCTACCTCCTTCATATGACGAATACTTTCAGGAAAGTACTTGTCATTGAACAGTTTTTGAAATGTCTCCCAAGACATGCTGAGTGCGGTTGGATGGGTACGCTTCACAGACTCCCACCAGTAATCTGCCTCGCCACGGAACATAAAGGTGGCGAATGGAACCTTCTGTTCCTCCGTGCATCCCAAGACATCGAATATCTTGGTAATTTGCTTGACCCACGTTTCCGCCATGATCGGATCCGGCTTTCCCTTAAATTCTGGTGGTCCCAATTCTTTGAACTGTTTGGCTGTGACAAACCGTGAATTGCTATCATTTCCTCCTGTATTTTGAACACGAGTCTCCCTTGTCTGGTTTTGCATGAATTGCAAAAAACTTCTAAACATTCCATCGTTCATCATCTGCTCATTGGTGTTGTTCACAGGAGGAACATTGCCAGCCTGTTGCACGTTCTCCTCGTTGGTAAGCACCGGTGTCTCCACGGTCTCATTTACTCCACTATTAACATTCTCAGTCGACATTCTCAAATACTGCCATAAAACAAGGGTTAATTAAATAAATTAACAAATCACATAATACCCCTATATTATGACTAACCAATAAATAAGCTTAGGTAGGACACACTAGCGAAGGATTCGTCTCTCCCCTCCTAGTTCTATTCCCCGATCTCCGCCAGAGATCATATCCCTAAGCTCTGATACCAACTGTGACGCCCCCAAAATAGGTATACAACACCCATTCTGAGTCGCCAAAATACATGGTACAGAAACAACTACATCTTTATTATTACAACACAAGAACTGTGAGTTTAAATACAAATATTGTCATTTAGACAATATCCACACTCAAATAAGCCCTCATTACAATTATTGATACATTATTTCACAAAAATAGTGAGGACTACTAAAGTAACTTCTAGAACCATCATTCCATACCCCGACTAGTACTCGCTACATTCTCGCCTCCTGAGAAAAATGGAACAAAAAGGAAAAGGGTGAGCTCAACTAGCCCAGTAAAGAACATTATGACTAAGATAATACAGAACAAATTATCGTTAGTCTTCAACAGGGAAAAATCTAATAGAATACAATAGACAACAAGTTTTAAATCAATAACTGCAGCGGAAACAGCAAACCATTAGAAGAGTCAAGTAGAGAATGAGTTCTACTATCTTCTAAGATTTAAAAGTCCATCATCAATATTTTATCCCTGTAACAACAATCAATAACCATCTTTAATCAAATATTCATCTTTGCACTACAGGCCAAAGATATTCATTTGTATCACCAGTCGGTCATGTTCATCTCAACACCTGTTCATCTTTGCACTACGGGCCAAAGATATTCATCAGTTAATCATTCATCTTTGCACTACGGCCAAAGATATTCAGTAATATCATCATTTAGGACTGAGGATGATGAAAAATATATTAAAGAAAACGAATCCAGTGAAACAAAATAACAAATATTAAGGATTCGTATTTCGATTTATTCATGTCCAAAAATACCTTATAATTATTCATAGTGAAGTAGAATTCAAGAATGATCAAAACATGGATACAATCAAAGCTAGTACCCAGAATAGATATTTTGGACGAAAAGAAGAAAATTTTATTTTTCGGTGAATAGTAACTCGTGAATAGTAACTCGTGAATAGTAACTCATGAATAGTAACCCCGACGTGAAAAGTTCCAAATTTGATAAAAATTTCCAACCAATATTTCGGCATAATGATATTGAAGAAATAATATCATTTTTGAATAAAATAACATCCCTTACCTCGTACAGACAGTACTTCTGGTCGGAATACCGGTATAAGGCTGAAAGACACTTGCTCTGATGAATAGAAACTCTCAAAGTATCTAAATACTCACAAAATACACTCAATAATCTAGAGAGAGAAAGAGAGAAAACTTGTTTCTGGTGTGATTTTCAATTCTAACTTAGCCCTCTATTTATAGGAAAATGTTAGCACGCCGAAGCAGACTTAACCTGCAACCTGATGGCTTTACCTGCTACTATTCCCACCCACCACATTTGAATAAAAATCTCAGCACATTTCTTCACCAACCAAGAGTGGGGCCCACCAATTCTAGAATTTTCTACCAAAATGATTAACTCCGAAAATTCAACAATTTCTGAACCAGTCATCTCGTAAAATTCATAATAAATCATACGTTCATTTTTAACGGTTCAAAATTTGTGGACATATACTCAACTTATATATGTATAACATATCCAAAAATTACCACGATCCAACGGTCGGATTAAAAATTATAACTCCCGCAAAATATCTCAAAAACCCTGATTTTTAATACCTCCATTCCGACAAAAATACTGATAAAAACCTCAACATTAACTCCTTCATTTTTAACCACAAAAATATATCCCTCATTTATATCCACAAAAATAAATATTTCCTTATCATATGAATCAATAATTAATTATTTACAAATAATATTACAGAATCACATTTATGACAACCAGGCCGTTCCCAGGAAAGAGGGGGCTTTCCAATAAGGATTTCTCCTTACTGGCGCGCAATTAGATGACCAAACCTCTCCTTAGACAGAACTTTCTAGACATTGCCAATAATGTTATCTAATAATATTATTCAAATAATATGAATTATTGATCTGATAATGGGAAATACTGTGTAGTGACAATTATTGAAACAACAGTAATATAAAATATCAACGCAGCAATTACTGAACAGTAATTACTGTAACCATTATTGAGTAGTGCCTTCTTACGTAAGAATCAATAATTGGTGCAATACAGTGTGCTACTGTGTAACAACGCGTATTACTGTGTTTTAACCACCGGTGTGACAACCCCAAAATAGGTTCATTCCACCCAACCCATTCTGAGTCGTCAAATACATGGTACAGAAAATAACTACAACTTTATTATAACAATTGTCGTGCAAAATACAACAACACATATGCTGTGAGTTTGGATACAAATATATACCAAATGTGACTCATGTTCCAACCGTGGACATCACCTCACAATAACACCTTACATAAAGGTATAGTCAAAAACTGTTTTAGAAATTAGAATATTTGGGAAGTGCTCAAGGAAACCTTCGTACATGGGAGGCCACGCGTCTAGGTTATGATAGATATCATATGGCCACAGAATTATCCTTGGTTGACCCAATAGACCCCAAAGAAAAACGAGAAGATTACTATCATATTCTTCCCAATGGTGAGTCTTCTCTTGACATATCATTATCTCTACTGTCTCTAATTGAGAATTATACTTTAAACAAACACCAAGATTATATAGGTAGTGCTCGTATATATACTCAGTAAGTGGATGAGCACATCCCTGTCTTATGATGACACGAGGTTGTATGTCGTTAGACATCTTGTATGATAGTGGCAAACCACCCTTCCAACGTTGGGTACACCTTACCCTATTGGATTCACCAAATATAACTACTAAATGAACTTTTCTATACTGCTTCGGGAGAACATCCACAGCTAGAGACCACTGTTCTATTTCCCCGTTACCCTCGCTCGACCCAGCTACACTCTTATTACCTGAAAGGAATTGTGAAGCAAAAGGGTGAGCACAACTAGCCCAGTAAAGAATATCATGACTAAAGATAATTAAATTATCAGTAGCCTTCATCAATAATAAATCAGAGATTTAGAACATATGGTAAATGATAAAAATTTCAACCATAGTTGCAGCGGAACGAGCAATCCATTAGAAGAGTCAAATAGACTATAAAGTCTATTATCTTCTCCATGTTAAAAATCCATCAACAATGTTTTTTCCATGTAACATCACTCAACAGTTTCTTTCCACAATCATATGAATAACTCATAATCATAATTGTGACTATAAATTTTTCTTCGCACCCAGGACGAAGAATATTTTCATCACCTGTCTTTACCTGAAACATCAAAGATCATGGTTATACCAAATCACAATTCCTGTTTATAATCATACTAACAAATCCATCTTTGCACTACGGGCCAAAGATATTCATCAACAAACCATCTTTGCACTACGGGCCAAAGATATTCAACAACAGTTCATCTTTGCACTACAGGCCAAAGATATTCATCAACAGGCCATCTTTGCACTACATGCCAAAGATATTCATCAACAATTCATATTTGCACTACAGGCCAAATATATTCATATCTCAAAGAAATATATAATCATTTCAGAATTTATATAAACAATAATTATAACCATGTTGATCAATTCACCTTTGCACTTAAGCTTAAGATATTCAATTATAAATTCAATGGTCATGATCATACCAGTCACAATTCAACTTTGCACTACAGGCCAAAGAGAACCCTAGTCATGATCATACCAATAATTTACCCATCTTTACACTCCAGTGAAAGAGAATTTCAACATCAGGGTTATAAAAATGTTATATATGATGATAAAATCAATATAATCAACATATAGATTTAATCTCAAGAGTAATATTCATAAATCAACTATAATTTGGTTAGAAAAAGAAACCAATTTTATCGTGAATAGTAACTCGTGAATAGTAACTTATGAATAGTAACTCGTGAATAGTAACTCGTGAATAGTAACCCCGACTCAAAAAGATAGAAATTCCACAATAAAATCTATACCAATATTTCGGTATAATGATATTGAAAGAATAACATTTCATAAGCTTATAAACAATTTATTTAAATTGTTTACACTTTACTAATTAATGCATTTAATCATCATAAAATGCCAAACTCATAATATTTCATCACCAATAACCAAAAACCCTCATCAAAAATCTGCATATACCTCATATAGGATTCTGAAGCCATAAAATCCTATTTTCCAATTTTCTTTCCTCACAAAACATATTTAATTCATTTACTCATAACTAGATCATTTTCATAAAAAATACCAAATCAGTTCCAAAAATATTTCTTTTCTGGGATTTAGCATAATATAGTCCCATAGTGAACATATATTTTTCTCAGAATTTTTAAAATTCATTTACTATTTTTCATATGGCCAAAATAGCCGAATATTTAGACATTTATCAAAAATTGTACTTTTGTCTAAAAATTCTGAAATTTACAGAGTATACTTCTATCATATACATGTACTCCCAATAAAAATTTCATCAATTTTGGAGTTAACCACAAGGAATTATAAGCGGTTACTTTTAAAATAGTCTTTTCTCATAAAATTCATAACTCTCAATCTATACATCCAAAAATCACCATTTTTGGACACAATCAAGAAAACTCATCAAAATATCATTTTGAATTTTTCTAGAATTTTTGAAGATCAGAAAAATTACGAAACTGAAAATCATAACAACCCTTACAATCCCTTACTATCCCTTACTATCCCTTACTATCCCTTACCTCAAAAGAGCAGTACTTCTGACTGGATATCGGATATGATGCTGAAGGAAACTTGCACTGATGAATAGCAACTCACCAAGTATCTAAAAACTCACAAAATATGCTTCATAATATAGAGAGAGAAAGAGAGAAAGCTTATGTTTCTGGTGTGATTTTCAATTCTAACTTAGCCCTCTATTTATAGGAAAATTTTGGTAGGTTTGACCTGCAACCTGATGGCTTTACCTGCTACTATTCCCACCCACCACATTTGAAATATAATTCAGCACATTTCTTCACCAACCACAAGTGGGGCCCACCAATTCTAGAATTTTCCACCAAAATGATAAACTCTGAAAATTCAACAATTTTTGAACCAGTCATCTCGTAAAATTCATAATAAATCATACGTTCATTTTTAACGGTTCAAAATTTGTGGGCATATACTCAACTTATATATGTATAACATATCCAAAAATTACCACGATCCAACGGTCGGATTAAAAATTATAACCCCCGCAAAATATCTCAAAAACCCTAATTTTTAATACCTCCATTCCAACAAAAATACTGATAAAAATCTCAACATTAACTCCTTCATTTTTAACCACAAAAATATGTCCCTCGTTTATATCCACATAAAATAAATATTTCCTTATCATACGAATCAATAATTAATTATTCACAAATAATATTACAGAATCACATTTATGACAACCAGGCCGTTCCCAGGAAAGAGGGGGCTTTCCAATAAGGATTTCTCCTTACTAGCGCGCAATTAGATGACCAAACCTCTCCTTAGACAGAACTTTCTAGACATTGCCAATAATGCTATCTAATAATACTATTCAAATAATATGAATTATTGATCTGATAATGGAAAATACTGTGCAGCAACAATTATTGAACAACAATAATATAAAATTTCAACGTAGCAATTATTGAATCAATAAAATAAAATATTGAACAGTAATTACTGTAACAATTATTGAGTAGTGCCTTCTTACGTAAGAATCAATAATTTCAAAAATACTGTGCAATACCGTGTGCTACTGTGCAATAACGCGTATTACTGTATTTTAACCACCGGGTATTTCAACAGTATTAACGATAACAACTACGCCGTTATTTGTAAAAACTCAAATTTGTCGTTTTTTTTTACCCGACAGTTATTCGTTATGGGGCCCACAAATAGCTGCGCCGTCGTACGAATATTCTCCGACAGAAAGAATATTCCACGACCAAACGAATATTCCCCGACAACAATGATTATTTTATAACCACTTGCTTATTTTGAAAAAAATTCATATTTCACCCATAACTTTAAACTTTTATCAATTTAACCATTTACTGATTAGTAATTATAAGAAAAATTGAATACTTTTATTTCATAAAATTCGGGGTCTTACAATCTCCCCTCCTTATGAAATTTCGTCCCCGAAATTTACGTACCTGGTATTTCGAAGAGTTGAGAATACCTTGCTTCCATTTCAGATTCTATCTCTCAGATCATCATGATTTCTCCATTGCTCATCTCCCATGATAACTTCATTTGGGTTCCTCATTTGTTGGGAAGTCATGACAACCGCCATCCCTCGAAATACTCGGCTTTGACTTGTCTGGAGCAGCATTTGGCGTCATCGTTACCGTTGGAATATACCTTTCTATAGGACATATTCCTCCCTCAACTGCCTCTTCGTACTCCTCATTCATGATCTGAATCATCAATCTTCGATCCATATCGGATTCAGGTTGACCGCTATGTACAGGGTAATTCAAAACTCGATGTTGGGTTCTCCCAATTGCTTTCCAAAAAGAGAAATTCATATCATCTATTTTAGCCTTCTTAGATCGAACATCTCTTTCCACAATATCCACGTGTCGTGCGGCTTTTGCCCATGCATCACTTATTCTCACTCGTTCAATTTTTTCTTCTTTCAGCTCAGATTCCATTTTTATCATCTTATACTCTGCCAAAGAATGCTTCTGTTCAAGCATCACATATCGGGTAACACAAGCTTGAATTGTTGCATCCTTTTGTTCCACGACCGCCTGTCGTTCTTCTGCCTGCTCTTCTAACTCATGAATACGATTTTGAAATTCTACATTTTGATCATATAATACCTCTAATAAACTCTCCTCTGGTACTTCTTCTTCCTCTTCTTCCTCAGTCTCAGCTGTTACCTCTGCGACTATCTCGGGTGCAACTATCAATTCTTCACTCACCACATAGATATCTCTAATTCCTTCTTCGTCTGACATCACATTATCATGGTTAGTGATTAGAGGTATCCCCACAGTCTCATTCACTCCATTGTTAGCATTCTCAGCTGCCATTCTCAAATACTGTCATAAAATAAGGGTTAATTAAACAAATTAACATATCACATAATATCCCAATATTATGACTAACCAACAAATAAGCTTAGGTAGGACACACTAGCGAAGGATTTACGCATCTCTCCCCTCCTAGTTATATTCCCCGATCTCCACCAGAGATCATATCCCTAAGCTCTGATACCAACTGTGACTCTGAACACCAACTTGTGTCAGCACCTTACATTGATACCTATCAGTTTGCCACCGCAGAACGGCGTCCCCTACGGAGAGTCTGGCTTCGGTGCATCCCCCATCAACAGGAAGTCACCAGCGAGAGGCTCGGGGCTCTTTACTTATAGCTCTGATACCAACTGTGACAACCCCAAAATAGGTTCATTCCACCCAACCCATTCTGAGTCGTCAAATACATGGTACAGAAAATAACTACAACTTTATTACAACAATTGTCGTGCAAAATACAACAACACATATGCTGTGAGTTTGGATACAAATATATACCAAATGTGACTCATGTTCCAACCGTGGACATCACCTCACAATAACACCTTACATAAAGGTATAGTCAAAAACTGTTTTAGAAATTAGAATCTTTGGGAAGTGCTCAAGGAAACCTTCGTACATGGGAGGCCACGCGTCTAGGTTATGATAGATATCATATGGCCACAGAATTATCCTTGGTTGACCCAATAGACCCCAAAGAAAAACGAGAAGATTACTATCATATTCTTCCCAATGGTGAGTCTTCTCTTGACATATCATTATCTCTACTGTCTCTAATTGAGAATTATACTTTAAACAAACACCAAGATTATATAGGTAGTGCTCGTATATATACTCAGTAAGTGGATGAGCACATCCCTGTCTTATGATGACACGAGGTTGTATGTCGTTAGACATCTTGTATGATAGTGGCAAACCACCCTTCCAACGTTGGGTACACCTTACCCTATTGGATTCACCAAATATAACTACTAAATGAACTTTTCTATACTGCTTCGGGAGAACATCCACAGCTAGAGACCACTGTTCTATTTCCCCGTTACCCTCGCTCGACCCAGCTACACTCTTATTACCTGAAAGGAATTGTGAAGCAAAAGGGTGAGCACAACTAGCCCAGTAAAGAATATCATGACTAAAGATAATTAAATTATCAGTAGCCTTCATCAATAATAAATCAGAGATTTAGAACATATGGTAAATGATAAAAATTTCAACCATAGTTGCAGCGGAACGAGCAATCCATTAGAAGAGTCAAATAGACTATAAAGTCTATTATCTTCTCCATGTTAAAAATCCATCAACAATGTTTTTTCCATGTAACATCACTCAACAGTTTCTTTCCACAATCATATGAATAACTCATAATCATAATTGTGACTATAAATTTTTCTTCGCACTCAGGACGAAGAATATTTTCATCACCTGTCTTTACCTGAAACATCAAAGATCATGGTTATACCAAATCACAATTCCTGTTTATAATCATACTAACAAATCCATCTTTGCACTACGAGCCAAAGATATTCATCAACAAACCATCTTTGCACTACGGGCCAAAGATATTCAACAACAGTTCATCTTTGCACTACAGGCCAAAGATATTCATCAACAGGCCATCTTTGCACTACATGCCAAAGATATTCATCAACAATTCATATTTGCACTACAGGCCAAATATATTCATATCTCAAAGAAATATATAATCATTTCAGAATTTATATAAACAATAATTATAACCATGTTGATCAATTCACCTTTGCACTTAAGCTTAAGATATTCAATTATAAATTCAATGGTCATGATCATACCAGTCACAATTCAACTTTGCACTACAGGCCAAAGAGAACCCTAGTCATGATCATACCAATAATTTACCCATCTTTACACTCCAGTGAAAGAAAATTTCAACATCAGGGTTATAAAAATGTTATATATGATGATAAAATCAATATAATCAACATATAGATTTAATCTCAAGAGTAATATTCATAAATCAACTATAATTTGGTTAGAAAAAGAAACCAATTTTGTCGTGAATAGTAACTCGTGAATAGTAACTTATGAATAGTAACTCGTGAATAGTAACTCGTGAATAGTAACCCCGACTCAAAAAGGTAGAAATTCCACAATAAAATCTATACCAATATTTCGGTATAATGATATTGAAAGAATAACATTTCATAAGCTTATAAACAATTTATTTAAATTGTTTACACTTTACTAATTAATGCATTTAATCATCATAAAATGTCAAACTCATAATATTTCATCACCAATAACTAAAAACCCTCATCAAAAATCTGCATATACCTCATATAGGATTCTCAAGCCATAAAATCCTATTTTCCAATTTTCTTTCCTCACAAAACATATTTAATTCATTTACTCATAACTAGACTATTTTCATAAAAAATACCAAATCAGTTCCAAAAATATTTCTTTTCTGGGATTTAGCATAATATAGTCCCATAGTGAACATATATTTTTCTCAGAATTTTTAAAATTCATTTACTATTTTTCATATGGCCAAAACAGCCGAATATTTAGACATTT
Organism: Panax notoginseng; assembly: GCA_016801055.1. Lineage (NCBI taxonomy): Eukaryota > Viridiplantae > Streptophyta > Magnoliopsida > Apiales > Araliaceae > Panax > Panax notoginseng. The sequence goes on along the minus strand of CM029015.1, from coordinate 228,286,302 downwards.
ATCAAAAATTGTACTTTTGTCTAAAAATTCTGAAATTTACAGAGTATACTTCTATCATATACATGTACTCCCAATAAAAATTTCATCAATTTTGGAGTTAACCACAAGGAATTATAAGCGGTTACTTTTAAAATAGTCTTTTCTCATAAAATTCATAACTCTCAATCTATACATCCAAAAATCACCATTTTTGGACACAATCAAGAAAACTCATCAAAATATCATTTTAAATTTTTCTAGAATTTTTGAATATCAGAAAAATTACGAAACTGAAAATCATAACAACCCTTACAATCCCTTACTATCCCTTACTATCCCTTACTATCCCTTACCTCAAAAGAGCAGTACTTCTGACTGGATATCGGATATGATGCTGAAGGAAACTTGCACTGATGAATAGCAACTCACCAAGTATCTAAAAACTCACAAAATATGCTTCATAATATAGAGAGAGAAAGAGAGAAAGCTTATGTTTCTGGTGTGATTTTCAATTCTAACTTAGCCCTCTATTTATAGGAAAATTTTGGTAGGTTTGACCTGCAACCTGATGGCTTTACCTGCTACTATTCCCACCCACCACATTTGAAATATAATTCAGCACATTTCTTCACCAACCACAAGTGGGGCCCACCAATTCTAGAATTTTCCACCAAAATGATAAACTCCGAAAATTCAACAATTTTTGAACCAGTCATCTCGTAAAATTCATAATAAATCATACGTTCATTTTTAACGGTTCAAAATTTGTGGGCATATACTCAACTTATATATGTATAACATATCCAAAAATTACCACGATCCAACGGTCGGATTAAAAATTATAACCCCCGCAAAATATCTCAAAAACCCTAATTTTTAATACCTCCATTCCAACAAAAATACTGATAAAAATCTCAACATTAACTCCTTCATTTTTAACCACAAAAATATGTCCCTCGTTTATATCCACATAAAATAAATATTTCCTTATCATACGAATCAATAATTAATTATTCACAAATAATATTACAGAATCACATTTATGACAACCAGGCCGTTCCCAGGAAAGAGGGGGCTTTCCAATAAGGATTTCTCCTTACTAGCGCGCAATTAGATGACCAAACCTCTCCTTAGACAGAACTTTCTAGACATTGCCAATAATGCTATCTAATAATACTATTCAAATAATATGAATTATTGATCTGATAATGGAAAATACTGTGCAGCAACAATTATTGAACAACAATAATATAAAATTTCAACGTAGCAATTATTGAATCAATAAAATAAAATATTGAACAGTAATTACTGTAACAATTATTGAGTAGTGCCTTCTTACGTAAGAATCAATAATTTCAAAAATACTGTGCAATACCGTGTGCTACTGTGCAATAACGCGTATTACTGTATTTTAACCACCGGGTATTTCAACAGTATTAACGATAACAACTACGCCGTTATTTGTAAAAACTCAAATTTGTCGTTTTTTTTCACCCGACAGTTATTCGTTATGGGGCCCACAAATAGCTGCGCCGTCGTACGAATATTCTCCGACAGAAAGAATATTCCACGACCAAACGAATATTCCCCGACAACAATGATTATTTTATAACCACTTGCTTATTTTGAAAAAAATTCATATTTCACCCATAACTTTAAACTTTTATCAATTTAACCATTTACTGATTAGTAATTATAAGAAAAATTGAATACTTTTATTTCATAAAATTCGGGGTCTTACAATCTCCCCTCCTTATGAAATTTCGTCCCCGAAATTTACGTACCTGGTATTTCGAAGAGTTGAGAATACCTTGCTTCCATTTCAGATTCTATCTCTCAGATCATCATGATTTCTCCATTGCTCATCTCCCATGATAACTTCATTTGGGTTCCTCATTTGTTGGGAAGTCATGACAACCGCCATCCCTCGAAATACTCGGCTTTGACTTGTCTGGAGCAGCATTTGGCGTCATCGTTACCGTTGGAATATACCTTTCTATAGGACATATTCCTCCCTCAACTGCCTCTTCGTACTCCTCATTCATGATCTGAATCATCAATCTTCGATCCATATCGGATTCAGGTTGACCGCTATGTACAGGGTAATTCAAAACTCGATGTTGGGTTCTCCCAATTGCTTTCCAAAAAGAGAAATTCATATCATCTATTTTAGCCTTCTTAGATCGAACATCTCTTTCCACAATATCCACGTGTCGTGCGGCTTTTGCCCATGCATCACTTATTCTCACTCGTTCAATTTTTTCTTCTTTCAGCTCAGATTCCATTTTTATCATCTTATACTCTGCCAAAGAATGCTTCTGTTCAAGCATCACATATCGGGTAACACAAGCTTGAATTGTTGCATCCTTTTGTTCCACGACCGCCTGTCGTTCTTCTGCCTGCTCTTCTAACTCATGAATACGATTTTGAAATTCTACATTTTGATCATATAATACCTCTAATAAACTCTCCTCTGGTACTTCTTCTTCCTCTTCTTCCTCAGTCTCAGCTGTTACCTCTGCGACTATCTCGGGTGCAACTATCAATTCTTCACTCACCACATAGATATCTCTAATTCCTTCTTCGTCTGACATCACATTATCATGGTTAGTGATTAGAGGTATCCCCACAGTCTCATTCACTCCATTGTTAGCATTCTCAGCTGCCATTCTCAAATACTGCCATAAAATAAGGGTTAATTAAACAAATTAACATATCACATAATATCCCAATATTATGACTAACCAACAAATAAGCTTAGGTAGGACACACTAGCGAAGGATTTACGCATCTCTCCCCTCCTAGTTATATTCCCCGATCTCCACCAGAGATCATATCCCTAAGCTCTGATACCAACTGTGACTCTGGACACCAACTTGTGTCAGCACCTTACATTGATACCTATCAGTTTGCCACCGCAGAACGGCGTCCCCTACGGAGAGTCTGGCTTCGGTGCATCCCCCATCAACAGGAAGTCACCAGCGAGAGGCTCGGGGCTCTTTACTTATAGCTCTGATACCAACTGTGACAACCCCAAAATAGGTTCATTCCACCCAACCCATTCTGAGTCGTCAAATACATGGTACAGAAAATAACTACAACTTTATTACAACAATTGTCGTGCAAAATACAACAACACATATGCTGTGAGTTTGGATACAAATATATACCAAATGTGACTCATGTTCAACCGTGGACATCACCTCACAATAACACCTTACATAAAGGTATAGTCAAAAACTGTTTTAGAAATTAGAATCTTTGGGAAGTGCTCAAGGAAACCTTCGTACATGGGAGGCCACGCGTCTAGGTTATGATAGATATCATATGGCCACAGAATTATCCTTGGTTGACCCAATAGACCCCAAAGAAAAACGAGAAGATTACTATCATATTCTTCCCAATGGTGAGTCTTCTCTTGACATATCATTATCTCTACTGTCTCTAATTGAGAATTATACTTTAAACAAACACCAAGATTATATAGGTAGTGCTCGTATATATACTCAGCAAGTGGATGAGCACATCCCTGTCTTATGATGACACGAGGTTGTATGTCGTTAGACATCTTGTATGATAGTGGCAAACCACCCTTCCAACGTTGGGTACACCTTACCCTATTGGATTCACCAAATATAACTACTAAATGAACTTTTCTATACTGCTTCGGGAGAACATCCACAGCTAGAGACCACTGTTCTATTTCCCCGTTACCCTCGCTCGACCCAGCTACACTCTTATTACCTGAAAGGAATTGTGAAGCAAAAGGGTGAGCACAACTAGCCCAGTAAAGAATATCATGACTAAAGATAATTAAATTATCAGTAGCCTTCATCAATAATAAATCAGAGATTTAGAACATATGGTAAATGATAAAAATTTCAACCATAGTTGCAGCGGAACGAGCAATCCATTAGAAGAGTCAAATAGACTATAAAGTCTATTATCTTCTCCATGTTAAAAATCCATCAACAATGTTTTTTCCATGTAACATCACTCAACAGTTTCTTTCCACAATCATATGAATAACTCATAATCATAATTGTGACTATAAATTTTTCTTCGCACCCAGGACGAAGAATATTTTCATCACCTGTCTTTACCTGAAACATCAAAGATCATGGTTATACCAAATCACAATTCCTGTTTATAATCATACTAACAAATCCATCTTTGCACTACGAGCCAAAGATATTCATCAACAAACCATCTTTGCACTACGGGCCAAAGATATTCAACAACAGTTCATCTTTGCACTACAGGCCAAAGATATTCATCAACAGGCCATCTTTGCACTACATGCCAAAGATATTCATCAACAATTCATATTTGCACTACAGGCCAAATATATTCATATCTCAAAGAAATATATAATCATTTCAGAATTTATATAAACAATAATTATAACCATGTTGATCAATTCACCTTTGCACTTAAGCTTAAGATATTCAATTATAAATTCAATGGTCATGATCATACCAGTCACAATTCAACTTTGCACTACAGGCCAAAGAGAACCCTAGTCATGATCATACCAATAATTTACCCATCTTTACACTCCAGTGAAAGAAAATTTCAACATCAGGGTTATAAAAATGTTATATATGATGATAAAATCAATATAATCAACATATAGATTTAATCTCAAGAGTAATATTCATAAATCAACTATAATTTGGTTAGAAAAAGAAACCAATTTTGTCGTGAATAGTAACTCGTGAATAGTAACTTATGAATAGTAACTCGTGAATAGTAACTCGTGAATAGTAACCCCGACTCAAAAAGGTAGAAATTCCACAATAAAATCTATACCAATATTTCGGTATAATGATATTGAAAGAATAACATTTCATAAGCTTATAAACAATTTATTTAAATTGTTTACACTTTACTAATTAATGCATTTAATCATCATAAAATGTCAAACTCATAATATTTCATCACCAATAACTAAAAACCCTCATAAAAAATCTGCATATACCTCATATAGGATTCTGAAGCCATAAAATCCTATTTTCCAATTTTCTTTCCTCACAAAACATATTTAATTCATTTACTCATAACTAGACTATTTTCATAAAAAATACCAAATCAGTTCCAAAAATATTTCTTTTCTGGGATTTAGCATAATATAGTCCCATAGTGAACATATATTTTTCTCAGAATTTTTAAAATTCATTTACTATTTTTCATATGGCCAAAACAGCCGAATATTTAGACATTTATCAAAAATTGTACTTTTGTCTAAAAATTCTGAAATTTACAGAGTATACTTCTATCATATACATGTACTCCCAATAAAAATTTCATCAATTTTGGAGTTAACCACAAGGAATTATAAGCGGTTACTTTTAAAATAGTCTTTTCTCATAAAATTCATAACTCTCAATCTATACATCCAAAAATCATCATTTTTGGACACAATCAAGAAAACTCATCAAAATATCATTTTAAATTTTTCTAGAATTTTTGAAGATCAGAAAAATTACGAAACTGAAAATCATAACAACCCTTACAATCCCTTACTATCCCTTACTATCCCTTACCTCAAAAGAGCAGTACTTCTGACTGGATATCGGATATGATGCTGAAGGAAACTTGCACTGATGAATAGCAACTCACCAAGTATCTAAAAACTCACAAAATATGCTTCATAATATAGAGAGAGAAAGAGAGAAAGCTTATGTTTCTGGTGTGATTTTCAATTCTAACTTAGCCCTCTATTTATAGGAAAATTTTGGTAGGTTTGACCTGCAACCTGATGGCTTTACCTGCTACTATTCCCACCCACCACATTTGAAATATAATTCAGCACATTTCTTCACCAACCACAAGTGGGGCCCACCAATTCTAGAATTTTCCACCAAAATGATAAACTCCGAAAATTCAACAATTTTTGAACCAGTCATCTCGTAAAATTCATAATAAATCATACGTTCATTTTTAACGGTTCAAAATTTGTGGGCATATACTCAACTTATATATGTATAACATATCCAAAAATTACCACGATCCAACGGTCGGATTAAAAATTATAACCCCCGCAAAATATCTCAAAAACCCTAATTTTTAATACCTCCATTCCAACAAAAATACTGATAAAAATCTCAACATTAACTCCTTCATTTTTAACCACAAAAATATGTCCCTCGTTTATATCCACATAAAATAAATATTTCCTTATCATACGAATCAATAATTAATTATTCACAAATAATATTACAGAATCACATTTATGACAACCAGGCCGTTCCCAGGAAAGAGGGGGCTTTCCAATAAGGATTTCTCCTTACTAGCGCGCAATTAGATGACCAAACCTCTCCTTAGACAGAACTTTCTAGACATTGCCAATAATGCTATCTAATAATACTATTCAAATAATATGAATTATTGATCTGATAATGGAAAATACTGTGCAGCAACAATTATTGAACAACAATAATATAAAATTTCAACGTAGCAATTATTGAATCAATAAAATAAAATATTGAACAGTAATTACTGTAACAATTATTGAGTAGTGCCTTCTTACGTAAGAATCAATAATTTCAAAAATACTGTGCAATACCGTGTGCTACTGTGCAATAACGCGTATTACTGTATTTTAACCACCGGGTATTTCAACAGTATTAACGATAACAACTACGCCGTTATTTGTAAAAACTCAAATTTGTCGTTTTTCTTCACCCGACAGTTATTCGTTATGGGGCCCACAAATAGCTGCGCCGTCGTACGAATATTCTCCGACAGAAAGAATATTCCACGACCAAACGAATATTCCCCGACAACAATGATTATTTTATAACCACTTGCTTATTTTGAAAAAAATTCATATTTCACCCATAACTTTAAACTTTTATCAATTTAACCATTTACTGACTAGTAATTATAAGAAAAATTGAATACTTTTATTTCATAAAATTCGGGGTCTTACAACTGGGTATTCCAACAGTATTAACGGTAACAACTACGCCGTTATTAATAAAAAACATATACTTGTCGTTTTCTTCATCCAATCGCTTTCCGTTATGGGGCCCACAAAAGACTGCGCCGTCGTACGAATATTCCCCGACAGGAAGAATATTCCACGACCAAACGAATATTCCCCGACAACAATGAATATTTTATAACCACTTGCTTATTAAAAATATTTATGCATTTTACCCATAACTAACCTCATTAATCAATTTAACACTTACTATTTCAAAATAATAAATAGAGGGAATTTAAATTTTATTTATTAATAATTTGGGGTCTTACAGTATGTTTTATTTTTATAATTATTTTTTAATTATTGTATAGTAGTGTAAAGGACCCTAATTCTTTTTGTGCGGGATGGCCCAAGATTTGTAGTCTGTACCGTACCGTACGTGACTGAGGCCATCTCTCTTGTGTTGACATGGCACTACAGGAAGCAGTTCATGCACGTAGTGGTAGTGGGAGCGGAAGTGGGTAAAATTAATTTACATTCGGCCGACTGATATTTAGTTTTGAGACGGCCACGGGTAGTATGAATAATAGAACACACACACACACACACACACATATATATATATATATATATATATATATATATATATATAATTACTACTTCACTCTCATTTATTTAAGGTCTATGGGAATTTTTGACTTTTTTTTCTTCGACCACATCCCTTATTACCTGTAACAATTTATGAGGGTATATATAGTTTCGTATCATTTATTTTCGAAATTGAGAATTGATATTTTTACAAGATAAAGATCAAAACATATTCCTGACGTTTATCTCGATGTCTCATTTTTATCTTGAATTATTTTTTTTTTAAAATACACTTAACGTTACAAATTTTGAGTCAACTGTGCCTTTCTCGTTAAAAAAAATTCAACTAGACAAACGGATGTGTTAGACGACTAACACGTATGAAAAATAAAATTTAACAAAAACTTAATCATTTCCCTATCCCTTTCTCTCTCTTTCTTCCCTTTTCCTCCTTATTCTCTCTCCTCCATCATCCTTATCAAATTTGTCAAAGATTGACTTAATCTGATGGATCTCTTGTCGGCGGCAACATCACCAAGGCTCAGGCTCATCCTCATCCTCCTCCTCCTCCCTTCTTCTTTCTCATCTTCCATAGGTAGTATATGTATGTAATTCAAACCATACTTTATTATGCTCAAATTTTTTTTTATGTTTTTTTCTTCTTTCTGTGCAGATCAAGTAAGAGCTTTGAGCAGAGAATGATAGAGTTTTGGAACAGAGGATGATGGAGAGATAAGAATACATAAATCGGGAAGATGAGATGACATCTTGAACAGAGGATGATGGAGTTTTGATTGACAAACCCGTTTTTATTTTGAATTTTATTATTGATTTTCAATAAAAATTTTGAGGGTTTTGATCTGAATATTTCAAATTTGGTGAAGATGGCCTTGAATTAGGTCTAGATTTAGGGTTTCATTTGATGCTCAGTAAAGGTTTATTGGGCATATAAACCCTCTATTTTCTCTCTAAAATTCAACAAAACAAGAACAAAAGTTTGAAAATCATAGACTTTAATTAGTATTAGACATGCAATGACAGTAATTCTGCATCTGTGTGGCTGCGTGTAAAAGTTGGATGCACATGTAATTATCATTGAAATCACAATGACAGAGTAATATATTGATAGTAGAATAGATTGAGAAACAGAGTAATGTATTTGATTATAGAGTAGTGCTATGTACACAAGTTTTTTTACAACTATTTTATAAATTATTGATGTGGCATACTCCACCTCAGCGTATTGATCAACAAATTGTTTCAATGTAGTCTTCGGTTTCACACAATATGCTGATGTGGAGTATGCTACCTCAGTTGTTTATAAAATGTTTGTAAAATAGTTTGTGTCTCTAGCATTATTCTTTGATCATATATGCTAATGCAGCTAATTAGCAAGCTATGATTTCGAAATAATATACATATTTTTCAGGAGTATCTTTAGGTGAAGGAACTGGAGCAACTATGTCTGATGATGAGGATGAGATGCACATGGATTACTCTTTGGATCAAACTGGTAGTGGTGCGCATGACTTGATGGGATTTGGTCAGCTTCTTCCAACAGAATTCGAAAGGTCTCTTATGGAGAGAGTTCGACGAGAATTGAAGATCAAGCTGAAACATGTGGTGATTTCCTGAAATACAAAATTACTTGGTTATTATTATTATTAATACCTTGTTGATTTTGAAAATCAATCAAGTTTCAAAAACAGAATATTGTTCATCTTTTTTCTTTCAGATCATACCAAGATATTCAAAAGGTTCTACTTTATTTATATTTTGTTAGTTTCAAAATCTCAACTTTATCATTGATTTGCAGGGATTCAAGAGAAGAAATTCTGAGAAAAGAAGAGCATGTAAATTAACTGGTGACACAACTTCAGTGTGAAAATATGAAGAAAATTACGCGAAAATGTGAGAAAGAGGAGACAATGAGGAGGAAGAGATAGAAGAAAAAGAAAGAAAATGAAAAAGAAATGAATAATTTTTTTATTAAACTTTATTTTTGTCACGTGTCAGTCGCCTAACATATCCGTTTGTCTAGCTGAATTTTTTATAACAGGAGGGGCACAGTTGATTCAAAATTTGTAACGTTAAGTATATTTTTGGAAAAAAAAATAGTTCAGGCTGTAATTAGGACATCGGGGTAAACGTTAAGGGTATTTTTGGATATTTACCTTATTTTCACATAACCCACATTTATGTGATGTGAGTGGGGTTAAATGTTTTTTCAGTCATCGTACTATAGGTCAACTTACAGATGGATAACTGAACTTTTTTTTCTTACAATCAACTCACTGTATTCGATTTTGCTAACAAAAATTAAAAAAACCGTTAAGTCAAAGTTTGACTTAACGGAAATGATGACTAGGTAGCTGACTTGTCTTTCAAAAAAGTCTATGTGGCAATTATTATGCGACGGCGCAGTGATAATGTGGATTTGGAGAAATTTTTTATGAAAAAATGGGAAAAAATATTTTAAAGTATAATATAAATTATAAAAATTAGCCAATAAAAATAAGAAAATAAATAAATAAAAATAATTATTTTTAATAAAAATTAAAAAACGCAATTTTTTTTTATTAAAAAAAATTAAAATGCATTTTTTTAAATAAAAATAATTGTTTTTTTATTTTTATTAAAAAAAAAATTAAAACTTAGCTTTTTTTAATAAAAATAAAAAAATGAAGTTTTTTTTAATAAAAATAATTTAAAGTCAGTTTTTTTAATAAAAAAAATGCAATTTTTTTCTATTTTTTATTAAAAAAAAAATAAAACGCTGATTTTAAATTATAAATAAAAATCAAATTTCTTTATTAAAAAAAATAAAATGCTGAATTTAAATAAAAATGCAAATTTTTTATTAAAAAAAACATTCAAAAATAAAACGCTGATTTTAAATTTTAAAAAATAAATCGCTAATTTTAAAAAAAAAATTATAATTTTTTTATTAAAAAATCAAGCACTGATTTTAAATTTTATATAAAAATCAATTTTTTTATTAAAAAAAAATAAAACGCTGATTTTAAAAAAAATATTTAATAAATTTGTTTCTTTTTTTTAATAAAAAAATAAAACGCTAATTTAAAAAAAAATCATTTTTTTTATTAAAAAAAAAATAAAACGCTGATTTTAATAAAAAATATTTAATAATTTTTTTTCTTTTTTATTAAAAAAATAAAACTCTGATTTTAAATTTTAAATAAAAATCAATTTTTTTATTAAAAAAATTAAAATAAAACGCTTATTTTAAATAAAAATACAATTTTTTTTTATTGAAACGCAATTTTTTTAATAAAAATAAATAATTTTAATAAAAATAAAAAAATGCAAATTTTTTTAATAAAAATAAAAAAAAGCAGTTTTTTTAATAAAAATAAAAAAATTATATTTTTTTAATAAAAATAATTAAACACGCAATTTTTTTTAATAAAAAAAATTAACAGATTAATGTTAAAATATTTTTAATTAAGAGATTTTAAAATTTTAACAGTTTAAAAATTAATCTGTTAATTTTTTTTATTATAAAAAAACTGCATTTTTAACAATTATTTTTATTAAAAAATTCAACGTTTTGTTATTTTTTTAATAATAAAAAAAAGATTGTCGTTTTGAGTTTATCAATATACATTAGCTATTTTTTTTCTACTTTATCCTTATTTAAAGCTTTCTCCTAATTAAAGATTTTTTCTCTTCCCAATGATTCTTATTCAATTCAATGCTATAATTCAAGTAGTAATTGGTTGAATAAAAAGTAATTGGTTGAATTGAATAAAAAATATTGAGAATGAAATAATTGGTTGAGACAATTAATAAGGGTAGTATAGTACTTTTACTAGGTATTAATTATATTCCTTAATTTGTGTGCATTAACTTTAAACGATAATCTTTTAAAAATAGAAAGAATAATTTTTTAAATAAAAAAATGATCCAACATATTTATTGGGTCCATGGCCGGGATTTTTCAATTTTGCTTTCATCAAATGGTGTACTTTGGGATCCACCTGCGGACATTTTAGTTGGGTGGGTTTGCTTTATAAATCTAATGCAGGAAGGCTAAATGTTGCATTTTGAAATTTTCTTCTTTGGGCCTGTATTTCTTTTAATTTCTTTATATTTATGGTGAATTTACCTATAAATGATTTGAAGTCTTTTGTAAACAAATGAGGGAGTAAATTTTTTTTTCTTCTTCTTTTGAACCATAAATAATACTTGTCTACACAGTGAATATGCTTCGGCCAAAAAGTAAAAAACACTAACTCAAAAACTTAATCTAATTTAGTTAATTTACTAGATATATAAATTCGCGCATTGCGGCGGGATTATTTATTTTGTTAAAAATAAATTTATACGTATAATTAATAAATTAAAATATAATAAGAAGATGGTAGATTATTGTGCGATGATCAAATTTTGATAGCATATGCTACATAAATTTATACGTGCAAATTTTGAAAATATAGTGATTTAGGGGATTATAAAATCAACATAATAAATTATGATTGATATTATTTATTATTTTAATTTTGTTTTAAATGTTTTAAACTGTATAATATTATGTTGTAATATAATTTAATTAGTAATGATAATATCTGCATAGTTTAGATATGTAGTAATTTTGTTATTTTGTTATATACTTGTAATATAATATTATATCATACGTGTATTATAATATTATATCATATATGTATGATATAATGTATTTTATAATTATGAATGGTATAATATTAAAAAAATAGTGATTTTAGGATATAGTAATTATGTTTAGAAAAGTAGTGAATTTTTGGGATTATAAAATCAACATAGCAAGTTATGATTGATATTATTTGTTATTTTAATTTTATTTTAAATATTTCACTACTACAAAATAGTAAATAGACAACACTTACAACGTTTTTATAAAAAATGTTGTTGTATTTTTTTTATAACGTTTTTTAACAAAACGTTGTAGATAGATATGAAAAAACGTTATCTATTTAAAAAGAATATTTTTTGGTTTTAACTAGATAACGTTTTTTTTTAAAACGTCATGTACCTAAAAAAACACGGAGCTTAAAAAAAAAGCTTTCTCTTTCGCAGAAGGGTTCAAGTCGTGTATTTTCTTTCTCACCGAGTGTCGTCTCTCATCTCTCTCTGTTTAGCCTCTTTTCGTTCCATCTGTAAAACAAAAGCTCAAGATCCATATCCAAAGAGATAAGATTTCAAGGATTGAGAAAGAGACCGTGAGGAAGATTTGCTGCGGAGATCAGAGATCCTTGGAAAAAAACTAGGGTTTGGCTCAGTACTTTTGATTCCGAAGACGCCGCACAAGCCTATGACACCGCCGCTCAAAATGTGACGCCCCCAGAATAGGTATACAACACCCATTCTGAGTCGCCAAATACATGGTACAGAAAGCAAACTACAACTTCAATAATACAATTGTCGTGCAAAATACGACAACACATACTGTGAGTTTAAATACAAATATTGTCTTCTAGACAATATCCACACTCAAATAAATCCTCATTACAATTATTCAAACACCATTTTACAGAAATAGTGAGGACTGCTAATACATCTTTCTAGAACCATCACTCCATACCCCGACTAGATCCTGCTATGTTCTCACCTCCTGAGAAGAAAAATGGAACAAAAAGGAAAAGGGTGAGCTCAACTAGCCCAGTAAAGAATATTATGACTAAGATAATATACAACAAATTATCGTTAGTCTTCAACAGGGAAAAATTTGATAGAATATAATCGACAACAAGTTTTAGATCAACAACTGCAGCGGAAACAGCAAACCATTAGAAGAGTCAAGTAGAGAAAGAATTCTACTATCTTCTAAGATTTAAAAGTCCATCATCAATATTTTATCCCTGTAACATCAATTAATAATCATCTTTATCCAAATATTCATCTTTGCACTACAAGCCAAAGATATTCATTTGTATCACCTGTCAGTCATGTTCATCTCAACACCTGTTCATCTTTGCACTACAGGCCAAAGATATTCATCAAGTAATCATACATCTTTGCACTACAGGCCAAAGATATTCAGTAATATCATCATTTAGGACTGAGGATAATGAAAAATATCTTAAAGAGAACGAATCCAGTGAGACAGAAGGACAAATATTAGGGATTCGTATAACAGTTTATCCAAGATCAATAATACTTTATAATAATCAATTGTGAAGCAGAATTCAAAAATAAAGATCAGAACATGGATACAATCAAAGATAGTAACCATAATAGACATCTTGGACAAAAAGGGAAAATTTTATTTTTCGGTGAATAGTGCCGTATTCGTGAATAGTACCGTATACGTGAATAGTAACCCCGACACAAAAAGTTCTAAATTTGATAAAAACTCATATCAATATTTCAGCATAATGATATTGAAGAAAATAATATCATTAAGAAGAAAATAATATCCCTTACCTCAAGATATCAGTACTTCTGGATGGAATACCGGTATAAGGCTGAAAGAAACTTGCTCTGATGAATAGAAACTCTCAAAGTATCTAAATACTCACAAGATACACTCAATAATCTAGAGAGAGAAAGAGAGAAAACTTGTTTCTGGTGTGATTTTCAATTCTAACTTAGCCCTCTATTTATAGGAAAATTTTAGTAGGCTTGACCTGCAACCTGATGGCTTTACCTGCTACTATTCCCACCCACCACATTTGAAATATAATTCAGCACATTTCTTCACCAACCACGAGTGGGGCCCACCAATTCTAGAATTTTCCATCAAAATGATAAACTCCGAAAATTCAACAATTTCTAAACCAGTCATCTTGTAAAATTCATAATAAATCATACGTTCATTTTTAACGGTTCAAAATTTGTGGACATATACTCAACTTATATATGTATAACATATCCAAAAATTACCACGATCCAACGGTCGGATTAAAAATTATAACCCCCGCAAAATATCTCAAAAACCCTGATTTTTAATACCTCCATTCCGACAAAAATACTGATAAAAACCTCAACATTAACTCCTTTATTTTTAACCACAAAAATATATCCCTCATTTATATCCACATAAAATAATTATTTCCTTATCATATGAATCAATAATTAATTATTCACAAATAATATTACAGAATCACATTTATGACAACCAGGCCGTTCCCAGGAAAGAGGGGGCTTTCCAATAAGTATTTCTCCTTACTGGCGCGCAATTAGATGACCAAACCTCTCCTTAGACAGAACTTTCTAGACATTGTCAATAATGTTATCTAATAATATTATTCAAATAATATGAATTATTGATCTGATAATGGAAAATACTGTGCAGCAACAATTATTGAAACAACAATAATATAAAATATCAACGCAGCAATTATTGAATCAATAAAATAAAATATTAAACAATAACTACTATAACAATTATTGAGTAGTGCCTTCCTTCGTAAGAATCAATAATTGGTGCAATACCGTGTGCTACTGTATTTTAACCACCGGGTATTCCAACAGTATTAACGGTAACAACTACGCCGTTATTTATAAATAACTTATACTTGTCGTTTTCTTCATCCAATCGCTTTCCGTTATGGGGCCAACACAAGGCTGCGCCGTCGTACGAATATTCCCCGACAGCAAGAATATTCCACGACCAAACGAATATTCCCCGACAAAATAAATATTTTATAACTACTTGCTTATTTTGTAAAATTTACACATTTCACCCATAACCAAAGTATTATATCAAATTAACTCCTTATTATTCACAATAATATTTAGATAAAATTTGATTTTATTCATTAATAAGTTGGGGTCTTACAACCTCCCCTCCTTATGAAATTTCGTCCTCGAAATTGACGTACGTACCTGATGTTTCAAAAAGGTGAGGAAACCTCGCTTTCATTTCTGATTCCAACTCCCAGGTCATTTCTTCAATAGCATGGTTTCTCTACAAAATCTTAACTTGTGGTATAACCTTCGTGCGTAGGACATGCTCTTTCATATCCAAGATCTTAACAGGTAGCTCCTCGTACGTTAAATCTTCAGCTATCTCGTCTAGTTCTAACTTAATAATGTGGTTCGGGTCTTTAACATATTTACGAAGCATAGATATGTGAAAAACATTATGAACACGAGACATGCTTGGAGGTAATGCGAGTCTATATGCCACATTTCCTATTCGCTCAAAAATCTCAAATGGACCAACAAATCTTGGATTGAGCTTTCCACTTTTCCCAAATCTTGTAACTCCCTTCCATGGTGCAACACGTAACAATACATGATCCCCAATATTAAATTCCACGTCCTTCCGATGAAGATCCGCATAACTCTTTTGTCGATCCTGTGCCGTTTGTATACGTTGTCGAATCGTTTAGATCTTCTCTGTAGTAATGCGTACCAACTCTGGTCCCAATAATGTTGCTTCACCCACCTCGTCCCAGCATATTGGAGAATGACATTTTCTTCCATACAACGCCTCGAATGGAGCCACACCTATGCTCGCCTGATAACTGTTGTTGTAGGAGAATTCCACCAATGGTAGGTACTTATCCCAACTCCCTTTGAGATCTAGGACACAAAGTCTTAATAGATCTTCAAGAGTTTGAATAGTTCTCTCTGATTGTCCGTCCGTTTGAGGATGGTATGCCGAACTGAATCGTAAATTTGTGCCCATAGCTTTCTGCAAGCTAACCCAAAATTGTGAAGTGAATCTTGGGTCACGATCTGAAACTATGGATACTGGCATGCCATGCAATCTCACAATCTCGTTCACGTACATACTAGCAAGACATTCAAGGGAATAAGTCTCACGTATCGGCAAGAAATGAGCGGACTTGGTTAATCTATCAACAATAACCCAAATCGCATCTATGCCTTGAGAAACCTTGGGAAGACCCGTAACAAAATTCATATTAATGTGTTCCCACTTCTATTTCGGAATCTCAAGTGGTTGCAATGGACCCTTTGGTACTTGATGCTCTGCTTTTACACGTTGAGAAGTTAAACATCTCGAGATAAACTCCGCGATCTCTCTTTTCATATTGCTCCACCAAAATGTATGTCGAAAATCGTGATACATTTTGGTACTCCCAGGATGGATTGCAAACGGTGTGTTGTGTGCCTCCATCATTATTCTATGCTTCAAGTCAAAATCGTTAGGAACACAAAGTCTGGAGTTTACTCGAAGTATTCCTTCTTCATCGATTCTTGCTTCTGGAATAGCACCTTCTTGCACTTTCTTCTTCATACGCATCAGCTCTATGTCCGTAGCTTGAGCAGCTTTAACTTTATCGATTAAAGTCGGTTCTACTCGTATATTTGATATCATCATGTGGGTACTTGGAGCCTTCATCTCTATCTCCATCCTTTGCAAGTCATACAAAATGGGCCTTTGTGTTAACAACATTGCACTCGTACCCGCATATGATCTTCTACTCAATGCGTCAGCTACTACGTTTGCTTTTCCAGGATGATATTAGATGGTATGATCGTAATCTTTCAACAGCTCGAGCCAACGTCGCTGCCGCATGTTGAGTTCTTTTTGGGTGAAAAAATATTTGAGGCTTTTATGATCCGTATAGATCTCCACTTTCTCCCCATACAGGTAGTGTCTCCAGATCTTCAACGCAAAAACGACTGCTGCCAACTCCAAATCATGAGTAGGATAATTCCTCTCATATTCTTTGAGTTGTCGTGAGACATAGGCTATGACTTTCCCATGTTGCATGAGAACACATCCTAACCCTTTGCCTGAAGCATCGCTGTAGATAACAAATCCATCCGAACCAGATGGTATTGTCAGAACAGGTGCAGAAATGAGTCTCCTCTTGAGTTCTTAAAAACTCTTCTCGCATTCCTCACTCCATACGAATTTTGTATCTTTCCGAGTCAGCTGCGTTAATGGAATAGCGATTCGAGAATATCCTTCAACGAATCTCCGATAATAACCAACTAAGCCTAGAAAGCTACATATTTCGATTACCGACTTAGATTGCTCTCAGCTGTGACTCATATCCCAACCTTGGATAGCACGTCACAATGACACCTATCAGTTTACTATCGCACGAATATGGCGTCCCCTACGGAGAGTTTGGTTTTGGTGCATTCCACAAAAGAAGTCACTAGATAGAGGCTCGGGTACCAACTTCTATAGTTGGGTTTTTAACTCCTGAAGTTCAATAGGAGCTATTCAATATGAGATTTTAGAAATGGGTTTTGTATCGAATTCAAAGATGATACAAAATTCAATATCACGCTCTGGAGGTAGGCCAAGAAATTCTTCAGGAAATACTTCAGGAAATTCACTAACAACAGAAATATCATTCAAATCTGACGTATTTTTTGTTCAAGTCCATGACATGGGCTAAGAAAGCTTGACATCCGTTTTTTAATAAACGAATGGCTTTATGGTTTGATATAACAGTGATTGATTTTAATGACTTAGTTGCTTGAATTCGTACAACAGGTTGGTTAGGAATATGAAAACTAACAACCTTACGAAAACAATCAATTTTGGCATGATGAGTAGTTAACCAACCAATCCCTAAAATCACATCAAAAGCAAGTATCTTTAAAGAGATAAGGTCAACAGGTAATGTGATAGTGCCAACTTGGATCATGCGAGATTTATAAGCTGTAGATGTAACGAAGGTTTCACCTAACAGAGTTTCAACAGATAAGTCAAAGTCCAATTTCTCCGGAGTCAAGTTTAAACGTTGAGCACAAGCAGGAGAGATAAAAGAATGGGTAGAACCGGTATCTAGTAAAGTATAAACTTCGCAAGAATTCAAGATTAGCTTACCCGTGATCACCTCGTTCGGGTTTCTCGCGTTTTGGCCAGTCACGACAAACGCCCTTCCAGGAACCGCTGATTTCGATTTATCCGGGACAACTTTTGGAGTCACCATCCCCGCTGAACTTGGTTTTGCTACAGAACACTCTCGAGCAATATGACCCTCCTTTCCATAGTTATAACATACCTTGGATTGTTGTGGGCAGTTTGGGCTGATATGTCCCTCTTTCCCACATTTGTAACATACGACCGGTGGTCGTTCTCCTCCCCTAGAAACAGTTGATGTTTGTGCTGACGTCTTCACGTTATCATTATTGTACCTTCTCTTCTTTAAATCTCCTCCCGACTCGCTCCTTCTATTATCACGACCACGATTACCACCAGAGTGGTTACCGCTTTTGTCCGAATGTTTTCCTCCCTGCTGGTGTTCATTACTTCGATGACTGTCGCCACCGGTATGACCCTGGTTGTGGTCCCTCGGTTGCACATACTCATTATCTCGCTCTAATAATTGAGCCATGTTTACAACATCTGAATATAAAAAAAATTTATGAGAGATAAGATATTGCCGAATCTCGGGTTTTAAACCTCTCAGAAACATCCTTGTCATTCGTTCCTCATTCTCGACCAAATGAGGTGCAAACCTGGATAACTCTGTAAACTTCGCCTCGTACTGGGACACCGTCATATTATTTTGTTCCAGTCTAATAAACTCTACCTCCTTCATATGACGAATACTTTCAGGAAAGTATTTGTCATTAAACAGTTTCTGAAACGTTTCCTAGGACATGTTGAGTGCGTCAGGCTGGGTACGCTTCACAGACTCCCACCAGTAGTCTGCCTCACCGCGGAACATAAAGGTGGCGAATGGAACCTTCTGTTCCTCCGTGCATCCCAAGACATCGAATATCTTGGTAATTTGCTTGACCCACGTTTCTGCCATGATCGGATCCGATTTTCCCTTAAATTCTGGTGGTCCCAATTCTTTGAACTGCTTAGCTGTGACAAACCTCGCGTTGTTATCATTTCCACCCGTATTCTGCACACGAGTCTCCCTCGTCTGATTTTGCATGAACTGCAAAAAGCTCCTAAACATTCCATCATTCATCGTTTGCTCGGTAACGTTGTTTACAGGAGGAATATTGCCTTCCTATTGCACGTTCCCCTGGGTGGTGATCAAAGGTGTCTCCACGGTCTGATTTACTCTATTATTAACGTTCTCAGCTGCCATTCTTAAATATTGCCATAAAACAAGGGTTAATAGTCATGTTATATATTATCCCTATACTCTGACCGACCAAATAAACACCAAATAAACTTAGTCAGGTCATACTAGCGAAGGAATTCCTCGTCTCTCCCCTCCTAGTTCTTGTCTAACATCTCAGCCAGGGATCATATCCCTAAGCTCTGATACCAACTGTGACGCCCCCAAAATAGGTATACAACACCTATTCTGAGTCGCCAAATATATGGTACAGAAAGCAAACTACAACTTCAATAATACAATTGTCGTGCAAAATACGACAACACATACTGTGAGTTTAAATACAAATATTGTCTTCTAGACAATATTCACACTCAAATAAGTCCTCAATACAATTATTCAAACACTATTTTACAGAAATAGTGAGGACTGCTAAAATATCTTTCTAGAACCATCACTCCATACCCCGACTAGATCCTGCTATGTTCTCACCTCCTGAGAAGAAAAATGGAACAAAAAGGAAAAGGGTGAGCTCAACTAGCCCAGTAAAGAATATTATGACTAAGATAATATACAACAAATTATCGTTAGTCTTCAACAGGGAAAAATCTGATAGAATATAATCGACAACAAGTTTTAGATCAACAACTGCAGCGGAAATAGCAAACCATTAGAAGAGTCAAGTAGAGAAAGAATTCTACTATCTTCTAAGATTTAAAAGTCCATCATCAATATTTTATCCCTGTAACATCAATTAATAATTATCTTTATCCAAATATTCATCTTTGCACTACAAGCCAAAGATATTCATTTGTATCACCTGTCAGTCATGTTCATCTCAACACCTGTTCATCTTTACACTACAGGCCAAAGATATTCATCAAGTAATCATACATCTTTGCACTACAGGCCAAAGATATTCAGTAATATCATCATTTAGGACTGAGGATAATGAAAAATATCTTAAAGAGAACGAATCCAGTGAGACAGAAGGACAAATATTAGGGATTCGTATAACAGTTTATCCAAGATCAATAATACTTTATAATAATCAATTGTGAAGCAGAATTCAAAAATAAAGATCAGAACATGGATACAATCAAAGATAGTAACCATAATAGACATCTTGGACAAAAAGGGAAAATTTTATTTTTCGGTGAATAGTGTCGTATTCGTGAATAGTACCGTATACGTGAATAGTAACCCCGACACAAAAAGTTCTAAATTTGATAAAAACTCATATCAATATTTCAGCATAATGATATTGAAGAAAATAATATCATTAAGAAGAAAATAATATCCCTTACCTCAAGATATCAGTACTTCTGGACGGAATACCGGTATAAGGCTGAAAGAAACTTGCTCTGATGAATAGAAACTCTCAAAGTATCTAAATACTCACAAGATATACTCAATAATCTAGAGAGAGAAAGAGAGAAAACTTGTTTCTGGTGTGATTTTCAATTCTAACTTAGCCCTCTATTTATAAGAAAATTTTAGTAGGCTTGACCTGCAACCTGATGGCTTTACCTGCTACTATTCCCACCCACCACATTTGAAATATAATTCAGCACATTTCTTCACCAACCACAAGTGGGGCCCACCAATTCTAGAATTTTCCATCAAAATGATAAACTCCGAAAATTCAACAATTTCTAAACCAGACATCTTGTAAAATTCATAATAAATCATACGTTCATTTTTAACGGTTCAAAATTTGTGGACATATTCTCAACTTATATATGTATAACATATCCAAAAATTACCACGATCCAACGGTCGGATTAAAAATTATAACCCCCGCAAAATATCTCAAAAATCCTGATTTTTAATACCTCCATTCCGACAAAAATACTGATAAAAACCTCAACATTAACTCATTCATTTTTAACCACAAAAATATATCCCTCATTTATATCCACATAAAATAATTATTTCCTTATCATATGAATCAATAATTAATTATTCACAAATAATATTACAGAATCACATTTATGACAACCAGGCCGTTCCCAGGAAAGAGGGGGCTTTCCAATAAGGATTTCTCCTTACTGGCGCGCAATTAGATGACCAAACCTCTCCTTAGACAGAACTTTCTAGACATTGTCAATAATGTTATCTAATAATATTATTCAAATAATATGAATTATTGATCTGATAATGGAAAATACTGTGCAGCAACAATTATTGAAATAACAATAATATAAAATATCAACGCAGCAATTATTGAATCAATAAAATAAAATATTGAACAATAACTACTATAACAATTATTGAGTAGTGTCTTCCTTCGTAAGAATCAATAATTGGTGTAATACCGTGTGCTACTGTATTTTAACCACCGGGTATTCCAACAGTATTAACGGTAACAACTACGCCGTTATTTATAAATAACTTATACTTGTCGTTTTCTTCATCCAATCACTTTCCGTTATGGGGCCCACACAAGGCTGCGCCGTCTTACGAATATTCCCCGACAGCAAGAATATTCCACGACCAAACGAATATTCCCCGACAAAATGAATATTTTATAACTACTTGCTTATTTTGCAAAATTTACATATTTCACCCATAACCAAAGTATTATATCAAATTAACTCCTTATTATTCACAATAATATTTAGATAAAATTTGATTTTATTCATTAATAAGTTGGGGTCTTA
Source organism: Panax notoginseng (assembly GCA_016801055.1). Lineage (NCBI taxonomy): Eukaryota > Viridiplantae > Streptophyta > Magnoliopsida > Apiales > Araliaceae > Panax > Panax notoginseng. The sequence continues at coordinate 228,264,184 of CM029015.1, read as the reverse complement.
CACGAAATCTACGCGGCCCAAAAGCAAGGGTTTGGCTCGGTACTTTTGCTTCGTCGTCATTGTCCTAAGCTTCACTTCTTTTGGTGGTTGTGGGTGGGTGATAATCATGCTTCTTTTTTGTTTGATTTTTCATCATAGAGAAGTATATAATCAATTAGTTTCTGCTTTGAGTGGCTCATTTCAGGTTTTGAATAGGGCTGATTGGGTGATTGTTGGTTTTTGAGTGCTGTAGCTATTCTAACAAAGGTTTCACGAATATCAGAAGTTATAATTACACCAGAATATAACGAGGAAGGAATCTACACCGTTCGCTTTTGCATTCAGGTACTGGCTGCTTGTTCTGCACCTGTTTTAGTTTGTTTGACTGGAATTATATATCTAATTTCTGGTGTGAAAAAGTATACTGATAATTTCCTTACCTTCTGATTTAAGGAATATGCTTATATGATCTGGCTAAGTATCTGATAAAGAATTATACTGGATAAATAGAAGCATAGCCACTCTTACGATCACCACGCTACTAAAAACAGGCAACGAATCAAGTGTTGATCGTTTGATGAAACAAATAACTAATTTCATGTCTGACATTGCTGATGAGTTCAAAATCGTTGTTGTGGAAGCCATTAGATCATTGTGTCTAAAGTTCCCTCTCAAGTACAGATCTCTATAAGTGTGTTTAATGTGCTTCTTTCTTGGACAAATGAGGTGTTTTAATTAAGTTTCTTACCGTTTTCCTTTTCGAAATTTCAAGGATGAATTTCTTAAGAAATATACTGAGGGAAAAAGGTGGTTTTGATTACAAGAAAGCCATTGTTGATTCTATCGTTATCTTCATAAGAGATATACCAGATGCAAAAGAAAGTGGGTTGCTTCACCTTTGCGAATTTATTGAGGATTGTGAATTCACATATCTTTCTACACTGGTTGGTATTTTTGCCTTATGTTATTCTTTTCCTGTCATCAGCACGACTCAGCAATTTAATTAGCTAGTTACGGAGGTATGATGTTTGGAATTTTCCTTGGTAAAGATTATGTTCATCAGCTGAGACTTTTTACGGAGGTATAATGTTTGGAATTTTCCCTGAATTCACACGGCATTTTCACTGCTGATTTCCTATGTTTTTTATTATTATTTTTTGGTGTAGGAGAAACAGAAGTATTTAGCTCACTCAACACAATTAGACTATGTTGAAAAGATTGATAAGTTTGTCGAGTTCCCACTTGAGTTGGACTTGCAGTCGTACACTAGTAGCAGTCACAATAGTACCGTGAGTTTGTTTATTATGCTAATTACTTCATTTGCCACCCATATGTCTGGTTCCTCTTCCTCATGAGGGGTATAGGACTCTAGTAAGCTGGCCCGAAAGTAACTTGAAGGAATGTAATATGACTTTGACATGTTTTAGGTTTTGAAGATCAGTTTTAGGTATAGGTGAGCATTAATTGATCGTCTCTTATTCTTTACAATTCAAGTATAATTACATTTTAGCTTTCTATCTAGAGACGTCTTCATTGGATCTGATTTTTCACTTCACATTAGCACTTAAAGCCTAGTTTGTTTTCTATAAAAGTGGAAGGCATGATCATGCCCTTTTGAGCCGAATGTGGTAAAATGAACATTCCTTCTGCAGACAAAGTTTTGGCCCAAACTATTCTGCATTCAAATTTAGATCCTGTCCCAGATCAGTTTACCACAACTGTTGAAAGAAACTTGCCTTTGAGTACTTGTGCTGCTACTGTGTTGCATCATCTATAACAGCAAGTTCTTTCAAATTACTTTATTTTGCTTTTCTGACAATTTTTTTTTGTTCCAGAGATGTCCAAGCTGACTGCAAGTATCTGTTGGAATATCTTGGCTCATAAAAGTGATGAAGTTAGCGACATTGGTGTTAAAATATATCAAAAGCCAAGTCTACAGTTAGTGTATGTTATAGGCCCACCACGTTCAGAGGAGCTCGAGGAGTATGATTTTGGGCCTGAAGATCTTAAGGTTTTGAGTGATGCTGTAGATGGTTACTCGCTTAAGACTTACGACTTCTCAGGCCCCCAGAATCCTGGTCCAAATGCACCTTTGAAGTCGATCCACTCCATCTTGCAGCTGCTGCTTGGTACCAGCCATAGCAGTTGAATCTTACTTGCAAACTCGAATCTGGTTGCAGATTTTAATCGATAGTGTTCCTCTTAAAGAGTTGGATATCAGATGGCTGAGGGAAAGTATTGGTTATGTTGGACAGGTTAGGCTTATAATCTGCAAGATATGCTTGAGGCTAGTTATAAAGTTGTTATCTAAATATTCTATTGTGAGCAGGAACCTCATCTTTTTAATATGGATATCAAGTCAAACATAAGGGTATGCATTTATAATTCTCAGTTAAGTGACTTCTTTTGCTATAGTAGTCATGAGGAATACCATTATTTATTTTCATAAAATTTAAAAACTTTGTTAAATATCACAAAAACGTATATACAATCAGATTTTCAGATATGTTTCCGACTAGTACTAGTTGTGGTAGTTCTTCTGTTCTAAGCAGATTCAATCTTTTCAGATATGTTGTGATTAGCAAATTGGTGACTAACAGAAAAAAGTGTGTCGACTGTTGTTTAATGTGCCCCTTTCTGAACCTTTTTCAACCAAAGTTTAGCACCTTATAGAAATAAGGCTTGTAAGGAAATCTGGTAACAGTTCTTATGTTTTTCTTTAATGAATGTTTGAATTGAACAATTTCTGTTCATATTTTTTGAATCTTTTGATAATCTACAATATTTCCCCTTTTGTAGCTAAAGAAGATAGATTCTTACTTTTCATATTTCATATTAGATTAAAACTCAGTCTTTTGGTTGGCGGCTGGATGTGACATCAGCACAACTTCTTGTGACTGATAATGATTTTAGGGACTCAGATTTCAGGAAGCAACTAACTGAAACAGTGACATCCTTGTTGGCTCTAAAAGTTGTGCAGTCAGCAATAGGAAAGCTCCATATGAGGTATGCTTCGCTTTTTTATTTCTACTTGTTAATTGTTATTGTGAATTACATTTGCTGCTGCTTCAATTGAAAAACTGGAAATGTGATTTGGTGTAACCATGATCTTTGATGTTTCAGGTGATGAAAATTATATTCGTCCTGGATGCGAAAAGGAATTTAGAATTATAATTATGATTATGAGTTATTCATATAATTGTGGAAAGGAACTGTTGATTAATGTTACAGGGATAAAACATTGTTGGTGGATTTTTAACATGGAGAAGATAATAGACTTTATAGTCTATTTGACTCTTCTAATGGATTGCTCGTTCCGCTGCAACTATGGTTGAAATTTTTATCATTTACCATATGTTCTAAATCTCTGATTTATTATTGATGAAGGCTATTGATAATTTAATTATCTTTAGTCATGATATTCTTTACTGAGCTAGTTGTGCTCACCCTTTTGCTTCACAATTCCTTTCAGGTAATAAGAGTGTAGCTGGGTCGAGCGAGGATAACGGAAAAATAGAACGGTGGTCTCTAGCTGTGGATGTTCTCTCGAAGCAGTATAGAAAAGTTCATTTAGTAGTTTTATTTGGTGAATCCAATAGGGTAAGGTGTACCCACGTTGGAAGGGTGGTTTGCCATTATCATACAAGATGTCTAACGACATACAACCTCGTGTCATCATAAGACAGGGATGTGCTCATCCACTTGCTGATTATATATACGAGCACTACCTATATAATCTTGGTGTTTGTTTGAAGTATAATTCTCAATTAGAGACAGTAGAGATAATGATATGTCAAGAGAAGACTCACCATTGGGAAGAATATGATAGTAATCTTCTCGTTTTTCTTTGGGGTCTATTGGGTCAACCAAGAATAATTCTGTGGCCATATGATATCTATCATAACTTAGACGCATGGCCTCCCATGTACGAAGGTTTCCTTGAGCACTTCCCAAAGATTCTAATTTCTAAAACAGTTTTTGACTATACCTTTATGTAAGGTGTCATTGTGAGATGATGTCCACGGTTGGAACATGAGTCACATTTGGTATATATTTGTATCCAAACTCACAGCATATGTGTTGTTGTATTTTGCACGACAATTGTTATAATAAAGTTACAGTTGTTTTCTATACCATGTATTTGGCGACTCAGAATAGGTTGGATGGAATGGACCTATTTTGGGGTCGTTACTTTTGGTATCAGAGCTTAGGGATATGATCTCTGGCGGAGATCGGGGAATACAACTAGGAGGGGAGAGATGAGTAAATCCTTCGCTAGTGTGTCCTACCTAAGCTTATTTGTTGGTTAGTCATAATATTGGGATATTATATGATATGTTAATTTTTTTAATTAACCCTTGTTTTATGGCAGTATTTGAGAATGACAGTTGAGAATGCTAACAATGGAGTGAATGTGTGACGCCCCCAAAACAGGTCCATTCCACCCAACCCATTCTGAGTCGCCAAATATATGGTACAGAAACAACTACAACTTTATTATTACAATTGTCGTGCAAAATACGACAACACATATACTGTGAGTTTAAATACAAATATTATCATCTAGACAGTATTCATACTCAATTAAGTCCTCATTATACTTATTGATATACTATTTTACAAAATAGTGAGGACTACTAAAATAACTGTCTTGAACCATCATTCCATACCCCGACTAGTACTCGCTATATTCTCGCCTCCTGAGAAAAAAATGGAACAACAAGGACAAGGGTGAGCTCAACTAGCCCAGTAAAGAATATTATGACTAAGATAATATACAACAAATTATCGTTAGTCTTCAACAGGGAAAAATTTAATAGAATACAATAGACAACAAGTTTTAAATCAATATTCGCAGCGAAAACAGCAAACCATTAGAAGAGTCAAGTAGAGAATGAGTTCTACTATCTTCTAAGATTTAAAAGTCCATCATCAATATTTTATCCCTGTAACAACAATCAATAACCATCTTTAATCAAATATTCATCTTTGCACTACAGGCCAAAGATATTCATTTGTATCACCAGTCGATCATGTTCATCTCAACACCTGTTCATCTTTACACTACGGGCCAAAGATATTCATCAGAAATCATCAATCTTTGCACTACAGGCCAAAGATATTCAATTATATCATCATTTAGGACTGAGGATGATGAAAAATATTTTAAAGGAAACGAATCCAGTGAAGCAAAAGAACAAATATTAGGGATTCGTATTACAGTTTATCTATGTCCAAAAATACCTCATAAACAATCATAGTGAAGTAAAATTCAAGAATGATCAAAACATGGATACAATCAAAGCTAGTATCCAGAATAGATATTTTGGACGAAAAGAAGAAAATTTCATTTTTCGGTGAATAGTAACTCGTGAATAGTAACTCGTGAATAGTAACTCATGAATAGTAACCCCGACATGAAAAGTTCCAAATTTGAGAAAAAGTTCAGATCAATACTTCGGCATAATGATATTGAAGAAAATAATATCATTTAAAAAGAAATAACATCCCTTACCTCGGAAATACGGTACTTTTGACTGGAATACTAGATATAGTGCTGAAGGAAACTTGCACCGTATAGCAACACTCAAAGTATCAAATACTCACAAGAATACGCTCGATATAGAGAGAGAAAGAGAGAGAAACTTGTGTTTCTGGTGTGATTTTCAATTCTAACCTAAGCACCTATTTATAGGAAATTGCATAGAACACCAAAGTAGAAAATTGAATATAATAATATATTTATAACCAAATTTTCCTTAGCCCACCACATCAAAAACATATTTTTTACACAAATGCACCAAAAATACAAAACATGTTTTAAACAATTTTTGTAACAAAAATCAATTCAGACTCAATAATTCGGAACTTCAATAATTCGTAATAAATAGCCCTTTTATCAGAAAATTCGAATCTCGCGAGTTTTTATAGGAAATTCAATTCTCTACAACTTTGCAGAAGAAAGTTTTTCCAAATTCCAAACAGAAATTGACCGAAATCCACAAACGGGCGATTTTACAGTCTAGAATAAATTTTCGGTCAAGAATTGTGTCCACCAACACACAAAACATGTGTTAAACATTTAATCCAACAAAAATACTTTTCCTCCTCATTTATTCATATATCCCACATTCATTGTAAAAATATCACCATTAATATATTATTAAAATAATATATTTAAATGAATTATTTTATCAGAAAAAAATAAAATATTAACTTTCAACAATTGTCACATTAAAATTTTCTCCATCTATATCCACATAAAATTAATATTTTCCTCATCATATAAATCAATAATTAATTATACATAAATAATATTACAGAACCACAGTACTGGCAACCAGGCCGTTCCCAGGAAAGAGGGGGCTTTCCAATAAGGATCTCTCCTTACTGGCGCGCAATTAGATGACCAAACCTCTTCTTAGACAGAACTTTCTAGACATTGCCAATAATATTATCTAATAATATTATTCAGATAATATGAGTTATTGCTCCGATAATAAAAAATACTGTGTAGTGACAATTATTAAAACAACAGTAATATAAAATATCAACGCAGCAATTATTGAATCAATAAAATACAATATTGAACAGTAATTACTGTAACAATTATTGAATAGTGCTTTCTTACGTAAGAATCAATAATTGGTGCAATACCGTGTGCTACTGTGCAACAACGCGTATTACTGTGTTTTAACCACCGTGTATTCCAACAGTATTAACGGTAACAACTACGCCGTTATTTATAAACAACTTATTTTTGTCGTTTTCTTCATCCAATCGCTTTTCGTTATGGGGCTCACACAAGGCTGCTCCGTCGTACGAATATTTCCCGACAACAAGAATATTCCACGACCAAACAAATATTCCCCGACAACAATGAATATTTTAGGACCACTTGCTTATTTGAAATATTTGCGCATTTTACCCATAACTAACCACATTAATCAAATCAACCCTTACTATTTCAAAATAATAAATAGAGGAAATTAAATTTCATTTATTAATAATTTGGGGTCTTACAACCTCCCCTCCTTATGAAATTTCGTCCTCGAAATTGACATACGTACCTGGTATTTCGAAAAGATGAGGATACCTCGCTTTCATTTCCGTTTCCAACTCCCAGGTCATTTCCTCAATAGCATGGTTTCTCCACAAATCCTTAACGTGTGGTATGACCTTCGTGCGTAGGACATGCTCCTTCCTATCCAAGATCTTGACAGGTACCTCTTCGTACGTTAAGTCTTCAGCTATCTCGTTTGGTTCTAACTCAATAACGTGGTTCGGGTCGGCCACATATTTACGTAACATCGATACGTAAATAACGTTATGAACACGTGACATACTTAGCGTTAAGGCGAGTCTATAGGCCACAGTTCCTACTCGATCGAGGATTTCAAATAAATTGAAGGCTTAAGCTTTCTTCTCTTCATCGACTCTTACTTCTAGAATAACACATTCTTGCACCTTCTTCTTTATATTCATCAGCTCCAGGTCTGTAGCTTGAGTGGCTTTAACGTTATCGATTAAAGTCGATTTTACGCGTATACTTGACATCATCGCACTCGTTCCTGCATATGATCTTCTACTCAATGCGTCAGCTACCGCGTTCGCTTTTTCAGGATGGTATTGGATGGTATGATCGAAATCTTTCAACAGCTCGAGCCAACGTCGGTGTCGCATGTTGAATTCTTGGAAGCTCTTCTCGCATTCCTCGGTCCATTCGAAGTTTGTATCTTTTCGAGTCAGCTGAGTTAATGGAGTAGCGATTCGAGAAAATCCTTTTACGAATCTCCGATAATAACTAGAAAGCTACGTATTTCGATTACTGACTTAGGTTGCTCTCAACTGTGACTCATATCCCAATCTTGGATAGCACGTCACAATGACACCTATCAGTTTACTACCGCACTAATATGGCATCCCCTACGGAGAGTTTGGCTTCAGTGCATTCCACAAAGGAAGTCACCAGATAGAGGCTCGGGTACAAACTTCTACAGTTAGGTTTTTAACTCCTGAAGTTCAATAGGATCCATTCGATATGAGATTTTAGAAGTGAGTTTTGTACCAGATTCAAAGTGATACAAAATTCAATATCATGCGTAGGCCAAGAAATTCTTCAGGAAATACGTCAGGGATTTACTAACAATAGAAATATCATTCAAATCTGACGTATTTTTGTTCAAGTCCATAACATAGCTAAGAAAGCTTGACATCTGTTTTTCAATAAATGAATGACTTTACGGCTTGATATGAAAGAGTTTGACTTCAATGGTTTGGTTGCTTTAATTTGAATAACAGATAACATCCCTTACCTCGGAAATACGGTACTTCTGACTGGAATACTAGATATAGTGCTGAAGGAAACTTGCACCGTATAGCAACACTCAAAGTATCAAATACTCACAAGAATACGCTCGATATAGAGAGAGAAAGAGAGAGAAACTTGTGTTTCTGGTGTGATTTTTAATTCTAACCTAAGCACCTATTTATAGGAAATTGCTTAGAACACCAAAGTAGAAAATTGAATATAATAATATATTTATAACCAAATTTTCCTTAGCCCACCACATCAAAAACATATTTTTCACACAAATGCACCAAAAATGCAAAACATGTTTTAAACAATTTTTGTAACAAAAATCAATTCAGACTCAATAATTCAGAACTTCAATAATTCGTAATAAATAGTCTTTTTATCAGAAAATTCGAATCTCGCGATTTTTTATAGGAAATTCAATTCTCTACAACTTTACAGAAGAAAGTTTTTCCAAATTCCAAACAGAAATTGACCGAAATCCACAAACGGGCGATTTTACAGTCTATAATAAATTTTCGGTCAAGAATTGTGTCCACCAACACACAAAACATGTGTTAAACATTTAATCCAACAAAAATACTTTTCCTCCTCATTTATTCATATATCCCACATTCATTGTAAAAATATCACCATTAATATATTATTAAAATAATATATTTAAATGAATTATTTTATCAGAAAAAAATAAAATATTAACTTTCAACAATTGTCACATTAAAATTTTCTCCATCTATATCCACATAAAATTAATATTTTCCTCATCATATAAATCAATAATTAATTATACATAAATAATATTACAGAACCACAGTACTGGCAACCAGGCCGTTCCCAGGAAAGAGGGGGCTTTCCAATAAGGATCTCTCCTTACTGGCGCGCAATTAGATGACCAAACCTCTCCTTAGACAGAACTTTCTAGACATTGCCAATAATATTATCTAATAATATTATTCAGATAATATGAGTTATTGCTCCGATAATAAAAAATACTGTGTAGTGACAATTATTAAAACAACAGTAATATAAAATATCAACGCATCAATTATTGAATCAATAAAATACAATATTGAACAGTAATTACTGTAACAATTATTGAGTAGTGCCTTCTTACGTAAGAATCAATAATTGGTGCAATACCGTGTGCTACTGTGCAACAACGCGTATTACTGTGTTTTAACCACCGTGTATTCCAACAGTATTAACGGTAACAACTACGCCGTTATTTATAAATAACTTATTTTTGTCGTTTTCTTCATCCAATCGCTTTCCGTTATGGGGCTCACACAAGGCTGCGCCGTCGTACGAATATTCCCCGACAACAAGAATATTCCACGACCAAACAAATATTCTCCGACAACAATGAATATTTTAGGACCACTTGCTTATTTGAAATATTTGCGCATTTTACCCATAACTAACCACATTAATCAAATCAACCCTTACTATTTCAAAATAATAAATAGAGGAAATTAAATTTTATTTATTAATAATTTGGGGTCTTACAGAATGAGACTGTGGGAATACCTCTAATCACTAACCGTGATAATGTGATGTCAGACGAAGAAGGAATTAGAGATATCTATGTGGTGAGTGAAAAATTGATAGTTACACCCGAGATAGTCGCAGAGGTAACAGCTGAGACTGAGGAAGAAGAGGAAGAAGAAGTACCAGAGGAGAGTTTATTAGAGGTATTATATGATCAAAATGTAGAATTTCAAAATCGTATTCATGAGTTAGAAGAGCAGGCAGAAGAACGACAGGCGGTCGTGGAACAAAAGGATGCAACAATTCAAGCTTGTGTTACCCGATATGTGATGCTTGAACAGAAGCATTCTTTGGCAGAGTATAAGATGATAAAAATAGAATCTGAGCTGAAAGAAGAAAAAACTGAACGAGTGAGAATAAGTGATGCATGGGCAAAAGCCGCACGACACGTGGATATTGTGGAAAGAGATGTTCGATCTAAGAAGGCTAAAATAGATGATATGAATTTCTCTTTTTGAAAAGTAATTGGGAGAACCCAACATCGAGTTTTGAATTACCCTGTACATAGCGGTCAACCTGAATCCGATATGGATCGAAGATTGATGATTCAGATCATGAATGAGGAGTACGAAGAGGTAGTTGAGGGAGGAATATGTCCTATAGAAAGGTATATTCCAACGGTAATGATGACGCCAAATGCTGCTCTAGACAAGTCAAAGCCGAGTAGTTCGAGGGATGGCGGTTGTCATGACTTTCCAACAAATGAGGAACCCAAATGAAGTTATCATGGGAGATAAGCAATGGAGAAATCATGATGATCTGAGAGATAGAATCTGAAATGGAAGCAAGGTATTCTCAACTCTTTGAAATACCAGGTACGTAAATTTCGGGGACGAAATTTTATAAGGAGGGGAGATTGTAAGACCCCGAATTTTATGAAATAAAAGTATTCAATTTTTCTTATAATTACTATTCAGTAAATGGTTAAATTGATAAAAGTTTAAAGTTATGGGTGAAATGTGAATTTTTTTTAAAATAAGCAAGTGGTTATAAAATAATCATTGTTGTCGGGGAATATTCGTTTGGTCGTGGAATATTCTTTCTGTCGGGGAATATTCGTACGACGGCGCAGCCATTTGTGGGCCCCATAACAGAATAACTGTCGGGTGAAGAAAATGACAAATTTGAGTTTTTACAAATAACGGCGTAGTTGTTACCGTTAACACTGTTGGAATACCCGGTGGTTAAAATACAGTAATACGCGTTATTGCACAGTAGCACACGGTATTGCATAGTATTTTTGAAATTATTGATTCTTACGTAAGAAGGCACTACTCAATAATTGTTATAATAATTACTGTTCAATATTTTATTTTATTGATTCAATAATTGCTACGTTGAAATTTTATATTATTGTTGTTCAATAATTATCACTGCACAGTATTTCTCATTATCAGATTAATAATTCATATTATTTGAATAATATTATTAGATAACATTATTGGCAATGTCTAGAAAGTTCTGTCTAAGGAGAGGTTTGGTCACCTAATTGCGCGTCAATAAGGAAAAATTCTTATTGGAAAGCCCCTTCTTTCCTGGGAACGACCTGGTTGTCATAAATGTGATTCTGTAATATTATTTGTGAATAATTAATTATTGATTCATATGATAAGAAAATATTTATTTTATGTGGATATAAACGAGGGATATATTTTTGTGGTTAAAAATGAAGGAGTTAATGTTGAGGTTCTTATCCGTATTTTTGTCGGAATGTAGGTATTAAAAATCAGAGTTTTTGAGATATTTTGCGGGGGTTATAATTTTTAATCTGACCGTTGGATCGTGGTAATATTTGGATATGTTATACATATATAAGTTGAGTATATGTCCACAAATTTTGAACCGTTAAAAATGAACGTATGATTTGTTATGAATTTTATGAGATGACTGGTATTGTTGAATTTTCGGAGTTTATCATTTTGATGGAAAATTCTAGAATTGGTGGGCCCCACTTGTGGTTGGTGAAGAAATGTGCTGAATTATATTTCAAATGTGGTGGGTGGAAATAGTAGCAGGTAAAGCCATCAGGTTGCAGGTCAAGCCTACTAAAATTTTCCTATAAATAGAGGGCTAAGTTAGAATTGAAAAACACACCAAAAATATAAGCTTTCTCTCTTTCTCTCTCTATATTATGAAGCATATTTTGTGAGTATTTAGATACTTTGAGAGTTGTTATTCAGTGCAAGTTTCCTTCGGCTTTGCATACCGATCAGAAGTACTGCTCTTTTGAGGTAAGGGATAGTAAGGGATTTTAAGGGTTGTTATGTTTTTCAGTTTCGTAATTTTTCTGATCTTCAAAAATTCTGGAAAAATTTGAAATGATATTTTGATGAGTTTTCTTGATTGTGTCCAAAAATGGTGATTTTTGGATGTATAGATTGAGAGTTATGAATTTTATGAGAAAAGACTATTTTAAAAGTAATCGCTTATAATTCCTTGTGGTTAACTTCAAAATTGATGAAATTTTTATTGGGAGTACATGTATATGATAGAAGTATACTCTGTAAATTTCAGAATTTTTGGACTAAAGTAAAATTTTTGATAAATGTCTAAATATTCGGTTGTTTTGGCCATATGAAAAATAGTAAATGACTTTTAAAAATTCTGAGAAAAATATATGTTCACTATGGGACTATATTATGCTAAATCCCAGAAAAAAAATATTTTTAGAACTGATTTGGTAGTTTTTATGAAAATAGTCTAGTTATGAGTAAATGAATTAAATATGTTTTGTGAAGTAAGAAAATTGGAAAATAGGATTTTATGACTTGAGAATCCTATATGAGGTATATGTAGATTTTTGATGAGGGTTTTGATTATTGGTGATAAATCTTATGAGTTTGACATTTTAGAATGATTAAATGAATTATTTAGTAAAGTGTAAACAATTTAAATAAATTATTTATAAGCTTAAGAAATATTATTCTTTCAATATCATTATATCGAAATATTGGTATGTATATTATTGTGGAATTTTTACCTTTTTAATGTCAGAGTTACTATTCACGAGTTACTATTCACGACAAAATTGGTTTCTTTTTCTGACCAAATTATAGTTGGTTTATGAATATTACTCTTGAGATTAAATCTATATGTTGATTATATTGATTTTATTATCATATATAACATTTTTATAACCCTAATGATAATATTTCTCTTTGACTTGAGTGTAAAGATGGGTAGATTCTTGGTATGATCATGACTATGGGTTCTCTTTGGCCAGTAGTGCAAAATTGAATTGTTGACTGGTATAATCATGACCATTAAATTTATAAGTGAATATCTTTAGCTTGAGTGCTAAGGTGAATTGATCAACATGGTTATAATTATTGTTTATATAAATTCTGAAATGATTATATATTTCTTTGAGATATTAATATATTTTGCCTGTAGTGCAAATATGAACTGTTGATGAATATATTTGGCCGTAGTACAAATATGAACTGTTGAGGAATATCTTTGGCCTGTAGTGCAAAGATGAATTGTTGATGAATATCTTTGGCCCGTAATGCAAAGATGACATGTTGTTCAATATCTTTGGCCAGTAGTGCAAAGATGAACAGATGTTGAGATAAACATGACCAACTGGTGATACAAATGAATATCTTTGGTCGTAGTGTAAAGATGAAGCTATTAGTATGATTATGAACAGGAAATGTGATTTGGTGTAACCATGATCTTTGATGTTTCAGGTGATGAAAATTATCTTCGTCCTGGATGCGAAAAGGAATTTAAAATTACAATTATGATTATGAGTTATTCATATAATTGTGGAAAGGAACTGTTGATTAATGTTACAGGGATAAAACATTGTTGGTGGATTTTTAACATGGAGAAGATAATAGACTTTATAGTCTATTTGACTCTTCTAATGGATTGCTCGTTCCGCTGCAACTATGGTTGAAATTTTTATCATTTACCATATGTTCTAAATCTCTGATTTATTATTGATGAAGGCTATTGATAATTTAATTATCTTTAGTCATGATATTCTTTACTGAGCTAGTTGTGCTCACCTTTTTGCTTCACAATTCCTTTCAGGTAATAAGAGTGTAGTTGGGTCGAGCGAGGGTAACGGGGAAATAGAACGGTGGTCTTTAGCTGTGGATGTTCTCCCGAAGCAGTATAGAAAAGTTCATTTAGTAGTTTTATTTGGTGAATCCAATAGAGTAAGGTGTACCCAACGTTGGAAGGGTAGTTTGCCACTATCATACAAGATGTCTAACGACATACAACCTCGTGTCATCATAAGACAGGGATGTGCTCATCCACTTGCTGAGTATATATACGAGCACTACCTATATAATCTTGGTGTTTGTTTGAAGTATAATTCTCAATTAGAGACAGTAGAGATAATGATATGTCAAGAGAAGACTCACCATTGGGAAGAATATGATAGTAATCTTCTCGTTTTTCTTTGGGGTCTATTGGGTCAACCAAGAATAATTCTGTGGCCATATGATATCTATCATAACCTAGACGCATGACCTCCCATGTACGAAGGTTTCCTTGAGCACTTCCCAAAGATTCTAATTTCTAAAACAGTTTTTGACTATACCTTTATGTAAGGTGTCATTGTGAGGTGATGTCCACGGTTGGAACATGAGTCACATTTGGTATATATTTGTATCCAAACTCACAGCATATGTGTTGTTGTATTTTGCACGACAATTGTTGTAATAAAGTTACAGTTGTTTTCTGTACCATGTATTTGACGACTCAGAATAGGTTGGATGGAATGGACCTATTTTGGGGTCGTTACAGTATAATATTATGTTGTAATATACTTATAAATGGTATGATATTATGTTTATAATTATCATGTTGTATTTATAATTATAAATAGTATAATATTATGTTGTATTTATAACGGAGCGTAATGATAATAACTCAGTAATGATAATATCATAAAGTAGTGATTTTAGGAGATAATAATTAAATTAGAAAGGATAATATCATAACAGTTGACATTACCAAAATAGTTTAGATTTTTAGTGATTTAGGGGATTATAAATTCAAAAATATTAATTTGGGGTTAAAAAAGTAGTGATTTTAAGATATAATAATTAAATTAGTAATGATAACATTAGAACAGTTAATATTATCATAACAGTTTAGATTTATAGTGATTTATAGGATTATAAAATCAATATATTAATGTGGAATTTAAATGTAGTGATTTTAGGAGATACTCTCTCCGTTCCTAAAAGATTGTCGTTTTGGGAAGTAATTTTTGTTTCAAAAAAATTATCGTTTTGAGTTTATCAATACGCATTAGCTATTTTTTTCCTACTTTACCCTTATTTAAAGTTTTCTGCTATTTAAAACTATTTTCCCTTCCCAATGATTCTTATTCAATTCAATGTTATAATCCAAGTAGTAATTGGTTGAATTGAATAAGAAACATTGGGAAGATAATAATTGGTTGAGACAATTAATAAGGGTAGTATAGTATTTTCGTTAGGTATTAATTATATTCCTTACTCTGTGTGCATTAATCTTAAACGACGATCTTTTAGAAATAGATGGAGTAATAATTAAGTAGCAATAATATAAAAATTAGAATAATGGATGAGCACATTAATTAGGTAGGACATGTATTTTGTTAAGGGTCTTAAGCAGACCTGGCAAAATTGGCCCAGGCCCGCGGGCCGGGCCGGGCTTCTTAAAAACTGGGCTTTAGGCTTAACTTTTTTAGCCCATGGAAACTTTGGCGTTTTTGGCCCGGCCCGTGGCCCGTGAGTTTTTTTTTTTTTAAATAAAATTTTGCTACTTGTAGGGCTTGAACACAAGACTTGTAAGTAAATAAATAAGAGTTCAAACCAACTAAGCTACAACAACTATTTGTTTTTAATGCAATCTTCAATAAATTTTAACTATATTTGAAAATTATAATTAAGATATGTAGTTAATGTAGGTAATTAATTAATAATACTAATTTATAATACTATTAAAATTTTAATTGATTGAGATATGTAGTTAATAATTTCAAAGTATAAAACTATTAAACTAACAATTATTAGTTTAAGTTAGATAATATAATTATAAAAATTTAAAATTATCTATATATTAGTATTAATTACAATATTTATTATTTTTAAAAGTTAAATAAATTATATTAATTTTAAAGAATCAAATTTGATTATATACTTTGAATTACTAGCAATATATAATCCGAATCAACCACTAATTTTTTAGATTGCAACTTTGCAAGTCCAAAATCTATACACAATAATATAGATAATTTTATCCCTTAATTATGCAATCCCCTTACTTATTATAGTACATTTAGAAAGTAAATCAATCATTATCCCTTAATTATGCATTCCCCCTACTTATTTGGAAAGTAAATCAATCATTATCCCAAAGCATGCCTTTAGAATAATATCTAAAATTATAATACTATTAAAATTTTAATTGATTGAGATATGTAGTTAATTTAAGTAATTAAAATTATTATTATTACTATTTTTGGTGTATCAAGATTTTACAAAAAAAAAAAGTAGGAAAAAGCCCGCGGGCCGCCCGGCCCTCCCAACCCGTGTGACGCCCCCAAAATTAGGTATACATCACCCATCTTGGGTTGTCAGATACATAGTACAGAATACAAATACAACTTACTAATACAACTGTCGTGTACAATACGACAAAACATAAACTGTGAGTTTGAATACAAATATTATTTTCTAGAGAGTATTCATACTCAAAAGGAGTCCTCATTACATTTATTAACACACCATTACATAGAATAGTGAGGACTACTAACTAATACTATCATTCGGACCATCACTCCATTCCCCGACTTGCCCCAGCTACGTTCTTATTTCCTGAAGAGAACAGTGAAATAAAGGGTGAGCTCAACTAGCCCAGTAAGAAATATTATGACTAAGATAATGCAGAATAAATTATCATTAGCCTTCAACAATGTTAAACTGATAAAATATAATAGACATCAAGTTTAACTGTAGCGGAACAAGCAATCCATTAAGAGAGTCAAGTAGAAAATAAACTCTACTATCTGTTATGATTTAAAAGATTTTCCAACACTGTGATCGCTGGGACTCAGCTTAATAAAATAATCCACATCATCGAATCACCCCTGCACTACGGCCAAGGATATTCGTATATTCATTAATGGTCATGATCATGCCAACAACTGTCCATCAATGCACTACGGGCCAATGAGGACTTTTACCACATCATTTGTAACATTACGGTCATGATTACACCGAATAATCCCTGGTCATAATCATACCAAGTCCATCTATGCACTACAGTCCACGGATGACTTTCAACAGAATATAAACATGAGGATGATGACAATGATATAAGAATTCAATAAAACAAGTTCAAGAATTAATTTATCCAAGAATTAACAACGTCCAAATTGTCAACATGATACTACTTTGTGGAGTAAAATTCAAGAATGATCAGGAGAATATTTTCATGAATAGATACTAGATGAAACGCAAATGTCAAGGATATTCCACAAATTTCATGGAGTATAGAAGTCAAAACTTAACCAACTGAGAATAATGAAGAATGGAATAACAAAAGAAATCACCATGCATGCGATAGACCGCACAGACAGGTTATTCCAACAGAATAATAAATAATAGAACCAGGTCCGGCGTAAACGCACAGACAGGATATTCCGACAGAATAATAAATAATGGAACCAGGTCCGGTGTAAAACACACAGACAGGATGTTCCAACAGAATAATAACAAGACGAAATCAGGTCCGGTGTAAAACACACAGACAGGATGTTCCAACGAAATAATAATAAAAACGGAACCAGGTCCGGTGTAAAACACACAGACAGGATGTTCCAACAGAATAATAGAAGAATGTCACCAAGTATAGGGTAGACCGCGTATACAAGTTATTCCAACAGAATAATAAGAAATGGAATAACAACAGTTCTCTTCATGAATAAGAAAGAATAACACCCCTTACCTTAAAAGAACTGGATATTAGAAAAGTGAAGTAGCAGAATACTTTTATTCTCTCTCTCTTATTCTCTCTATACTTTCTCTCTCTATAGCTTGAATGAATTCGTGATAAATAATGAAGCCCTAGGCCTCTATTTATAGAAAAACTGAAGGTGGCTCTTGGTCTTAACGAAGGGTCAAATGACTCTTGGTCTTAACGAAGGGTCAAATGACTCTTGGTAATATTGAAGGGACAACTACTATTGACGAAAGTAATTACTATTGACTAAGGTCAATACTATTGACGAAGGTAATTACTATTGACCAAAATAAATACTATTGACCAAGGTAAATACTATTGACGCAGGTAATTACTATTGACCAAGGTAAATACTATTGACCAAGGTAAATACTATTGACGACGGTAATTACTATTGATGAAGAGACTCTTAGATGATGACATATGGGCCCCCCATAAAAATAACTAAACTTACCACCACGTCTCAATTATTGATTTAATAATATAACATATTATACAGATGATACTATGACAATAATTTAAGAGATATGATGCAGCAATTACTGTAGCAATAATTGAGTATAGTTGAGTGACTTCTCACGTAAGCATCAATAATCAATACCGTGTGCTACTATGCAACAACGCGTATTACTGTATTTTTACTACCGGGTAGTTCAACAGTTTTAACGGTTTTAACGGTAACACCTCAGCCGTTATTTTTATAGAAAGATAATTTTATCGTTTTCTAACTACGACTATACTTCTGTTGTGGGGTCCACCAATGATTGTGTCGTTGTACGAATATTCCCCGACCAAACGAATATTTTAAAACAACTTGCTTACTTTGAAAAATTTATAAATATTACCCACAACTATAACATTATATCAAATTAACTCCATAATATTCAAAAATGATATTTATAGAAAATTCATCTTTATTTATAAAAGTTGGGGTCTTACAACCTCTCCTTCTTATAAAATTTCGCCCTCAAAATTAGGGTACATACCTAGTATGTCGAAGAGGTAAGGATACCTTGATTTCATTTCAGATTCTAACTCCCAGGTCATTTCCTCAACATCGTGGTTTCTCCACAAAACTTTGACTTGAGGTATAACCTTGGAGCGTAGAATATGTTCCTTCTTATCCAAGATTTGAAAAGGAACTTCTTCATACGTCAAATCCTCCGCTATTTCGTCCGGTTCTAACTCAATAATGTGGTTCAGATCTTCCACATATTTGCGTAACATGGATATGTGAAAAACGTTATGAACACGAGACATACATGGCGGTAAAGCGAGTCTATAAGCCACAGTTCCTACTCGATCGAGGATTAAAAATGGACCGATGAATCGAGGATTGAGCTTTCTTCTTTTTCTAAATCTCGTAACTCCTTTTCATGGAGCAACACGTAAGAACACATGATCTCCTACATCAAATTCCACGTCCTTTCGATGAAGATCAGCATAACTCTTTTGTCGATCTTGTGAGGTTTTTATACGTTGTCGGATCGTTTGAATCTTTTCTGTAGTCATACGTACCAACTCCGGTCCCAACAACGTTGCTTCACGCACCTCATCCCAGCATACTGGAGAACGACATTTTCTTCCATACAATGCTTTGAATGGAGCCATGCCAATACTTGCTTGATAACTGTTATTGTAGAAAAACTCCACCAATGGTAAGAACTTGTCCCAACTTCCCTTGAAGTCAAAGACACAGAGTCTTAATAAATCTTTTAGAGTTTGAATAGCCCTCTCTGATTGTCCGTCCGTCTGAGGATGATATGCCGAACTAAATCGTAAATCTGTGCCCATAGCTTTTTGTAAACTAACCCAAAATCGTGAAGTGAATCTTGGGTCTCGATCAGAAACTATGGACACTGGCATACCATGCAGTCTTACAATCTCGTTTATGTACATACGAGTAAGACGTTCAAGTGTATAAGTTTCTCGTATTGGTAAGAAATGAGCAGACTTGGTCAATCTATCAACAATGACCCAAATCGCATCTATACCTTGAGAAACCTTAGGAAGACCGGTAACGAAATCCATGGTAATGTGCTCCCACTTCCATTCTGGAATTTCAAGTGGTTGCAATGGACCTTTTGGTACTTGATGCTCCGTTTTGACTCGTTGACAAGTTAGACACCTTGAGATAAACAACGCTATCTCTCTCTTCATATTGCTCCACCAAAATGTATGACGAAGATCATGATACATTTTGGTACTTCCAGGATGGATTGCAAACGGTGTGTTGTGCGCCTCCATCATGATTTCATACTTTAAATCAGGGTTGTTAGGAACACAAAGTCTGGAGTTGACTCGAAGTGTTCCTTCTTCATCGATTCTTGCTTCCGGCATAGCACCTTCTTGCACTTTCTTCCTCATACGCATCAGCTCCAGGTCTGTAGCTTGAGCAGCTTTAACCTTATCGATTAAAGTTAGTTCTACTCGTATATTCAACATCATCACATGGGTCCCTGGAGTCTTTAACTCTATCTCCATCCTTTGCAAGTCACACAAAATGGGCCTTTGCGTTGTTAATACTGCACTTGTACCCGCATATGATCTTCTACTCAATGCGTCAGCTACCACGTTCGCTTTTCCAGGATGGTATTGAATGGTATGATCATAATCTTTCAACAGTTCAAGCCAACGTCGTTGTCGCATGTTAAGTTCCTTATGAGTGAAGAAATATTTGAGGCTTTTATGATCCGTAAAGATCTCCACCTTCTCCCCATACAAGTAATGCCTCCAAATTTTAAGTGCAAAGACAACAGCTGCCAACTCTAGATCATAAGTAGGATAATTCCTCTCATATTCCTTGAGTTGTCTTGATGCATAGGCTATGACTTTTCCATGTTGCATGAGAACACATCCCAACCCTTTGCTCGAAGCATCACTGTAGATGACAAATCCCTCCGAGCCAGATGGTATTGTTAGAACAGGTGCTGAAATGAGTCTCCTCTTAAGTTCTTGAAAACTCTGCTCACATTCTTCGCTCCAACCGAACTTTGTATCTTTCCGAGTCAGCTGAGTTAATGGAGTAGCGATTCGAGAAAATCCTTCCACGAATCTCCGATAATAACCAGCCAAACCAAGAAAGCTACGTACTTCGGTCACTGATTTAGGTTGCTCCCAGCTTTGAATAGCTTCAATTTTGCCGGGTCAACCGATATTCCACGACTTGATACTACGTGCCCAAGGAATGTTACCTCTTCCAGCCAGAACTCACATTTCTTCAACTTGGCATAAAGTTTGTATTCACGAAGCTTTTGGAGTACCAACCTCAAGTGTTGCTCATGATCTTCACGGCTTTTGTAATAAACAAGGATGTCATCGATAAAGACGACCACAAAGTGATCCAAATATTCCTTGAATACCCGGTTCATCATATCCATGAAGGCAGCAGGAGCATTAGTCAATCCAAAAGACATAACTAAGAATTCATAATGCCCATACCGAGTTCTGAAGGCAGTCTTTGGAATATCCTCAGTTCTAACCTTCAGCTGATGAAATCCAGAACGAAGATCGATCTTTGAAAAGAATTGTGCTCCTTGCAACTGGTCAAACAGGTCATCAATACGTGGCAATGGGTACCTATTTTTGATGGTGACATGATTCAACTCCCGATAATCAATACAAAGTCGCATACTCCCATATTTCTTCTTCACGAACAGAACAAGAGCACCCCAAGGAGAAGTACTAGGACGAATAAAACCAATGTCTAACAATTCCTGCAGTTGGGTCTTTAACTCCTGAAGTTCAATAGGAGCCATTCGATATGGGGCTTTGGAAATGGGTTTTGTACCGGGTTCAAGGTCGATGCAAAATTCAATTTCACGCTCTGGGGGTAAGCCAGGAAGTTCTTCGGGAAATACGTCATGAAATTTATTAACAACAGAAATATCATTCAAAGCTGACGTATTTTTGTTTAGATCTGTGACATGAGCTAAGAAAGCTTGACATCCATTTTTCAATAAACAAATAGCTTTATGGCTTGATATGACAGCGATTGATTTTAATGATTTGGTTGCTTGAATTCGCATAATAGGTCGATTAGGAATATGAAAGCTAACAACCTTACGAAAACAATCAATTTTTGCATGATGAGTAGTTAACCAATCAATCCCTAGAATCACGTCAAATGCAAGTATTTTTAATGAAATCAGATTGACAGGTAATGTGTGGGTACCAACTTGAACCAAACAAGACTTATAAACCGTGGATGTAATAAAGGTTTCTCCCAATGGAGTTTCAACAGCTAAGTCAAAGTCTAATTTCCCTGGAATTAAATTTAATCGATGAGCGCAAGTAGGAGAAATAAAAGAATGGGTAGAACCGGTATCAAATAAAGTATAAACTTCGTTAGAGTTTATGATAAGCTTACCCGTGATGACCTCATTCGGGTTCCTTGCTTTCTGGGAGTTCATAACAAACGCTCTCCCTTGCACAACCGGTTTTGACTTTTCTGGGACGGCCTTTGGTGCCTCCATCCTAGCTGAATTTGTCTTCGGTAAACGACAAAATCGGGCTAAATGACCTTCTCTTCCACAATTATAACATGCTTTGGACGGCATCGCGCAGTTTGGACTGATGTGCCCCTCCCCTCCGCATTTGAAACATATGATAGGTGGTCGTTCTCCTTCCTTAACGACAGGTGCTGGTGCTGACGTATTTCCATCATTGTTGAATCTCCTCTTCTTGAAATGTCCATTCTTATTGTTTTGGCCCTGATTACCACCGAAGTGGTTACCATTTCTGGCCTGTTGATTCCCTCCACGCTTGTTGTCACCGCTTCGATGACTGCTCTCACTGGTATTATCATTTTGCCGGCTGCTCTCTTTTGGTTGCGTTGTCTCGTTATCGCGCTCCACCAACTGAGCCCTATTTACAACATCTGAATACAAGCACAGTTTATGAGAAACAAGATGTTGACGTATCTCCGGCTTCAAACCTTTTAGAAACATCCGCGTCATTCTTTCTTCATTATCCACCAGGTGGGACGCAAACCGGGATAACTCCGCAAATTTTGCCTCGTACTGCGACACAGTCATATTATTCTGTTCCAATTTGATGAACTCCACCTCCTTCATGTGACGAATACTCTCGGGAAAGTATTTGTCGTTAAACAGCTCTTGGAACTTCTCCCAGGATATCTTCAGTGCGGCAGGTTGAGTACGGTTTATCGATTCCCACCAGTAATCTGCCTCTCCTCGTAACATAAAGGCGGCAAAGGGAACCTTTTGCTCCTCGGAGCAACTCAAGACATCAAATATCTTGGTGATCTGCTTTATCCATGTTTCAGCTACAAGTGGTTTGGGTTCTCCCTTAAACTCCGGTGGTCCCAGCTCCTTAAACTGTTTAGCGGTGACCGCCAGAGAGTTTTCAGTATTTCCACCTACGTTGTGGACAGGAGCCGCTTTCACCTGTTGTTGCATGAATTGCATAAAGCCTCTGAACATTTGATCATTCATCATTTGGTCAGTGTTGTTGTTTGCATGAGGATTGTCACCTTCCTGATGCACATTATCCTGATTATTGATATGTGGTGAATCAACAGTCGCCTGTGCTCCATTGCTATTCTCAACATTCTCAGATGTCATTTTCAGATACTGCCACAAAATAAAAATTAATTGATATGTCATATTTTATCCTTATATTATGACCGACCAATTAAATACCATGCAAATAAACTTAGGTAGGTCATACTAGCGAATGAATTCCCCATCTCTCCCCTCCTAGTTCTATTCTCACATCTTAGCCAGGGATCATATTCCTAAGCTCTGATACCAACTGTGACGCCCCCAAAATTAGGTATACATCACCCATCTTGGGTTGTCAGATACATAGTACAGAATACAAATACAACTTACTAATACAACTGTCGTGTACAATACGACAAAACATAAACTGTGAGTTTGAATACAAATATTATTTTCTAGAGAGTATTCATACTCAAAAGGAGTCTTCATTACATTTATTAACACACTATTACATAGAATAATGAGGACTACTAACTAATACTATCATTCGGACCATCACTCCGTTCCCCGACTTGCCCCAGCTACGTTCTCATTTCCTGAAGAGAACAGTGAAAGAAAGGGTGAGCTCAACTAGCCCAGTAAGAAATATTATGACTAAGATAATGCAGAATAAATTATCATTAGCCTTCAACAATGTTTAACTGATAAAATATAATAGACATCAAGTTTAACTGTAGCGGAACAAGCAATCCATTAAGAGAGTCAAGTAGAAAATAAACTCTACTATCTGTTATGATTTAAAAGATTTTCCAACACTGTGATCGCTGGGACTCAGCTTAATAAAATAATCCACATCATCGAATCACCCCTGCACTACGGCCAAGGATATTCGTATATTCATTAATGGTCATGATCATGCCAACAACTGTCCATCAATGCACTACGGGCCAATGAGGACTTTTACCACATCATTTGTAACATTACGGTCATGATTACACCGAATAATCCCTGGTCATAATCATACCAAGTCCATCTATGCACTACAGTCCACGGATGACTTTCAACAGAATATAAACATGAGGATGATGACAATGATATAAGAATTCAATAAAACAAGTTCAAGAATTAATTTATCCAAGAATTAACAACGTCCAAATTGTCAACATGATACTACTTTGTGGAGTAAAATTCAAGAATGATCAGGAGAATATTTTCATGAATAGATACTAGATGAAACGCAAATGTCAAGGATATTCCACAAATTTCATGGAGTATAGAAGTCAAAACTTAACAAACTGAGTATAATGAAGAATGGAATAACAAAAGAAATCACCATGCATGCGATAGACCGCACAGACAGGTTATTCCAACAGAATAATAAATAATAGAACCAGGTCCGGCGTAAACGCACAGACAGGATATTCCGACAGAATAATAAATAATGGAACCAGGTCCGGTGTAAAACACACAGACAGGATGTTCCAACAGAATAATAACAAGACGGAATCAGGTCCGGTGTAAAACACACAGACAGGATGTTCCAACAAAATAATAATAAAAACGGAACCAGGTCCGGTGTAAAACACACAGACAGGATGTTCCAACAGAATAATAGAAGAATGTCACCAAGTATAGGGTAGACCGCGTATACAAGTTATTCCAACAGAATAATAAGAAATGGAATAACAACAGTTCTCTTCATGAATAAGAAAGAATAACACCCCTTACCTTAAAAGAACTGGATATTAGAAAAGTGAAGTAGCAGAATACTTTTATTCTCTCTCTCTTATTCTCTCTATACTTTCTCTCTCTATAGCTTGAATGAATTCGTGAAAAATAATGAAGCCCTAGGCCTCTATTTATAGAAAAACTGAAGGTGGCTCTTGGTCTTAACGAAGGGTCAAATGACTCTTGGTCTTAACGAAGGGTCAAATGACTCTTGGTAATATTGAAGGGACAACTACTATTGACGAAAGTAATTACTATTGACTAAGGTCAATACTATTGACGAAGGTAATTACTATTGACGAAGGTAAATACTATTGACCAAGGTAAATACTATTGACCAAGGTAAATACTATTGACGACGGTAATTACTATTGACGAAGAGACTCTTAGATGATGACATATGGGCCCCCCATAAAAATAACTAAACTTACCACCACGTCTCAATTATTGATTTAATAATATAACATATTATACAGATGATACTATGACAATAATTTAAGAGATGTGATGCAGTAATTACTGTAGCAATAATTGAGTATAGCTGAGTGACTTCTCACGTAAGTATCAATAATCAATACCGTGTGCTACTATGCAACCACACGTATTACTGTACTTTTACTACCGGGTAGTTCAACAGTTTTAACGGTTTTAACGGTAACACCTCAGCCGTTATTTTTATAGAAAGATAATTTTGTCGTTTTCTAACTACGACTATACTTCTGTTATGGGGTCCACCAATGATTGTGCCGTCGTACGAATATTTTTCGACAAAAAGAATATTCCCCGACCAAACGAATATTTTAAAACAACTTGCTTACTTTGCAAAATTTATAAATATTACCCACAACTATAACATTATATCAAATTAACTCCATAATATTCAAAAATGATATTTATAGAAAATTCATCTTTATTTATAAAAGTTGGGGTCTTACAACCCGGGCCACGGGCCTCACTTTTTCAGCCCGCCAAAACCCGGGCCGTTTTTGGCCCTGCCCGTTTTTGGCCCGCCCGCCCGTTTGCAGGTGTAGTCTTAAGGAGCATTAATTAGGCATGACATGTGTTGAATTTTGAGGATGACAGATATCAAGTTATGGTGTCATGTACTGCGTTTTAGTATATTTAATAGATAGATTTGTAATGATTTAGGGGATTATAAATTCAAAATATTATTTTGAAATTAAAAAATTAGTGATTTTAGGAAATAATAATTAAATTAGTAATGATAATATTAAAACAGTTAACATTATCATAACAGTTTAGATTTGTAGTGATTTATGGGATTATAAATCAATATATTAATGTGGGATTTAAAAGTAGTGATTTT
Organism: Panax notoginseng; assembly: GCA_016801055.1. Taxonomy (NCBI): domain Eukaryota; kingdom Viridiplantae; phylum Streptophyta; class Magnoliopsida; order Apiales; family Araliaceae; genus Panax; species Panax notoginseng. The sequence goes on along the minus strand of CM029015.1, from coordinate 228,237,846 downwards.
AGAAAATAATAATTAAGTATTAATAATATAAAAACTAGAATAATGGATGATCACATTAAATAGGTAGGATAAATGTTTTGTTAAGGGTCTTAAAGAACATTAATTAAGCAGGACATGTATTGAATTTTGAGGATGACAAGTGTCAAACTATGGTGTCATGTACTGCGTTTTAGTATATTTAACTAGATACAAACCCGCGCTTTGCGGCGGGATTATTCATTTTGTTAATAATAAATTTATACATGCAATTAATAAATTAAAATATAATAAGAAGATGATAAATTGTTGTGCGATTATCAAATTTTAATAGCATATGTTATATAGTGTTGCATAAAAATTTTGTGCGCAAATACATATCCAAGTATATAATTAATCTGATCACTAAACTCTAGAACATTCAATAACAGTTGTGCGTGTGTTGTGTGTGTGTGTGTGTGTGTGTGTGTGTATATATATATATTAATGTCTTGATAAAAATATTTATAATGTAACCAATATGGTTAAAAATGGGCAACTCTTTCATTCTAAAGCACTAATAAATATTTAGAAAGTGTCATGCACAATGTCATCGAATTGTTACATTGATATGATTGCTAGTGGTATATTTGAAGTCTGTTACACATTACACAAACCTCACCAAGCCTCAAATATCTTACACATGTACTTGATGCATTTTGAAGATCCATGTCTCGTATACGCTTACTTGCACCAGAATTCTAACATCCAAACGAAAGGGAAAACAACGAAATAATGTCTCAGTTTCGGTCATCAGACATGAAGGGAAAGCACATGTTACATGTAAAAATTGAAAAGCACGAGAATTAATAATTATGTTGGATCTTCATGTCAAACAAACACCATATCTAAAAATATAGCAGTATAGCATCGTGTCATACATAACATAAAGTTATAGTTAAAGAACGAATACATTACCTCATTAGTTTTTTTGTCAATTTTTGACAATTGTATAGGCACTCACAGTATTACCATAATGCCAAAAAAAAAATATTAATGACGATTAAAATAATTTACCGGATGCTAATACTTAACAAATCATGCAAAGCCACAATCCATATAATAGAATGTAATAAATGAAGAAGTCATAAATATAAACACCATGGGATATAGTCCCCAAAATGAAGCCATAGCCCCTCACATTGAATGTATTGCCCCATAATCTGAAAGTTTTCATATAACTCCTTTGCACTTTCAACAGTATTTAGAATTGTAGGGCCCAAAATTGTGTTGTGCTAAGCAGGATAAAATCCATGATGCGCCTGAAATAATGCAAGAAGCATGACAACAAAAATTTAACTCTGCCAAGAACTGCATACACCAAATTCATTGTCACATTACCATTGAACCATAGGTACCAGGATTATCACATTTAAGCTTCTTCCAGTTTTGATCTTTTTAACAATCGTTGCAATCTTATAAATATTTACGACAGGAATCTGGACAATAGTGAGATATAAGAATTTGGACATACTTAATAGTTGATTTTAACATTGCCTAAACTATCAACCAAATAAATAATTATCTTTCCACAACTCTTTTATAGGAAATAGTATTGCCCGAGATAAAAAAAGTCTCACACTTAGCTAAAGATTCATGTGTTTGTCGGATTGAAAACTATTAGAACATAACGGAATTTAGCTCCTATATTAAATAAAAATGAAAAGAATTAGTGTAAAACACATACGAAATGGACTTGCATAGAATTTTAAATACTATCATCAAAAAAGTAAAAGACAAACCTATTATACTCTTATTTAAAAGTTTTTCAATGGTTATACATGAATATATATACACATACAAAAAAATGAATATACATAAACTCTACTCAGTACATATATTAACAAAATTTCGAGTTGAATGTATAATAAAAACTAAACAATTTTGTAAGGGGTAGTGTTGAGAGTTTGTCGGTTTATTTTTGTCTTCGCAACTGAAATTTGGGTCGATCGAGATAGCTTTGTAAATGCATATCATAGATTTACCTAAAAAGATTTAAATAGATTATAGTAAAAATTTCATGAGATATAATAATAAAATAATCAGGATTTACACTAATAATGAGCAGCAAAAAGATAATAGCCAGAAACAGTCAAACCTTTCTATATTAAATTGTGAAAAACTTTCTGAAAAATTAAATTCTTTGTAGTATTATATGTTTGTCCATTTTTGTCACAAATTAGTATTTTTACTCCACTCTTGCTTGTAACTCTTGATACTACTACATACAATTGATTATGACTAAAAATTGGACGTGACAGATACAGTCCAACATGTGAGAGAGATTGTCCCTGACTCTTATTAATTGTCATGAAAAAGCAAACAACCAAAAGAAATTGTCTTTGTTGGAATTTTAAAGATAATCTAATGTTTGATGGTGTTAAGACCAAGCGAGGTATGAAAACTTTATGTCCAAAATTGCTGACTGAAATTACTTTTGCTTCTATCAGATGTTTTTCCAATTGAGTTTACTATTAATCTCGTGACATTGCACAAACCAGATCACTGATCTATATTTCGAAGCAACATTACAAGAACCCCAATATTCAACGTTATCTTGTGGTTTGACATTCCAGAAGATGTAATGCTATTCAAAAATTATAGGGTGTAAATGCCTTCATAGCTGTTTGAGTTTTCATCAACCTACATAGGACATCTTAGATATGGTACTTCATCACCTGGCCATAAATACGTCACATATTCGTTCACCTTATTTATAGCATCAAGTGTAGCAGCTTGGTCTTGGAAATAAAAGACATTCTCAAAATTTTCCAATAAATTAGGATATGTGATATCAACAATTGCTGCAAGGGGATTGATCGGATATTTGATAAAAAAAAATTAGGATAAATAACGGAGAGTAATGATAATAGCTCAGTAATGATAATATCTTAAAATAGTGATTTTAGGAGATAATAATTAAATTAAAAAATATAATATCAAAACAGTTTACATTACCAAAATAGTTTAGATTTGTAGTGATTTAGAGGATTATATATTTAAAATATTAATTTGGAATTAGAAAAAGTAGTGATTTTAGTAGATAATAATTAATTTAGTAATGATAATATTAGAACAGTTAACATTATTAGAACAGTTTAGATGTATAGTGATTGAAGGGATTATAAAATCAAAATAATAATGTAGGATTAAAAAGTAATGATTTTAGAAGATAATAATTACGTTATGATAATATAAAAATCGTTTAGATCGAAAAAGTAGTGATTTAGTGGATTATAAAGTCAATATAGTAACTTATGATTTGTATTATTTGTTATTTTAATTTTGTTTTAAATGTTTTAAATTGTATAATATTATTTTGTAATATAATTATAAATTGTATAATATTATGTTGTAATATAATTAAATTAGTAATGATAATATCTGCACAGTTTAGATAAGTAGTGATTTTATTATATACGTGTATTATAATATTATACCATATATGTATGATATAATGTATGGTATAATTATGAATGTTACAATATTAGAAAAGTAATTATTTTAGGATATAATAATTATGTTTTAACATAATTAAATTAGTAACAGTTTAGAAAAGTAGTGGATTTTAGGGTTTATAAAATAAACATATTAGTGCATGATTATATATATACGGTCCGGATCTTAAGCTCACTCCTTATTCAACTCACCCGAGCTCACCCCCCTTTTAGTGATGGACTCGGTGACGGTTCGAACCGTCGTCTATACTTTTAGCGACGCTATATGTTGTCCGTCGCTAAAAGTATAGACGACGGTTGTATGACTGAACCGTCGCCGAGTCCGTCGCTAAAGAAGGGTGAGCTCGGGTGAGTTGGATAAGGGGTGCGCTTAAGATCCTAACTTTATATATATGTATGATAATGTATGGTATAAGATTATAAATAGTATATAATACTGTAAAATTCTAAAAAATGAATTTATTGGGTTGTCACTGTTAGTAATGTTGGAACTTATATATATGCATGGTATAATATTATAAAAGGTATAATATTATAAAATTCAAAAACCAGTATAATTATGTAACAGTTGACATTACCAAAACAGTTTAGATTTATAGTGATTTAGTATATTATAAATTCAAAATATTAATTTGGAATTAAAAAAATAGTGATTTTAAGAGATAATAATTAAATTAGAAAAGATAATATCAGAAAAATTGACATTATCAAAACAGTTTAGATTTGCAGCGATTTAGGGGATTATAAAATAAAAATATTAATTTGGGATTAAAAAATAGTGATTTTAGGATATAATAATTAAATTAAAAAGGATAATATCAAAACAGTTGGCATTACCAAAACAGTTTAGATTTGTAGTGATTTAGTGGATTATAAATTCAAAATATTAATCTTTCAAAATTAATATGAAAATATAATGAAAAATCTGAACCTTAATGGTTCATAATATGGAATTATTTAATTGGTATATTAAAATAAATATGAAAATATCGAAATCTTAATTGAGCCTAAGCTTACTTTCAAACTGTCCGATTCAATTTGCAATTGGTCTAATTAATTAATAGATCATATTTCATGATTTAAGAAGCGGTCAATAAAATGGTAATGAGTTGTCTATCCGAGTTGTTAAAAGAGATTAATTTTTTATTCATTTCGTTCCATATTAAAAGTTCCTATTATTTAGTGAATTCTGTTTAAATCATTTTCTTAAAAATCATGACTTCTTTATTGGAATAAATCAATTTGTAATAAGTTGATTGAATGTTATATTCCATAAAAATTATAAAAAATTGTCGATTACTTTGTTGATTGAATCCTTCAAGGATTCTTTTTCAAAAAAAAAAAATCCTTCAAGGATTTATTTTTTAAGTAGCATAATTTAATTGGATGAAAAAGTGTTGGTCGCGTAATTGGCACAAAGAATAAAATAATAAATATGAAAATATTTTAAAATATTGATTTTTAGTACTTCCAATTATTAACGGAGTTGGTTAGAAAATAAGTTTTTAAAAGATTTATTCTCTTTCATATATCTAACCAATATTGTTTTCATAAATCTTGGGATGAGTTTTATATTATTTAAGTATTCCATAATTTATTAATTGATTGAGTTTTCATAAATTGGTTAAGCAAATAAATTTTCATATCATTAGAATCAATTAGCGTGGTTCAAATAATTGGAAGAATTTTTGGAAGCTAATAGATTGAAGTTTTAAAATGAATATGGAAATAATTTTTAATTTTATTGAACTATGAAAGTAATTAATTAATCATAGAATAAATTTATTAGGCATATGAAAAGTAGGTAAAATAAATAAAAGTATAATATTAAAGGAAATTTACTTTTCAAATAAGTAAAACTAATTTTTCATAAAAAGCAAGTTGGCCCTATCGTGTTTAAATTAATCCAATCTGGTTGTTGCCTAAGAGAGTTATCTAACTAATGGATCCTAAAATAATGTGGCTGTTGATAATATCCATGAAATAAGGTGATCAATATATAATATCCTAAGTAATTATCAAGGGTATTTTTGTCAAAGGCAAGAAGAAGCATTAATTAGGATGGACATGTGTTAAATTTATAGAAGGACATGTGTCAATATATTGTACCATGTACTGTGATTTAGTATATATAATAGATAATAGATAATAGATAATAGATTGGAAGAATTTTTGGAAGCTAATAGATTGAAGTTTTAAAATGAATATGAAAATAAATTTTAATTGCATGGAACTATGAAAGTAATTAATTAATCATAGAATAAATTTATTTGGCACATGAAAAGTAGGTAAAATAAATAAAAGTCTAATATTAAAGGAAATTTACTTTTCAAATAATTAAAACTATTTTTCATAAAAAGCAAGTTGGCCCTATCGTGTTTAAATTGATCCAATCTGGTTGTTGCCTAGGACAGTTATCTAATTATTGGATCATAAAATAATGTGGCTGTTGATAATATCCATAAAATAAGGTGATCAGTATATAATATCCTAAGTAATTATCAAGGGTATTTTTATCAAAGGCAATAAGAAGCATTAATTAGGATAGACATGTGTTAAATTTATATAAGGACATGTGTCAATATATTGTGTCATGTACTGTGATTTAGTATATATAATAGATAATAGATTAGCGTGATTCGAATAATTGGAAGAATTTTTGGAAGCTAATAGATTGAAGTTTTAAAATGAATATGAAAATAATTTTTAATTGCATGGAACTATGAAAGTAATTAAATAATCATAGAATAAAGTTATTAGGCACATGAAAAGTAGGTAAAATAAATAAAAGTCTAATATTAAAGGAAATTTACTTTTCAAATAATTAAAACAAATTTTTCATTAAAAGCAAGTTGGCCCTATCGTGTTTAAATTGATCCAATCTGGTTGTTGCCTAAGAGAGTTACCTAATTAATGGATCCTAAAATAATGTGGTTGTTGATAATATCCATAAAATAAGGTGATCGGTATATAATATCCTAAGTAATTGTCAAGGGTATTTTTGTCAAATACAATAAGAAGCATTAATTACAATGGACATGTAATATGCGTTTTAGTATATTTAATAGATAGATTTGTAATGATTTAGGGGATTATAAATTCAAAATATTATTTTGAAATTAAAAAATTAGTGATTTTAGGAAATAATAATTAAATTAGTAATGATAATATTAAAACAGTTAACATTATCATAACAGTTTAGATTTGTAGTGATTTATGGGATTATAAATCAATATATTAATGTGGGATTTAAAAGTAGTGATTTTAGAAAATAATAATTAAGTATTAATAATATAAAAACTAGAATAATGGATGATCACATTAAATAGGTAGGATAAATGTTTTGTTAAGGGTCTTAAAGAACATTAATTAAGCAGGACATGTGTTGAATTTTGAGGATGACAAGTGTCAAACTATGGTGTCATGTACTGCGTTTTAGTATATTTAATAGAATAGATTTTTAAAAACTAATAATCTAAAAAAAATGATTATATCTGAATATCCCTCACAAAAGAAATATATATAAATAAATATCCTCTAATCGAAAAGTAAAAAACACCAACTCAGAAAATTGAATTAATTTAGCTCATTCATAATTGGATCTAGTGTGAAAAACAAAAAAAAAACAAAAAAACTTAACCTACCTAGTGTAAATATTGATTCAGATCAACCTAGTCCACCTTTGTCTCTTTCATCTTCTCCAATCTAATCTCTTCTTATCCTCTCTGTAATATTTTTACAGGCATAATAGAAATAGTGAAAGAGTGACATAAATATAATCTCCACCGACGCACATGTGTACTACTACTAGTTGCTACGGCACATGGCCTTCTTCTTCCTCTTCTTTCTTCAATAATAATACTCCCTACATACATACATTAATATGCTAGAAAATACACCCATTATTCACTCCATTACAGACACCCTTCCACTTCATCTGGTGAACGAATCTACTTTTACCTAAAACCCCTCAATATCTCTCACTGTAATGGTTCACTGACACAGAAAAAGAGATCTCAGAACATACTCACCTATACATACAGTTCATTTTACATATATACATATATTTATGTCTCGCGCTCCTAACTATGAATTTCAAGAGTGGTGGAATAAACAGAGAGACAATAATGGCCTCTTCTCCGACAATTCCCTAAACCCTAATACCCATTTAGCCCTCGAGATCCCCAGCCCAACCGCTGATGGGACCGCCCACAAAGAGCGAACCCGGAGCGCCCGCCAGTTATCCTGGGTTTACCTCTTGAAGTTCCAGCAAATCGCCCATTATTTAGCTTATTCCGTCAGTGCCTTCATCTCTATCCTTAGTACCGCCAAACGCCGGCTCACTTCATCCGATTCGGCCGGTCATTTGGGCTATGACTCGCGGCTTTATCGCATAATTAAGCTGTTTTTGATTGTTGTAGTTTTGTTGTTAGTGTTTGAGCTTGTAGCTTACTTTAAAGGGTGGCATTTTAGTCCGCCTTCGGTGGGATCATCTGATGTTGAAGATTTGGTGGAGCGTGTTTATGCGAATTGGCTTGCGATTAGGGCAAATTACTTGGCACCGCCACTGAAGAGTTTGATGAATGTGTGTATTGTTTTGTTCTTGGTACAGTCCGTGGATCGCCTAATTCTGGTGCTGGGTTGTTTTTGGATTAAGTTTCGGGGGATAAAACCGGTTGCCCAGATGGATTATATGGATGGTGGGGAGAATTTTAATGTGGAGGATTATCCAATGGTGTTGGTGCAAATTCCTATGTGCAATGAGAGGGAGGTAAGAAGATGTAGGTTTCAAATCCCTAATGTGCATTATTTTTTAAGTTGTGATTTTTTTAGTAAGCTTTAGTTCTGGTTACAAGGGGAGTAAATTTTTATCTCAAGTTTAAAACTTTAGCTCTATACATTTGTTGTTCATTAATAAGAGCAAGCTATTGAGTAACATATACATATTACATAGTAATATTTGTTATGTAATCAAGCTTGAACTATAATGAACTTTAGTTTACTAAAGTTCAAAACTTAAAACTATGTTTGAAATCTTTTGGAAGATAATTCTTATGACTCTTAATATGTCACAACTAAGTTTGTTTTCTAAATAGAAAGAATTACATGTTTTCCATGTTTACGAAGGAAGTTGCTTATGATTAACTTATATTTTGTGATCTATAGAAAGTTTCCCCATGCAATATAGCTACTTATAGGTAAATTGTAGATACTATGGTAATTAATGTGGGAAACTAGGTAATTTTTCTTATATTCCATACTTATGGTCAGTTTTCAAATAGAAAGCATTACTTTATGATACACCTATCTGTTAGTAGTTGGGGTTTGAACACTTTGCAGACTACGTGTTGTCCATGAGGTGGTACAAATTTGATATTGTAGATGTGCTTTAATTAGTTTGTCTCTCGGAACATAGTGAAGGCTGAGTATATTATGGAATATTTTTAAAGCATGTTATTTTCCACTTTCTTCCCAATATAACAATTTTTATGCAATAGATAATGTGTTACTTAACTGATGGCAGATAAAGATATATATCTTTTCAATATAAGTATATCTATGATTTGATGTACACACATATAACAGTAGATTCTTTACATTTATGTTGCATGGTGCGCGATTACATGCACACTCTAAGGTTAGCGTCATCTTAGGAACTTTAGGAAGTAATAGGTGATTGAAATACTTTGAACTTTTTAAATCAAATAATGGAGTGATGCTAATACTTCTAAATGATGATATTTATGCACCTTTTGATGAGATCAATATCTCTATGTATCAAGTATCAACTTGAAATCATTTGGGTGTAACCAAAAAGAATGTGAAAATACTACCTTTTGGCAAGTAAAAAGAATTGAGGAGTTCCATGCATAGTTCAATGCTAGTCTTAGCTTAAAGATGACGTTTGCTCGCCGGCGTCGCTTCTGTTTGACTGTTTCCCAAAACCTGGTGGTGGTTATAGGGTTACTGCTTTCTCAACATTATTTTTTTCCTTACTTTTGTGTTGTCCACTTCTTATTGAAATTAATTGAACAATCATCAAGTCATTGAGCATATTAGTTCAGGTTATATGGTCCTCATAAAATTTATAACTCCCCGCCACCCCCACGCGGTGGTGTAGATTGAAACTCTTTTTTGCTTGAATATGGGATTCTTATTCAGTCAAACTTTAATCATGTTCCACTGGGGTGTCAAACAGGTTTACCACCAATCAATTGCGGCAGTATGTGTACAGGACTGGCCAAGGGAGAGAATGCTTGTACAAGTTTTAGATGATTCTGATGATCTGGACGTTCAAGATCTTATCAAAGCAGAAGTACAGAAATGGCAACAGAGGGGTGTGCGCATATTGTACAGGCATCGACTTATTCGCACAGGCTATAAAGCAGGGAATCTTAAATCAGCGATGAGTTGCGATTATGTGAAAGATTACGAGTTTGTGGCAATTTTTGATGCAGATTTTCAACCAGCACCAGATTTCCTGAAGAAAACCATTCCTTACTTCAAGGTAAATTATATTTATTATGGACAAATAGTTGTCTAGAAACTCATCAAAATTTATACATCAAGAAATTTTGTAGAAAACGGCAATTCTCAGATAATCAGGGTGTGTAGATACATAAATCATACGACTTTGTATATTTGTTCCCTGCTGGAATTAGTCTTTTTCATCCATGTTAGCAAGTTCCTTGGATTGGCTGTTATTTGTAATGAATGATCGTACAACTTTGATTGTTTTCTGTAGCTTATTAGTAAAAAAAAGAAGTAAAATGTTTTTCGGCTGTCCAAGATTTATTTCATGATGGAAGAATGATCTTATATTGGTGAAAGGGTTTACTGTGGACACCGTAGGAAAACGCTTGTAAGAAGATCAAGGGAATATAATATGCACCAAGGAAGTTTGTGATCTTATCGAGCATTGTTCACTATCATGCAAATGGTCCCAATTCCGTTGGTTTATTCACACAAATAAAAACTCAACCATCCAAGTGCACATAAATAAAACTTATATCTGGTTTTTGAGTGTAAGCTTGTTTCGCTCAACCGTGTTTATGTTTTCTCTTGTTATTTATCTTTTATCATCTACTCTACCTGATCATGACTTATGCTATCCTTAACCTTCAATCACGTTGTACTTTTAAGGATTGAATAGTCATTATATACATTGGTCTTTTGAACCTTTAAAAGACTATGTTGCATAGTACATAGTCTAAAATTAACTTTTCAGATAGACAAAGGACGATTAGGATGATGAAGAAGAAGAATTATATGGCTTGAGAGTGTGTTTCATATAGAATTAATGCAACCATGTGTCTCAGAATCTAAAGATTTGTGGAGAGAAAAAGGGCTAGCTTTATGAGGTAGTCATTGGTAAACTACACAATTTCTCAATTATCCCCAAGTCTTATTGCTTTTCCTGTTTTCTTGAAGGGAAAAGATGACCTGGGATTGGTCCAAACAAGGTGGTCTTTTGTGAATAAGGACGAAAACCTGCTCACAAGGCTGCAGTATATAAACTTATCTTTTCACTTTGAGGTGGAACAACAAGTAAATGGAGTTTTCATTAACTTTTTTGGTTTCAATGGAACTGCTGGAGTATGGAGAATCAAGGCCCTTGAGGATTGTGGTGGCTGGTTGGAACGAACAACAGTTGAAGACATGGATATTGCTGTCCGTGCTCACCTTTGTGGATGGAAGTTCATCTATCTGAATGATGTTAAGGTTTATAGCATATTTTTAAGTTTGGTGACCAACTCTCTTCACATTTTTTAGCTTGGTCATGATGGTTGTAATAAACTTACTCGTGCTTTTGCAGTGCCTATGTGAACTCCCAGAATCCTATGAAGCGTACAAGAAACAGCAACATCGCTGGCATTCAGGTCCAATGCAATTGTTCCGTTTGTGCTTTCTTGACATAATCCGTTCAAAGGTTTGAAAGATTCTTTGTATAATTCTAACCTTGTTTAGCTATAATATTTCATGGAAGTATCATCTATATTAACTTGTCGTGATTTCAACTTCAAAAGTTCGCCAGGATTAAGTGTACAAAGGAATACAATATCTTACTTGGTTGGTTTTGTAAATTTCCATATCACATAAATTTCTATAAATGGTGCCTAGGTGGAGAAAATAATTATTCTCCGTCCCCGGAGGTGCTTTATCCAATTGAAATCTAGAACAAGTTCATTTGGGGTTAAAACTTGAAATATTTGCTAATTTTCTGATACTTCATTCCGTGAAGCATGAGATTACTGAACAAGCACGTTCACACACGCACACAAACACACTGGTGGGGTTGAGTAGTCTTACTGACGTTTTCAAATTTAGTTGACCCTTATTTTTGTTCACATTGCAGGTGAGTTTGGCCAAGAAAACCAATTTGATATTTCTCTTCTTCCTCCTGCGGAAGCTTATTCTGCCCTTTTATTCATTTACTCTCTTCTGTATTATTCTCCCTCTGACGATGTTCCTGCCAGAAGCTGAGTTGCCAGCTTGGGTAGTTTGTTATGTCCCTGGACTCATGTCTCTCCTGAACATCCTTCCGGCGCCACGCGCATTTCCATTTATTGTTCCCTATCTTCTGTTTGAAAACACCATGTCTGTGACGAAATTTAATGCCATGGTATCAGGACTCTTTAGGTTAGGAAGTTCTTATGAGTGGATAGTTACTAAAAAATTGGGTAGATCCTCAGAAGCAGACCTAGTTGCCTTTGTTGAAACGGAACCTGAACCTCCCAGGGGAAGTCTTAATATGCACAAGTCATCCTCAGAATCAGGTCTTGCAGAACTAACCAGATTAGAGATGACCAAGAAAGCGAAAAAGACTAGAAGAAATCGTTTGTATAGAAAGGAACTCGCTCTTGCATTTATTTTGTTAGCTGCCTCTGTGAGAAGCTTGTTATCTGCTCAGGGCATTCACTTCTACTTCCTATTGTTTCAAGGAGTCACTTTCCTAGTTGTTGGTCTCGACTTAATTGGAGAGCAGGTAAGTTGAGCCTTTTCGTTGCTTGTGCAGAGTGTTGAAAGCTTCTTATTTTTTCCGGAGAGTCGAGCCTATGATGAAAAAAGTGGCCACAATCGGGAATCATTTGTAGAGTATCAACAATGAGTCTTTGCTGACCATACACGTGATTGTAGTCCATGGTCCCCAATTAAAGGGATTTATTTACTTCAGAAAAGATTGTTCAGGCTTCATTTTTCGGTCTATTTACATACTTGAGGAAGAGATTATCATAAGGTTATTGGTGTCAACTCATGTGCCTTCAATTGAAAGTAAAAGTTTTCTCAAGCCATGGAGATGGAAAGACTTCAGATTATTTTCTCTACCTGTTTGATCGATAATGTAATACCAGTGTACAATTTGCCCATGTAAATGGTGCAGTCATTTGTTAGGTTTTCATATTTTTCATTATTTATTTTTGTGGATGACAGGTTCTGCTGTATGGGACACACATCATTATATTAGTTTTCAATTCGGAGAGATATTTAGAAACATTAAAATGTCTTGATCTTGATGCTGCTAGTTGGCTAAGGAAAATTTCTGTAGTATCCTTTTCCATTTGACAGTTGATCTTTCAATTTCGAACAATTGCCAAATTTAATACTTACTTGGTGTTTGGTATTGAAGATCTGCTTTCCAGCAAAGAAATACTCTCCTCTAGCTCCACAAAAAGAGTCCTATTTGATGTTCATGTGCATAAGCTCGTGAATTTACTCAAGTTGATGGAATGTATTTTTAGAATTAAATTGTAATAGATTAGATTTAAAAAAAAAAAGAACTAATTTCTTTGGCAGTGTAATTTTTAAAATGTTATTTCTTAAAATATCTGCTAATATTAATTTCTAATTGTTTGTTTGAAGATGCTATTGATGTGGCTAGGAATGAGTACCCTTTTTAAGTAACAACACAAATGATCACCCAACTGTACTCGTGGGGGTGGGGCAGGACGGACACATCAATGCCGTGATAGTATTGGGAAAATGTGGAGCACAATTTTTAAGTATTGGGAAAAATCTCAGTTCCGGAATTCCCCATCTGAGAAGAAATCCATTACAACAAAAAACCATAAAACATACGGCATTGGCGCTCATCAACACTCATTGGCTCTGCCTCCTTCCTTGGAAGCTGATTTCTGTACACCAGATAAAAAGCATCATCTGATTGAGCAGCTGTGATAAACATGGCAAACATATTTCCGTCTTTCTTTGTTGAACTCTATCATCTTCTCCTTTAACACTTTAAGCTTCACCTCCCTAAATTTTACAATGCAGGCAAAACCATGAATTCAAGCAACAACAAAAACATTAACAAATCATGGCAACAACTTCCTAGTCATTAGAACTAAGCATACCTGTTAGCAGGGTCAAGTTCAAGAGCTTTCTTAATATCAATTTCAGCCAAGTCTAGATCAGCTAGGTTAATATAAGCTTGAGCCCTCCCCTCCTGTAGAGCCCTTTCCCCTCCATTTCTATCACCTGCATACCCAATATTTATGACATGCAAAGGACACCCTGTTTCAAAGATAGATTTGTATGTGTGCAAGCACATTGTACTTATCACTCTTAATTCACAGGACTTAACCTTGGTGCACAATTTTTCTGCTTGCTTGTACTCCTTCAATTTCAGTTTGCAATCAGCATTGACCTTCAGTGCTTTGACCTGTTTTTCCTCCTCTTCTCCAAATGAGGAATCATACTCGATGCACTTAGCAGCCAACATCAACATTCAACAACAAAAATAGTTCACTATTGAGCACGATCTTCGACCGCTTATAGATTGACAAGTTGCTATAAATTTTACCTTCTCGTAGTGCTTTGTATATTTTCCGGCCTTGAAACATGCATTACCATCTTCCTTCTTTTTACAAGCAGCCTGCCTCAATCTTCTCCTCAGTGTTCATATCCCATGATTCCTTCTCCTTTACAGACCACATGACATGCATAACTTGGAACCAAACTCATAACAGACTATATATACCAGAGAAAATATGATAAACTCACCTCGACAAAAGATAGAGGCTCAATCTCATAGTTAACAGTCGAGTTAGGTGGGACCAGGGCCAATTCCTGCTGTGATCTAGATGAACCAAAGGCACATTCTGGTTCAAATGTTACTAGTGCTACCTCCCCCTTTTTCATTGCCATCACCGCTCTATCAAACCCATCTATAACTTGCTTTGTTCAACGCATACCTCAATAAAGTAAGAAACAAGCGACAATAGGCCAACTAGATTCAAAATCAAATTTCTGGTACACTCTAACAACTTCATCTGTCTGAAACTCGAAAGGCTCCTCATCACCATCATGGCCCTTCTTATAGAAGACAGTACCATCTGCAGCTTCCAAATCGACAACAGCTCCTTCATTCAGTTTCTCATATCCCTCCCCTTCCTTCAGGATCTTCTTAATAACTTTCTTATCATCACCAATATGAGAGACAGCCTTCCACAATACTAGCTCTAGAGTAATCTGCAACATGGCATTTGACGGAACTGCAGCTGCATTGCCTTTCTCTCCAAACCCATCTGCAACCACAGAAAGAACAAACACAGGAAAATTCACTCTAAAAAATCTTTGCTTTCAAATACACGTCTCTTTATGGAAACAATTTGCATACAGCAAATCTACTCACACAGGCTTCACTGTAAGGAGGACCTTTTCTCCTTTCTTCATGGTTTTTACAGCTTTGGCCAAGGCAATACAGAAATGACCTATAACAAATGCAAATCGAAAACATCCAAAAAATATCTAGACATTGAAAAAGTAGATTTTAGATGGACCACAAAAAAACTTACCATCTTGCACAGTGAACTCTACTGCATCTGACTTTGCAATCAAGGTTCCATCCTTTTAGCCGAGCCTCATAATTGACTACATTAATAGCAGCAACGGACAGGGTAAGCAGTGATTCAACAGAAGGATCCACAGTCAAAACTGTAAGCATTGCTAGAGAAATATGTACAATGTACCTAACACTTCATTGAGGTTCTTAGGGTTCTCCCATTTCTCCCTCCTTAATAATTTTCTTGAATATTCCACCATCCTTGCAGATGTCCTTAATGCTAATCCAAGATAGAAAAGTTCAACATCAAACTGGAGAGTAGCATTGGGCGGAATGGTTGGAGGAGGACCTGACTCACCATAAGCTAGTTCAGGAGGAATGGTGAAAAGAGCATTTTCACCCTTCATCATTGTCTTGATTCCTTGATACCATCCCTTAATCACTTGCCCTTTATAACAACACACAGAGTCAAAAACTTGAGCAAGTCTCAAGTACAGACAACAGAACATGATTTAATAAACTAGCACTAGTCACTTTTAGAGGAAGAAAAATTGTAAAATAGAAATTGAAGGACAATGGGAAGAAGAGATGGTTTTTGCTTTACCCATACATTTCAAATACAAAAAAGAAAGAGCCAGGGCAATGGGCATAGACAACCGGTGAGTGTCAAATCGGTTTCTTTTCAATTCCATTATGAACAGGAGGCTAGAAAATTATACACAGCCTTACTCTCATGCAGTTACAAGTTATATTTCCATACATTTATACATGTTGACAGAAAAGATAAATCAAGACATCAAGTTTCATTCCTTTTGTTCAAAATTTACGTTATCCATACATTTCAGATACAGAAAAGAAAGAGTCAGGGCATGTGTGTTTGTGTTTATGTGTATGAAAGAGAGAGACAACCGGCGAGTGTCAAATCAGTTTATTTTCAATTCTATTATGCAAGAAGAACAAGAGACTAAAAACGTATACACAACTTTACACTCGTGCAGTTACAAGTTATATTTACATACGAAAAGATCAATCAAGACATCAAGTTTCATTTCTTTTGTTCAAAGTTTACGATATTAAATAAATGAATGAATATTTTGATTATCAAAAAAGTTTACTTATTTTCGCCAATCGTACATATTACCAGGGACAGACTCTGCTTGCTTTCGCCCATAGTACATATTACCACGGGTACCAACAGCATCTGCCCTGGTAATGCATAATATTCCTAGTGCTCCACATAACGAATTTTGTGCTTTTTATGAGAATGAAGAATCCCAAGATTTCTCCTATTTTAATACTTAAACATGAAAATTTTATCATATGGAACTACTAGATATTGCAATCCATTAATTTCCATGGTGAGCAATACATGGATAGAATTCACTAAATTTAACAAAAAACACCTAGTGTTCCAATTTGCCAAAAATGTCATGTAAAATAGTTACTGCAGCTTTACAGCAGATTTTCATATTCTTTCCTAGATAATATCCAAGTGAAGCTATGCCCCCAAGGCATATAACATGCATGGGCTTCAATTTGGAAAACTTTACTTCCAAAATGCTTGGAGACATCAAGGAAAATTCTAATCCATACTGTAAAGATGGTTAAAATAGAGAGATCCAGCCCTTTCCAGTATCTTAAGGTACAAAATAGTATGTAGGTACCCTATGGAATATGCTACCAAACTCGAGCTAAAAGGAAAAAAATCACTGTCTTGAGCTCCCTCTGATCATAGTTCTTCACTATCATCTGTTTCCCCTCCAGTTGATGGTTGTCCATTCACAGCGACAAGCTCAGTGTCAAATATAAGTGTTGCACCACCTGTCAATGTCACAAAATTGTAACGAGGGAGATAAAAATGAATAAATTTAGAGCACAAACATGCAGTCGCAGTCCCAAATCCGCAACATTTTATCAGATTGAAAAGAAAGTGTAAAATTGAATTTGTGCAATGGCCTTACTGTAAAGAACTAATGGATGCAGAATACTGTAGTCTGATCTATAACATTAGATCAACATAAAAACGCACAAAAACAACTAGTAACAAATACTTGATCAGATCTACAAGCAGGGTGGACTTAAAAGCCATGATTAGATTTAAGTATATTAAACAATATTTCACTATAAGGTTACAAATCCAGTATATATGAACTTGATAGCACATAGGGTCAACCACTTGGCTCAATGAAATCCTGCAAATGCTCTACTGTAGCTAAAGGTTAAATTAGAATATAAGATAGAGGAAGCATTACCTGGGATGGAAGGAGGAGAACCCTGGGTTCCATAACCAAGTTTAGCAGGTATTTTCAACTTTCGCTTTTCACCCACGCACATTCCCAATAGTCCTTGGTCCCATCCTGAATGAATTTGTTAAACAACAATAACTTTAATGGATAGTGACAATGGAAAAAATTGATGCTCAACTATGATAAAGCAAGAGCACAACACTACTCTCTGGTGGAAATGGAATTATGCTGAAATATTGGACACTTTTTAATGGAGAAAAGGATTTTGAAATTATAAGAAGATTCAACCCAATAAAGTTTACATCATGTAAGCATGTTCTGTATCTTCCTTTGCACATTTATGGAGACCTTAATTTAAATTACGGATGCAACTTCCCTTTTAGATGGTTCAACAAACTTCACATGAAAACAAAGTACATTAAAGTCAGAAAGCATCGAAGGGCCCTATAACCAATTGGAAACAATACCAAAATCAGTTGTTTTCCCCAAAATGCCCAGAGGATCATTTGTCTGATCAGTAAAATATATGAATCAATTTTTATTTTTGAAGAGTAAATACATTTTCAATAATAAGAAACAGTATTTCCATCTGCCACATAGTGGATTATATAAAAGTGTTAAAGCCACAATGACTGTTCAAAATATCTCTCGAGTGTACTCCAACATGATGTACTAACAAACACATCAATCTACTCTCCTATTTGATCCTGTTTCTTTCCATTGCAATTACCATCTAGCCATCTTAATTCCACCTGTTTTCCATGGCTTCAGTTTCACACTCTCACCTGTTTTCTATTGCAATTGTGCCCATTCTTACTTTCAAGTATTTCCCTGAGAGCTTTCCTTAAAAGGCTAAAGGACATTTAAAATCTGAAGTGCCTTAATACAGTATGGCTGACATAATTATTATTATCGGCAGTTCACTCTGAAGTAGGATAACAGCCTGTCATGCGGTTCCAGTACCAACCTGGCAAGAGCCCGAGCCTTAAAGCAGAAAAGTAGATCCCAGTCCTTAGGACTTAGGAGGACAACTGAATCTAAGCTGATCATCAAGGTAGTTCAACCGAAAAATATATAAAATAATCTACTCATCTTAAACAAACAGACAGAAATTTGAGAACAAAAATGCTGTTGGGCTAATCGGGTGGGGGTGTACATCATAAAATTTAATCCCTTCACAACATACCCTCATCCATCTGATTATTAGAGCACTGCAGCGGAAAATCACATCGGCTCTTCTTTTTTAAATAAATTCCCTTAAATATGTTAAGTAAGTATATTAACAGCTTGAGGAAGGGGGGGGGGAAGAACAGGACAGTTTTATACATACCTTTAATCACTTGACCAGTACCAAGCTCAAACTCGATTGGGTCACCCCTTTCAAAGCTGGAATCAAATACTGTTCCATCTGTAAGCTTCCCCTGCAGTGATGAGTGACAACCAGAATAAAATAAGATGCCTATTTTTTTATCTCAGATACGCTCCCTTAAAGTTTACACATTGACATAAGTAAGAAACAACTTCTCCTTTTTTTCCTTGATGAGCTAGAAGAAAGAAACCTTTTGTTCAATAAGATGTGACAAGAGAACAGATAATAAGTGCATGAAACAAGAAAAATCCTGTGCACAGATATACATCCTGCTAAAACTAGGGTACTTAAAACCCAAAAAGTATTGGAAAGTGTGATAGCGTCTGTTCGTCTAATTAATAATTGGTTTCCCAAAAAAACTATTTACCAAAAACAGTTGTTTGAGATTTTACAGCAGACTTTGACCCACGCTGCACAGGAAGGAGATGAAGAAAATGAAAAGAAAGGAAATTAAGGTTCTGTGATCTTACCCGATAGTGTACTTTGACTTTATCACCCTTGTGAGCCTTGATTTCACAAGACTGTGGCTTAAACTGCAGCAATAGGAGGAGTATTTATTATAATCTAACAAAAAGGAAGGGAAGCAGACATTGAACAAGGATAATGACCTTATATGTTTATGTATATAATGCCGCATCAAGAAATCACATATTTTGTGCAACGTGCATGTGTAATCAGAAAATCAAATTCTATACAAATTTCAACAATCAGTCTGGTACTATGATACATAATGTGTCATCCCCTGCGTATTTTAGAAATAACTAATGTTTGATAGATTTTATTGAATAAGAAATGAATATCTCGATTCTCAATATCACAATACTAATACAAATTTTAAACCTAATCCAAAGGTTTCAGTTTCCATGAAAAAAGAAGCCAAGTGTCAAGTGCCAACTAAAGAAATGTATTTAATAAACGTCATATTTCTCCACTGAAATTCTTTTTACCCCTTCCTGTTTGTTCAAATCAAACTAAAGAATGTGTAGACGTAAACAGGCAGTTACAAAATGCAATGGGTCCCTCACTTCACGTGCCAATAGAATCACTAACAAACTTCTCAAATTCAAGTATTACTAACAATTAACAAGCTTATCAAGGATTACAAAAAGAAGAAAACTATGCGTAAGAAATTATGTATTCAGAATATTCAACTAGCAGAGTTTGTTTTGTAAAACTCTTGTATATGTCATAAATGAAAGTCAAAGGGTATAGAAGATTTATGCAAATTCTTCCTTCTCCGGTTCTCCCTCTCACTCGCTCACTCACTCACATTTTTTCCAGAAACTATCGATCACAACCAGCTTAACAGTAATGACAACATATTGTAAAACAGCTGAAAAATTAAACTATACAAGCAGTTCAATAAAATTTCTTTCAGATCTTTGATCACCATCATACTAAAAAAGATTAAAACTTTGACTTTGTCTTTCGTGACTCGTGAGTGAAGCTCCTACAACTACTGCTTGTGTTTATAATGAAATTTACTTGTGTTTATGATGAAATTTAAGTCGAGTTCAAGAAATGAAATACAATATTACGAAATCGAAACGCAATAGGAATACGAATCTTATATTTCTTGCAACAATATATACTTATAGGAACGGATATTTAAGAAAAATCACCTTCACACCGATCTGTAGTTCCTTAACATCCCCTGACTTTTCAGCCGAAACTGAAAATCACAGTAAAAATATATGCTAACTATAGCAATTAATTGTATGTATATTGTATACTCCAATTTGAAGTACATTTTTAGATCTAACAACAATATTAAAAAGAAAGATTTGATATGATCTGATAAATCGTTTAGTAATTACCTGATGCCGCAAGAACTAAGAGTAGCAATATCGGAACTGCGTTCACTACAAACTTGAAATTCATCTTCACCGTCCTTTATCTCCGTTGTGTTCCGTCTATCCGAATCTATGAAATAACGTAGATGGATATGAAAGTGATGATCGGAAAATATAAGCTTTCAAGTTTCAACCAAATACTGAAGGAGAACTTATGACGATATCGACCAATGAAATTTTGCCGCGTCATCATTAAGACATTCTTATTGGTTGATTTAATGATTTGATACGACGCCGTTCGTATACAAATTTAAGCAAAACCATATTAAAGTGCAATATGTTACTACTAGTCTACTACAAAACTAGATTTTATTTGATTGTAATACACGAATTATAATTTTAAAATTAAATAATTTTTGTGACGCCCCCAAAATTAGGTATACATCATCCATCTTGGGTAGTCAGATATATAGTACAGAATACAAATACAACTTACTAATACAACTGTCGTGTAAAATACGACAAAACATAAACTGTGAGTTTGAATACAAATATTATCTTCTAGAGAGTATTCATACTCAAAAGGAGTCCTCATTACATTTATTAACACACCATTATATAGAATAGTGAGGACTACTAACTAATACTATCATTCGGACCATCACTCCGTTCCCCGACTTGCCCCAGCTATGTTCTCATTTCCTGAAGAGAACAGTGAAAGAAAGGGTGAGCTCAACTAGCCTAGTAAGAAATATTATGACTAAGATAATGCAGAATAAATTATCATTAGCCTTCAACAATGTTAAACTGATAAAATATAATAGACATCAAGTTAACTGCAGTGGAACAAGCAATCCATTAAAAGAGTCAAGTAGAAAATAAACTCTACTATCTTTTATGATTTAAAAGGTTTTTCAACACTGTTATCGCTGTGACTCAGCTTAATAAAATAATCCACATCATCGAATCACCCCTGCACTACGGCCAAGGATATTCGTGTATTCATTAATGGTCATGATCATGCCAACAACTGTTCATCAATGCACTACGGGCCAATGATGACTTTTACCACATCATTTGTAACATTACGGTCATGATTATACCGAATAATCCCTGGTCATAATCATACCAAGTCCATCTATGCACTACATGCCACAGATGACTTTCAACATTTTATAAACATGAGGATGATGACAATGATATAAGAATTCAATAAAACAAGTTCAAGAATTAATTTATCCAAGAATTAATAACGTCCAAATTGTCAACATGATACTGCTTTGTGGAGTAAAATTCAAGAATGCTTAGAAGAATATTTTCATGAAAAGATACTGGATGAAACGCAATTATCAAGGATATTCCACAAATTTCATGGAGTATAGAAGTCAAAACTTAACCAACTGAGTACAATAAAGAATGGAATAACAACAGAAATCACCATGCATGCGATAGACCGCACAAACAGGTTATTCCAACAGAATAATAAATAATAGAACCAGGTCCGGCGTAAACGCACAGACAGGATATTCTGACAGAATAATAAATAATAGAACCAGGTCCGGCGTAAACGCACAGACAAGATATTCCGACAGAATAATAAATAATGGAACCAGGTCCGGTGTAAAACACACAGACAGGATGTTCCAACAGAATAATAACAAGACGGAACCAGGTCCGGTGTAAAACACACAGACAGGATGTTCCAACAGAATAATAACAAAAACGGAACCAGGTCCGGTGTAAAACACACAGACAGGATGTTCCAACAGAATAATAGAAGAATGTCACCAAGTATAGGGTAGACCGCGTATACAGGTTATTCCAACAGAATAATAAGAAATGGAATAACAACAATTCTCTTCATGAATAAGAAAGAATAACACCCCTTACCGTTTTAAAGAAGAGCTGAAATAAGGAAGTAGTTAAGTAGCAGAATACTCTTCTTCTCTCTCTCTCTATAGTTTCTCTCTCTAGAGTTCAGTGAATTCGTAAGAAATAATGAAGGAATGAGCTACTATTTATAGAAAAATAGAATGCATAGTAACTAATCCATGAACGGTCCAGATTGATTACTTTAATCTGACGGTCCATATTTAAAGAAAAATCTTTTAAATAAAATATAATATATTCTATTTATAGAATAACTTTAATAAAGTATTCTGTTTTATATAAAAAGATGTTTCTGTTTTATTACGTTAATAATACGAATAAAACAAAACGTCATTATCGCTAAATAATTCATATTATTAACTGACAATAATTGAATCAAACTGAGTGACTTCTCACATAAGCATTAATAATCAATACCGTGTGCTACTATGCAACTACACGTATTACTGTACTTTTACTACCGAGTAGTTCAACAGTAACAATGGTAAAACTTTCGCCGTTATTTTTAATAAAATATTTTTGTCGTTTTCTCAATCCGACAATAATTCCGTTGTGGGGTCCACCAATGATTGTGTCGTTGTACGAATATTCCCTGTTAAAGCGAATATTCTCCGACCAATCGAATATTATATAACAACTTGCGTACTTTGCAAAATTTATAAATATTACTCACAACTATAACATTATATCAAATTAACTCCATAATATTCAAAAATGATATTTATAGAAAATTCATCTTTATTTATAAAAGTTGGGGTCTTCTAACCTCCCCTTCTTATGAAATTTCGCCCTCGAAATTAGGGTACGTACCTGGTATGTCGAAGAGATAAGGATACCTTGATTTCATTTCAGATTCTAACTCCCAAGTAATTTCCTCAACATCGTGGTTTCTCCACAAAACTTTGACTTGAGGTATAACCTTGGAGCGTAGAATATGTTCATTTTTATCCAAGATTTGAACAGGAACTTCTTCATACGTCAAATCCTCCGCTATTTCGTCCGGTTCTAACTCAATAATCTGGTTCGGGTCTTCCACATATTTGCGTAACATGGATATGTGAAAAACGTTATGAACACGAGACATACTTGGCGGTAAAGCGAGTCTATAAGCCACAGTTCCTACTCGATCGAGGATTAAAAATGGACCGATGAATCGAGGATTGAGCTTTCCTCTCTTTCCAAATATCGTAACTCCTTTCCATGGAGAAACACGTAAGAACACATGATCTCCTACATCAAATTCCACGTCCTTTCGATGAAGATCAGCATAACTCTTTTGTCGATCTTGTGAGGTTTTTATACGTTGTCGGATCGTTTGAATCTTTTCTGTAGTCATACGTACCAACTCCGGTCCCAACAACGTTGCTTCACCCACCTCATCCCAGCATACTGGAGTACGATATTTTCTTCCATACAATGCTTCGAATGGAGCCATGCCAATACTTGCTTGATAACTGTTGTTGTAGGAAAATTTCACCAATGATAAGAACTTGTCACAACTTCCCTTGAAGTCAAAGACACAGAGTCTTAATAGATCTTCAAGAGTTTGAATAGTCCTCTCTGATTGTCCGTCCGTCTGAGGATGATATGATGAACTAAATCGTAAATCCGTGCCCATAGCTTTTTGTAAACTAACCCAAAATCGTGAAGTGAATCTTGGGTCTCGGTTAGAAACTATGGATACTGGCATACCATGCAGTCTTACAATCTCGTTTATGTACATACGAGCAAGACGTTCAAGTGTATAAGTTTCTCGTATCGGTAAGAAATGAGCAGACTTGGTCAATCTATCAACAATGACCCAAATCGCATCAATACCTTGAGAAACCCTAGGAAGACCGGTAACGAAATCCATGGTAATGTGCTCCCACTTCCATTCTGGAATTTCAAGTGGTTACAATGGACCTTTTCGTACTTGATGCTCCGCTTTGACTCGTTGACAAGTTAGACACCTTGAGATAAACAACGCTATCTCTCTCTTCATATTGCTCCACCAAAATATATGACGAAGATCATGATACATTTTGGTACTTCCAGGATGGATTGCAAACGGTGTGTTGTGCGCCTCCATCATGATTTCATACTTTAAATCAGGGTTGTTAGGAACACAAAGTCTGGAGTTGACTCGAAGTATTCCTTCTTCATCGATTTTTGCTTCCGGCATAGCACCTTCTTTCACTTTCTTCCTTATACGCATCAGCTCCAGGTCTGTAGCTTGAGCAGCTTTAACTTTATCGATTAAAGTCGGTTCTACTCGTATATTCGCCATCATCACATGGGTCCCTGGAGTCTTTAACTCTATCTCCATCCTTTACAAATCACACAAAATGGGCCTTTGTGTTGACAATATCGCACTCGTACTTGCATATGATCTTCTACTCAATGCGTCAGCTACCACGTTCGCTTTTCCAGGATGGTATTGAATGGTATGATCATAATCTTTCAACAGTTCAAGCCAACGTCGTTGTCGCATGTTGAGTTCATTTTGAGTGAAGAAATATTTAAGGCTTTTATGATCCGTAAAGATCTCCACCTTCTCCCCATACAAGTAATGCCTCCAAATTTTAAGTGCAAAGACAACAGCTGCCAACTCTAGATCATGAGTAGGATAATTCCTCTCATATTCCTTGAGTTGTCTTGATGCATAGGCTATGACTTTTCCATGTTGCATGAGAACACATCCCAACCCTTTGCTCGAAGCATCACTGTAGATGACAAATCCCTCCGAGCCAGATGGTATTGTTAGAACAGGTGCTGAAATGAGTCTCCTCTTAAGTTCTTGAAAACTCTGCTCACATTCTTCGCTCCAACCGAATTTTGTATCTTTCCGAGTCAGCTGAGTTAATGGAGTAGCGATTCGAGAAAATCCTTCCACGAATCTCCAATAATAACCAGCCAAACCAAGAAAGCTACGTACTTCGGTCACTGATTTAGGTTGCTCCCAGCTTTGAATAGCTTCAATCTTTGCCGGGTCAACCGATATTCCACGACTTGATACTACGTGCCCAAGGAATGTTACCTCTTCCAGCCAGAACTCACATTTCTTCAACTTGGCATAAAGTTTGTATTCACGAAGCTTTTGGAGTACCAACCTCAAGTGTTGCTCATGATCTTCACGGCTTTTGGAATAAACAAGGATGTCATCGATAAAGACGACCACAAAGTGATCCAAATATTCCTTGAATACCCGGTTCATCATATCCATGAAGGCAGCAGGAGCATTAGTCAATCCAAAAGACATAGCTAAGAATTCATAATGCCCATACCGAGTTCTGAAGGCAGTCTTTGGAATATCCTCAGTTCTAACCTTCAGCTGATGATATCCAGAACGAAGATCGATCTTTGAAAAGAATTGTGCTCCTTGCAACTGGTCAAACAGGTCATCAATACGTGACAATGGGTACCTATTTTTGATGGTGACATGATTCAACTGCCGATAATCAATACAAAGTCGCATACTCCCATTTTTCTTCTTCACGAACAGAACAGGAGCACCCCAAGGAGAAGTACTAGGACGAATAAAACCAATGTCTAACAATTCCTGCAGTTGGGTCTTTAACTCCTGAAGTTCAATAGGAGCCATTCGATATGGGGCTTTAGAAATGGGTTTTGTACCGTGTTCAAGGTCGATACAAAATTCAATTTCACGCTCTGGGGGTAGGCCAGGAAGTTCTTCGGGAAATACGTCAGGAAATTTATTAACAACAGAAATATCATTCAAAGCTGACGTATTTTTGTTTAGATCTGTGACATGAGCTAAGAAAGCTTGACATCCGTTTTTTAATAAACGAATAGCTTTATGGCTTGAGATGACAGCGATTGATTTTAATAGTTTGGTTGCTTGAATTCGCATAATAGGTCGATTAGGAAAATGAAAGCTAACAACCTTACGAAAACAATCAATTTTTGCATGATAAGTAGTTAACCAATCAATCCCAAGAATCACGTCAAATGCAAGTATTTTTAATGAAATAAGATCGACAGGTAATGTGTGGGTACCAACTTGAACCAAACAAGACTTATAAACCGTGGATGTAATGAAGGTTTCTCCCAATGGAGTTTCAACTGCTAAGTCAAAGTCTAATTTCTCCGGAATCAAATTTAATCGATGAGCGCAAGTAGGAGAAATAAAAGAATGGGTAGAACCGGTATCAAATAAAGTATAGACTTCGTTAGAGTTTATGATAAGCTTACCCGTGATGACCTCATTCGGGTTCCTTGCTCTCTGGGAGTTCACAACAAACGCTCTCCCTTGCACAACCGGTTTTAACTTTTCTGGGACGGCCTTTGATGCCTCCATCCTAGCTGAATTTGTCTTCGGTAAACGACAAAATCAGGCTAAATGACCTTCTCTTCCACAATTATAACATGCTTTGAACGGCATCGCGCAGTTTGGACTAATGTGCCCCTCCCCTCCGTATTTGAAATATATGATAGGTGGTCGTTCTCCTTCCTTAACGACAGGTGCTGGTGCTGACGTCTTTCCATCATTGTTGAATCTCCTCTTCTTGAAATGTCCATTCTTATTATTTTGGCCCTGATTATCACCGAAGTGGTTACCATTTCTGGCCTGTTGATTCCCTCCACGCTTGTTGTCACCGCTTTGATGACTGCTTTCACTGGTATTATCATTTTGCCGGCTGCTCTATTTTGGTTGCGTTGTCTCGTTATCGCGCTCCACCAACTGAGCCCTATTTACAACATCTGAATACAAACACAGTTTATGAGAAACAAGGTGTTGACGTATCTCCGGCTTCAAACTTCTTAAAAACATCCGCGTCATTCTTTCTTCATTATCCACCAGGTGGGACGCAAACCGGAATAACTCCGCAAATTTTGCCTCGTACTGCGACACGGTCATATTATTCTGCTCCAATTTGATGAACTCCACCTCCTTCATGTGACGAATACTCTCGGGAAAGTATTTGTCGTTAAACAGCACTTGGAACTTATCCCAAGACATCTTCAGTGCGGCAGGTTGAGTACGTTTTATCGATTTCCACCAGTAATCTGCCTCTCATCGCAACATAAAGGCGGCAAAGGGAACCTTTTGCTCCTCGGAGCAACCCAAGACATCAAATATCTTGGTGATCTGCTTTATCCATGTTTCAGCTACAAATGGTTTGGGTTCTCCCTTAAACTCCGGTGGTCCCAGCTCCTTAAACTGTTTAGCGGTGACCGCCTGAGAGTTTCCAGTATTTTCACCTACGTTGTGGACAGGAACCGCTTTCACCTGTTGTTGCATGAATTGCATAAAACCTCTGAACATTCCATCATTCATCATCTGGTCAGTGTTGTTGTTTGCATGAGGATTGTCACCTTCCTGATGAACATTATCCTGATTATTGATATGTGGTGAATCAATAATCGCCTGTGCTCCATTGCTATTCTCAACATTCTCAGATGCCATTTTCAGATACTGCCACAAAATAAAAGTTAATTGATATGTCATATATTATCCTTATATTATGACCGACCAATTAAATACCATGTAAATAAACTTAGGTAGGTCATACTAGCGAAGGAATTCCCATTCTCTCCCCTCCTAGTTTTATTCTCGCATCTTAGCCAGGGATCATATCCCTAAGCTCTGATACCAACTGTGACGCCCCCAAAATTAGGTATACATCACCCATCTTGGGTTGTCAGATACATAGTACAGAATACAAATACAACTTACTAATACAACTGTCGTGTACAATACGACAAAATATAAACTGTGAGTTTGAATACAAATATTATCTTCTAGAGAGTATTCATACTCAAAAGGAGTCCTCATTACATTTATTAACACACCATTACATAGAATAGTGAGGACTACTAACTAATACTATCAATCGGGCCATCACTCCGTTCACCGACTTGCCCCAGCTACGTTCTCATTTCCTGAAGAGAACAGTGAAAGAAAGGGTGAGCTCAACTAGCCCAGTAAGAAATATTATGACTAAGATAATGTAGAATAAATTATCATTAGCCTTCAACAATGTTAAACTGATAAAATATAATAGACATCAAGTTTAACTGTAGTGGAACAAGCAATCCATTAAAAGAGTCAAGTAGAAAATAAACTCTACTATCTTTTATGATTTAAAAGGTTTTTCAACACTGTTATCGCTGTGACTCAGCTTAATAAAATAATCCACATCATCGAATCACCCCTGCACTACGGCCAAGGATATTCGTGTATTCATTAATGGTCATGATCATGCCAACAACTGTTCATCAATGCACTACGGGCCAATGATGACTTTTACCACATCATTTGTAACATTACGGTCATGATTATACTGAATAATCCCTGGTCATAATCATACCAAGTCCATCTATGCACTATATGCCACAGATGACTTTCAACATTTTATAAACATGAGGATGATGACAATGATGTAAGAATTCAATAAAACAAGTTCAAGAATTAATTTATCCAAGAATTAATAACGTCCAAATTGTCAACATGATACTGCTTTGTGGAGTAAAATTCAAGAATGCTTAGAAGAATATTTTCATGAAAAGATACTGGATGAAACGCAATTATCAAGGATATTCCACAAATTTCATGGAGTATAGAAGTCAAAACTTAACCAACTGAGTACAATAAAGAATGGAATAACAACAGAAATCACCATGCATGCGATAGACCGCACAAACAGGTTATTCCAACAGAATAATAAATAATGGAACCAGGTCCGGCGTAAACGCACAGACAGGATATTCTGACAGAATAATAAATAATGGAACCAGGTCCGGCGTAAACGCACAGACAGGATATTCCGACAGAATAATAAATAATGGAACCAGGTCCGGTGTAAAACACACAGACAGGATGTTCCAACAGAATAATAACAAGACGGAACCAGGTCCGGTGTAAAACACACAGACAGGATGTTCCAACAGAATAATAGAAGAATGTCACCAAGTATAGGGTAGACCGCGTATACAGGTTATTCCAACAGAATAATAAGAAATGGAATAACAACAGTTCTCTTCATGAATAAGAAAGAATAACACCCCTTACCGTTTTAAAGAAGAGCTGAAATAAGGAAGTAGTTAAGTAGCAAAATACTCTTCTTCTCTCTCTCTATAGTTTCTCTCTCTAGAGTTCAGTGAATTCGTAAGAAATAATGAAGGAATGAGCTACTATTTATAGAAAAATAGAATGCATAGTAACTAATCCATGAACGGTCCAGATTGATTACTTTAATCTGACGGTCCATATTTAAAGAAAATTTTTTTAAATAAAATATAATATATTCTATTTATAGAATAACTTTAATAAAGTATTCTGTTTTATATAAAAAGATGTTTCTGTTTTATTACGTTAATAATACGAATAAAACAAAACGTCATTATCGCTAAATAATTCATATTATTAACTGACAATAATTGAATCAAACTGAGTGACTTCTCACATAAGCATTAATAATCAATACCGTGTGCTACTATGCAACCACACGTATTACTGTACTTTTACTACCGAGTAGTTCAACAGTAACAATGGTAAAACTTTCGCCGTTATTTTTAATAAAATATTTTTATCGTTTTCTCAATCCGACAATAATTCCGTTGTGGGGTCCACCAATGATTGTGTCGTTGTACGAATATTCCCTGTTAAAACGAATATTCCCCGACCAATCGAATATTATATAACAACTTGCGTACTTTGCAAAATTTATAAATATTACCCACAACTATAACATTATATCAAATTAACTCCATAATATTCAAAAATGATATTTATAAAAAATTCATCTTTATTTATAAAAGTTGGGGTCATACAATTTTATTCATATATTTATTTTTTATGAGATTATTTATTATACAATTTAAAATAATTATATATTATATTTGTCTTTTTATAATTAATTAAATAATTAGATAAAAAAATATCGTTTGAACTTTTTATAATTTTTCCCGTAATAACATATTTTAAACTATAATCTAAACTTTTTTATACGTCAAAAATAAAGAACAATAAGTTATTTAAATAAGTTTTGACAAATAAAAAGTCAATATTTAAATATGACTAAGACTAATAAGTTGTTTACCAATAAATTATTTAAATAATAAGTTGTTTATCAATAAACTGTTTAATAATAGGTTTTTTAAATAATAAGTTGGTTACCAATAATAAGTTGTTTAAATAATAAATTGTATATCAATAATAAGTTGTTCAAATAATAAGATTTTTACTGATAATAAATTGTTTACCGATAAGTTGTTTAAATAGTAAATTATTTACCAATAAGCTGATTACATATAAGTTGTTTAAATAATAAGTTTTTTACCAATAAATTGTTTACCGCTAATAAGTTGTTTACCAGTAATAATTTGTTTACCAATAAATTATTGTTTACCAATAATAATCTTATTGAATATAATAAGATATTATGATCATTTTTTTTAAAAAAAATTTGGATAATTTTGTTTATAAATTTTTAGTCCCAATGACGGGGATTATAATACATGTTGAAAATGATGTTAAATAATCTCATATTAAGTCATTTTATAATCACTCGACTAATAGTTCTAAGTCCAAATTAAAAAATAAACAAAACACTTGAGATTAATAGTCATATCCTAACTGTAATTATTGCAAACAAACATAATATAAATTTATTTGTCCTAACTTTTTTTATAGATTGTTCAAATTTATTTGTCCTCTTTCCTTTTTAATAATATGTTTGACATTATTTTTTTTAATAATACCCACATTTAACTTTAAAAATAAAAATCATTGAAAACAACATGATATACATTTAAAAAAGTATCACTATTAACTTTAATATTAAAATCACAACCACACACTTTTTTATCACTCTCTCTCCTCTATTTTATTGTTCCAAAAAAAAAGTTGAGAGATTAAATAAAATAAAAAAATGATAATAAAATAATTAAGATGGATAAATTGGAGATATTTTTTTTGACAGGCAAGAAGTAAAGTTGGACGGAAGGTTTATATAATTATATAAAAATATAATTTTATTATGTTTATTTTAATGATTACTATTTTTATTATATTTATAATTTTATACTCTTTGTAATTGTAGCTAAGGTTGTAAATGAATCAGATGGTTTGAGCTCGATTCGGGCACGAATTGAATAAATACGAGCAAGACTTGAATTCGTTAATAATATGATTTAAAATTGAGCACACAAAAATAGTTCGAATAAAAATACAAGTAGATTTTGAGTAATATTATACTCGACTCGTTTATGATTTAAAGTACTCGAATTCTAGATTGTGATTCGATACATACTCGTTTGGATACATGTTCGAGTATATATTCAATAAATTCTTTTATAATATGTATAAAGTTGAATAAAATTAAGGTAATTAATTATTATTATTATTATTTTAATTTCTATTGTGATTTTAGGATTTGGAGGAATTAGAAATGATGGAAAAGTTATATATTTTATATTACCTAAAATAACCTTTCAAAATAAATCATGTCATTTATTATATTAATATGTTAGGGTAATATAGTAATAGTGTAATTTAAAAATAAAAATATTTTTACTTTCATTATCTCATTCTAAACTCACAAAGAAAGAAAAATATAATTAAAATTTAATTCATTCCATTGTTCTCTAAAACTCACAAACATGACAATAAAATATTATAATTCATTCTCATCTCTTCCCATCCATTCCCCTTCTATATTTTAAATAATGACTTTAATTTTGCATATTTGAAACAGTGAAATAGTGTTTGATAATATTTCATTATTTAAAAATCTGTAAATATTAAAGTGAGTAAAACGATAGCTACTAAAACATAATTTGCGGACTTGGTGCTGGAGCACCTTGATGTCATTCCAATTTCATTTGAGCTCTTTTAGATGATCATAAAAATTGGACACGAGTGTATTTGAATTTTATTTATTTATATTTTTATTCATCATTAGGGGTCAAAATATAAATAAATAAAATTTAAATACATTCATGTTCAATTTTCATATCTACATAGAATTTTTGATTTCATTTATGGGTTAACTTTTTATTTTTATTTTTTTATAGGTCAATTTAAATTAAGGATTCAAACAGAAAAAAATAAATTTAAATATATGAGTATTGTGATGATATGATACTGCCCAATACACAAGACCCTATGATACATTTAAGATCTCATACGGTTATGACCGTATAAACTTTAAGATGTCATACGGTTATGGCCCAAGTGCAAGTAGAAGTAGCCCACCAGGAAGGCCGAGTCTCTTCCTCTTCCTCTTCCTCTTCCCCTTCGTGGTTTATATTCTCTCCGTCATATAATATACGACGTTTTAAATAATTTTATTTTTTTTTAAATTATTTATTATTTTATATAATATAAAAAAATTAACTATAATCTTTTTAAAATTATCATTTATAGGAAAATGTTACAAATGAGATAAAGAATGAGATAAATATGAAAATTTAAAGATATTATAGATAATTAATATTATATTTAATGTTATAGTACACTCATTTTTTTAATTTTTATGTACAACCCTACAAGTCATAAACTTTGATAATTTTGGCAACACCCTTGATAAATAATAAAAAGTTAATACCACTCCTCTATTTTTTATATTTATCTTTCTAAAAAGTAATTTTTGTTAGTTTTTATTTGTCATTTTTAAATTATAATAAAATATTAATGACTTAATTTACTATATTATTTTTATATTAAATATTAATTTGTTTATTTTTTTAATAATTTTCAAAGAATGATATTAAAATTTTATACTTGTTTTAATTAATCAGACAAAGCATGCATTACATTTTTAAATATTGTTGTTTTCTCTTAAAACGCCAATTAAAAAGAAATATAGGAAGTAATATACTTTTTACGTTTCAAAATTAGATATATAATTTAATTTTTAAGATCAAACGACGACATATTAAATTTTAAAATTAGTATTACTCATAAAATTTTAAGATAAAATAAAAATTATGATTAATAAATTTTATTATATACTATATAATTTTAATAATCATATCAATTAAAATTAAATAAATTAACATTAATTTAAAATTTAATATATTATGCCATTATGGTTTGACCAAAAAAGAAATTAAATTGTATCGACAAAGGGAAGTATTGCTCGGTGATGTGATGGACGTGGACCATTGGACGGCTGCTGACCCCACCTGGCTTATCACCAGGAACTAGGAAGTCATATAATTTATTTTTATTGCTTAGGTTGTGTTTGATAAATCTGATAATTAAGATCTGAATAATTATGATGTCTTAATAAATTAGATCATCTAAATAGTTATGAGGTCTGAATCTAAAAAATTATTTGATAACTAAAAAGTAAGTTGTCTCTTAATGACACTATTTTACCATTTCAAAGGATAAAATTTTATTTAATAATTTTGAATATTTAATTTAATAAAAATGAGTGCATAATATTGTTGAATATATTTAATTATATAAAAAAAATTATCAAAAATGTTTCATTAAGAGGTATCTCTTAATTATTAAGATTTTATTTTCTGTCTTATAGATTAAGAGGTATTTAGAGGTAATAAAAAAATAAATAAATAATATCATGTCTATTAGTGAATAAGAGACGGTCTATTAATAGATAATCAGATATAAATAAAGAGCACCTTAGTACTCCATTTAACTGATGATTGATTGTTATATTCGATATTTCGATAACGTCTTTATATTGTCTTATTATTGTAACTAGGAAGTCGTTATTATATTGTCTTCTTATTGGTCCTATTACTACGGTTTTAAATTTTAATTAATAAGATATAGTTAGCAATTAATTTTACGAAAACCTAAAATATCAATGATGAAATCAAATACAATTTTAAATATTTATAAATTTATACATATTAAAAATATTTTATACTTTCATGATAATTAAATTATGACGTTGAACCTAAGAGCATGTTGTAATTTATATCGTCATAAAAAGTTATGAAACAAAAATAATTTATAAATACAATTGTGTGAAAATAGAAAAAATATTTTACTAAAAAATATAAAGAAAAAAAAGGCAGTATAAGTATATAATAGGGAATTGATATTTTTACATAAGTATATTTTTAATATTTTTATATATTTATCTCTCATATAAACATACAATAAATCATATTTTAATATGAGAATTAATCATGAAAAATATCAAAAATAGATATATAAATAATATTCCCCTAAATTTAAGCTTTCCCAAAACGTATAAAATAATAGGACTATAGGGTCAATTGAATATTTTTAAAGTTTAATGGCCAAATGCTTACAAGTCAACAATCAAGGGGGATAAAAGTGCTTTTTACCATAAAAAATGTAAAGAAAAAAGGTAACATAAGTATATAATAAAAAATTGATATTTTTACATATATTTTTAATATTTTTACACATTTTTTTTTCATATAAAGATTATAATAAATTATATTTAAATTATATAAAAATATCAAAAACACGTATCCCCTTAATTTAAGCTTTCCCTGAACGCACAAAATAGTGGGCCCTTATCACAAACTCCAAAAGTAGAAAATGTAAATATGAATGAAATAAACAAATAAATATGAATATCTTATTTATTCTGTTATTGGTATTGCGTGGGTAATACTAATACTAATGGTACATCTCACAGTTCCAAAAATACTGAAATCTTATCCATTCACCTTCTATCCTCTTTGTCGTCAATCTTCAGTAATACTACTACTCATCTACATAATATCAACCCTCCCTAAAACACTCTTTATCTCTCACATACTCAAAACACACACAAATAGTGTTTGTTGATGGACTGCTGCCTTTCATACAACAATCCCTCCGTTTTGAAATCGTTACCTTCCTCGGTGAAGATTCGATTCTCTTCTTCAGTCTCCACGACCACCATCGCCTATAATCGCCGCCCGATTACTCGTACTGTTCCGACAAATGGGAGACCGCTGATAATTACTACTGTAGCTTGTAGTAGTATCTGTGAGTTTAGTGGACTGAACACGCCGCTCGAGCTCAAGTCTCGGACCGGTAAGTTTTTGTCCGGGGTGCTACAGAATGACCGGAAAAACTTTCATCAAGCAGTTGCTAAAGAGTTGGAGCAGTTAGTTTCTGATCGCCGTGAGGCTCTGGCTCGCGTCAGTTTGAGTTTCGGAACTACTGATGCTTCACTTTACAGGTTTTTCCTAAAATTGTTCTTAACTAATTCATTATACTTCTGAATGTGTTCTATATATATATATATATATATATATATATATATATATATATATATATATATATATATATGTTTTTATTCATCTTGTTCTTGCTGTTTATTGTGGTGATATTGGTGTTTAATTTTCTTCCTGCCTAATATTTGTTAATGATTTTAATTGAGATTAAATTCTGAATTAAGGTTGCTGATAATATGTTTTGGCTTTCGGAATTATGAGGCACTCACTTTTATTTTTTATTTTTATGAAAAAAGTATATGGGGTTACTAAAGGTAAGAATTTCATACAACTAGTCCAACTAATGAACTAAAGGAGGCTGGAAGAAATTATTGAAATATACTAAAACTGTAATGAACAAATAAGAAGGTAAATACTGGAAAGATGGTCATTAATAAATTTGAAACTTTTCTACAAACTCATTAGCTTCTAATTAGAATTTATGACAGATGAAATAGGTAGTCTTTTGAGTATGTGCAAAAATTATCAGGGGATAGCATAAAGCTTAAGTCTGTTGTTCAGGCGGTTTGAAAAGGTCACTGTTGCGTTTTTTTTCTTATTTGTGTTTATTTTCACCTTCGTGTTCTTTCTCATATTATACATTATTAACTATCTTCTGTATGCAATATGTCTCCTAATACCTCCATCTAACCTACCGCCTAGATTTAAGGGGGGTTATGTACGTCTAGTCGTACATCACGGTCATCACTTTGTAATATGGTGTGAAATTATATACTTTGTCTGGATCTTTAGCTTAAGCAAGTTAAATTGGTAGCAAGTTATGAATGTAGAGCACAACAAGAATACAACTTACAGGCAATTGAGACGGTAAACCACAGCATGATATTTAATCTGGTAGCCGACTCTAGTTAGAATAGATTAGCCGTAGTAGCTGATGTGTTAAGATAAAGGGGAAGAACAAAATGAGTATCTTCCATGTGGGCAATAGCCAAAAAGAACCCTATATAACTCAGTTACTTCTCCCTACTTTAGTTTAACTTGCATATATCCATCAGCATGTCGCTTCAAAAGATAAATTTCAGCAATAAGTCTGTATTCTTATGACGTATATCACTCATGTTGGGCTACATGAAACTGTCAGTGAGACTCAATAAAGGTGGATTAGAGCCTTCATTTCATTTCTCAATAAGACTTGAAAGAAATATGGAGTGATCATTGGTACTCTGGGTCATCCTGGCTCCTATCATGTGCTTGATGAATGAATTCCATTGAGATAATGTCCTGTAAGCTGTTTTTTATTATTTTGATTTAATATGTAGTTCTCTTGTACTTTTGCTTAGCCTTCAATATATCTTTCATAACTTTGCAAAATTCTATTAGAACTAGAAAATTAAATTTCCAAGATTTTCTTAATGGTAATGGAAACTTTAGTAGGTTACCGTGAGAAGATCTAGTTCAAAAAGTATCCCAAGTCCAAATACTTTGAACTAAGAATTAATCTTGTTCAGTCCCACCAAATTCTTGTTGACAAGTAGGTCTCTCTCTCTCTCTCTTTCCTTGTTACATGATACTAAGATTTTACATTATAACTTAATATGTATTCAGTGCATGAACAACCTCAAAAAGTGGGGCGGTAAGAGCGGCTCAGCCAACTAATGTAATACTTGTATTCTTAGAGCTTTATTAGTAAAAATAAAATAAAATATTGCAAAGATCTAAGAGCTTTACTTCTCTCCGACTGTCTCTTAAATTTTTTCAATACAATCCTTAGTCCATATTATAGAGAAAAATAACAATAGGGATGATAACTAACAGGTACACAGTAAGCTCCTAGTCTTATAGGGGGTGCCTTGGTCACCCTCTTGATTAATCAATTACCATACCAGAACAATTGTTTCTTCCTCTATAGCTTCCCTATATTATTCAGTGGAACTTTGTGATTGTAAAAGTGTATGCTCATGTGCATTTCTTGCACTACTGGGCCTTTGTAGGTACAGAAGTTTTTGGTGAAAAGTGTGTAATCTTTGATTTTAATATGGAGGCTTGTTCTGGTATGGATCAGATATCAGATGGGCCAGTTTGAGAAGTAGAGGCATGTAGTTGCACGAGTGGCAACTTAATGACAAAATATTTTAATCGTGGACCAAATGGTGGTGATAGGTAAATAACCATGGTAGGATTTTGCTTTACCATACTTGGAATTATTTCTCTGTCTGACTGAAACATGGTCATGTGTCTCATATACTTTACTAATTCAAACATATGTCTGAGTACCAGGAAGATAGCTGAATTGAAAGAGCTCGAGTGCCAAACTGCAATTGAAGATGTCATGTATATGTTAATATTTTACAAGTTTTCTGATATCAGAGTCCATTTGATTCCTAAGCTTTCAAAATGCATTTATAACGGCAGACTTGAAATCTTACCTTCCAAGGACTGGGAGCTAGAGTCTATTCACAGCCTTGAGGTTTTGGAGATGATAAGGGAACATCTGGGTAGTGTTGTTGGCTGGAAAGCAGACTCTAATGTTGCAGACAATTGGGCCACAACTCAGATACAAAGGGTTCAGCTATACCGAATCTATGTTGCTTCCATCTTGTATGGCTACTTTCTAAAGTCTGCCTCCATGAGGTACCAACTTGAACAGAGTCTGGCTGATGCCAGATATGACCTTGGTACCAATACTGCCACCCACCTTCTACTTTCGGAGTTATGGTCTTATGGACTCAAATTTGTTACCACCTTTGGTCGAATTAGCAACATACAATCCACATCTGTTGGTCAAGTGTCATGTAGCCAGGGAAAGAGACGTGAAAAACTGAGTTCTTATGTAATGAGGTTCAACCCTGAGGTGTTACAGATGTGTGCAAAACCAAAATCTAAGGAGGCTATGAATTTGATTGAGAAGCATAGTTGTGCACTATTTGGAGATGAGAAATCAGACCTGCCAGAATCCAATGAGGTGATATCTACGTCATTGGCAAGCCTGAAGAGATTTGTTTTGGAGGCTGTTGCTTTTGGTTCTTTTCTCTGGGACATAGAAGAAGAGTATGTCAAGTCTGTATAAAATCTTAAAGAGAACAAGGTTTGAGAAACAATGAAACTCTTGTCTGGTTAAGTCTATCTGTATAGAGTTTCTTGCTTTTGCTTTGGACTACTAAAGGTTTTCATTACTCGTGAATTTGAAGATATGATGTATATAGTTTATACACATAGTTGAGAAGATAACTCGTAGTATTCTAATGCAATGGATGGTAGATGAATATTTCAAGTTTTATTTGGATTGGTGATTGTCTGCATTCTTGATTCTGTTATTGACGCTTGCTCAATAAGCTTTGTCATCCCTTTGTATTTGATGCTTTACTTACTGTGGTAAGAAGAATGAAATCAGAAAACCATGTTCAGATAGAATGTCAATATTGGTTTGGAATGTTCAAGAAAAAATATAAGCTTTTGACGGATTGACCTTGATTTGAATAACTCCTTCCTCCTGCAAAAAGAGTCTTATATGAAAAGTTTGTAAATACTACTCCCTCTGTTCCAAATTAATTGCTCAATTTTAATTTTTTTAAGTCAAATTGACTATTTTTAGAATTAATAATTAAGCATATATAAGTATATTTCTAAAATTATAAAAATTAGAATTAGTAATAAATTGTATATACTTTCTTTTGGTTATAATCTCTTCACTTATATTTTAGCAAAAATAGTAAAAAAAATTAGTTTTAAAAATGGTCAATTTGACTTTAAAAAGTCAAAACTGAGCAATTAATTTGGGACGGAGGGAGTATTAAGTTTGCGTTTTTGTTTCATGTTGGCTAGTTAAGGTGGTCAGTCAAAGTTGATAACCGGTGGTGTTTGATTGTATCTTAATACATTTTAATAACTCACCTCTTAATGTATTTTAAGGACCTATATTTTTGTATTAAAAAGTTATCTTAATAGTAAATATACAAATATGAGTTTAAATTATGAAGACTTCGAGGTGGGCTTTTAAGATGTATTGAGAGGTAGGCTGTTAAGGTGTATTAAGATGTAATTAAATATATATTTTTTTAATTTAAAAGTGTTTTTAGGTCATTAAAAAACTCTTTTTAAGTGTCGTATGATTCTTGGCCGAGGATAACTCTTGTCTTATAATTTTCATGAAGTTGTGTGAAAATCAGAAGAAAAAAAACTCTCAAATGGACTTTTAATCTTAGTTATTGTACTCTAGACTCTAGAGAAGTACTTATATCAAATGAAATGTGACGTCTTTTTTTATTTTTTTTGCAAAATATTAAATAAAAACTGCACCGCTAATAACAATTTTTATTTTGTTTTCCCCGATTAATGAAAGGAAATTAGAATCAACGTAATCATTTTTTTTTGCTTATTATCAACGTAATCATTTTAAATCTTAGTTAACAATAATGCTTCAATCAATGAATAAAGAATGCCTATTAAAAATGAATACAAAATAATGTGTATGGGTATGGTTACTAGACTCTCGCTCACCTTATGGTATATTGAATTGTTAACACTTTAGGCATGCTCCATAATGCATTTTGGGCTCTGCAGTTGCCACTGGCTCGGCGATCACCAATAGAGTTGATTTAAAATATTTTCAGAATTAAAATGGATGAGTATTCATTTAATTATAAATAATTTAATTATGAGAATATATCATTTAATTGAAAAGTAAAATTTAAATAGTAATTCGTTAAATCCACAACAGAAAATATTATTTTCATAATATAAGTGTCGTGATTTTTCACCGTTGCTATACATCTACAGAGATAATTCTAACAAAAAATATTATGAATTTAACAATTTCTTTCCTATTTATTTTGAAAGAGACAAGTTTGGATGATAGTCTTATCAGTAGTGCTACGCGGACAGGAAATTGGGACCGGAAAATTGGACCGGTCCAATTTTATTTATTTATTTATTTTTTTTATTGTGACTCTCAAAAAATGTATAGTATTTATTCCAACAGGAATTTTTATAAAATATAGTGTTTTAGGTGTAATTTGGATACACATACACATACAAATTACCCTGTATTTGTATGTGTATCCAAATTACACCTAAAACACTATATTTTATAAAAATTCCTGTTAGAATAAATACTATACATTTTTTGAGAGTCACAATAAAAATAAATAAATAAATAAATAAAATTAGACAGGTCCAATTTTCTTGTCCCCTTTTCCAGTCCGGCAAGACTTATTGTAGTCTTATATGATGGCCGGAAGAAATTAAATAGAAAGAAGGCGGCGACGGCTGGCAGCCTCTGCCACAGTCCATGCCGTGCTCGGGTGTTTTTGTTGTAAACTTGACGAAACGAGTAAAGGACTCATCTTACTCTTTTATTTTGTCAAGAGTTTGTGTGACATTTTTTGTCTCTGTCATTCTTCTTGTCGCTTTACCAAATTTTAGGTATACTAAATAATGCAAAAATATGACAATATATCGTTCAAAAAAGTACAACAATATACGTGTTTCAAAAAATAGGGTATCACAATTAATTTAATGAGAGTAAAATATAAAAGTCACCGTTCTACTCTTAGCATATTTATATACTAACTGTGTCTCATGCTTCCGGTACTACATGAACGGTGTGATTTATTTTAAATTTTGAACGATCCAAATGATTTATTAGGATAAGCGAAAAATTTAAAATCAGTTCTATTTTGTTAGATAGATTGTATTTATTTTTATTGGTTAATGCAAAACAAACTTTTTACCATATAAAAAAAAAGTCAAACTAAGACTAAAAAGTTCACTTCCGTTAAAAAATTAATTGTATTTATTGAATATTATAATGAACTGTATATTTTGATATTTCTTTCCATTGACACAAAGATTTTCTTAAGACTAGCACTCTGTTTCTGAGTTTTGAACAGAAAAAAAAAGAATAGAAAACTTAAATTAGAACAGAAAAAAAAAGAATAGAAAACTTGAAGTTTTACTTTGTGTTGTTTCTGAGTTTTTAATATAAAATAATAGAAAATTTAAAATTGAGGACATGAGTTGTAATTTAAAATTTATTATATTAAAAATTGAGGATAATATGGAAATTATAAAAATATTACTTATTCCAATTTCTTTTCCGTCCAAATCAGGCCAATTTTGGACGGAAAACTTTGGCACGAAAAATGGTCAAGTTTTCTATCTATCTATTTCTTTTCTTTTATGTTTATTAAAAAACTCAGAAACATAATAATTGGAAAGAAAACTTAAATTTTCCGTCCATTTATTTTCTTTTATATCCATTTTAAAACTCAGAAACAGAGCGTAAAAGTGATATATAGTTAGAGGCTTATAGAAAAAAAAAAAAGAATTCTCATATTCTCTGTCTTAATTCAATTGTTTCAAAATTTTGTATATCGAGTTGCAGTATTATAATATAAATTTTAACTTAATTATTAGTTTAATTTACACTTTTTATTCATCAAGTCGAAGAATACTATTTAACGCACTTTTATTAAAACATCTTAATTATTATAAAAATAAAGTGCTATTTTTGTCCAAATAAAATTGAAAATATTTATTTAAAATATCCAATATTAACCTTTTTTTTATTACAATAAAAAATATTAATTAAATGTGCTCAATTTATAAGCATTTTACTCCACAATTAAATACTCTCTCCGTCTCAAATTAAAGATATTTTTAGAATGAAATTTTTTAATTTCTTAAAAAAATATACTATTATTTACTATTGTTAAAAGTAGTATACTAATAATAGCACGACACTATTTAATAATTAATATTTAAATAATGATATGTTAAAAAAATGTATATTGCTTAATTACGTAAAAAAAATATATATATATATATATATCTATAATTTTATAGTAATAAATTAAGTACGCATTTTCCAACCAAAAATTGACACACTTGCCATCTTTTTAATTTGTCTATTTCTATTACTGGCAGTCAAAAATGGGACGTCATGCGTGAAAGAATCAGTTGGACTGGACTGGACTGGACTTGACCCACCCAAAATTATTATCTATATATCTAATTATTACAATTTACATAGGGGTAAAATAATAGAGTAATAGCAAAAGGCCTAATTAATAGTTTTAATTAATTACTAAGTACTACACTTTGATCATATTTCTCCTCCTAAACTTTCTAATTCAACTGCCACGCGCCGCCACACTTATCACAACACTTGCAGTAGCGGAGCCAAACACAAACAGATAAAACAAAACAGGATCCATACGTTAAATATATTTTTAAGGTTGCATACTTTTTAAAGTTATTTATTTTATTGTAATAATTAATTAATAACTAGCACGCATCAAGTTTACGATATAGTAGCCTAGTTTAGTTTAATAAAGTAGTAGAATAGAGATCATAAATTTTAAAGTAAATATATAATAAATACAAAAAATAAGTATATATCTTAAGTTTTTATAAATATTAAAAACCAGTCTTTTGTGAAATATATATATATATATATATATATATATATAGAGAGAGAGAGAGTAAGGATCAAGTGCATATCCCTTATTTTACTCACTTGTACTCATCCCTCTTTAGGCGACGGTTTTGGTCATACAACCGTCGTCTATATTTTTAGCGACGGACAACATATAGCGTCGTTAAAAATATAGATAACGGTTGTATGACCAAAACCGTCGCCTAAAGAGAAATGAATACAGATGAGAAAGATAAGAGATACATGTTTAATCCTGATCGTGTATATATATATAAAAGTTTCTAGATGCTACTACTTCTCTGGTCAAGCATGCAATTGTAGTTAAGTTTGACTAATCTTCTTTCTTGTCATCAAGTTTCTCTGAATTGTACTCCCTCCCTTATAAAATAAACGTTGCAATTAGTTTGGACACATTTATTAATAAAATTCTCTTTTATCTAAATTATTTTTTTGATTATTTATTAATTAAAATATTTTTTTTTCACTTTTTTATAAGCCCAATAATTTTCTTTTTTTTATGTCATTTAATTCTCTAGATATAATTTTTTGTAACTCTCACATTTTCAATAAATATATTAAATAGATTATGAGGGTATAAGAGAAAGAATAAGATAAATATAATTACTAATATATAAATAAGACATTTATTTTGGAACATCCTAAAATAAATTGACTACCTATTCTACTACTACCTATATTCCATAATAATTGACTTTTTTTTTTATTAAAAAATTGTCCGAATTCATTTTTCGTATACAACTTTTTAAGGGAATAAATTACGTAATTTACTATATTACCTCTAACTTCTCTCATTATCCCACCAAGAATTTTTCTCTTATATTATTATTAGTTTTTAACTTCTCATAAAGCCAAAGGAGTAGTGACAAAATTTTGTATAAATTTTAATTATTAAATGATGATATTAAATATTTTTTTTAATTTATGTGCATAATCTAAAATAACTTTTATTATGGAATGAATATGGTAATAAATTTAAGGCGGCATGCATGAACTTGATGAATTTATTGGACCTTATTCATTCTCACAAAACTTATTCCAATTTTGACCAACTACGACAACAAAAGGTAATTATAAAAAAATAAATATAAAATGATGAGTATTAAATTATAATTAGATAATCTTTCACCATACCTAATGAATTTAATAATTATATTCAATCACTATTATAAACATAGTATTTTATATTTTATTTAAATATTTAATTTTTTATCATCACGAAAATACTAGTAGGATTAATTTTGCTCTCACTCTGTAGTACACTCGCTGGAAAAGCCTAGAATGAAGGAAGCCGCCGACTTCAATGTTTACCAAAACAAAACACAAAAATCACCGTCTTATTACTCGTTCACAATATTAGTATCAAAATGTATATGTCTTGTTAAAGAAAATGTTATTAGTCGAAGCTGGTAGAATTATTAAAATTAAATTTATTTATAAAAATATTAATTCTTTTAAAAAAAATTCATTTAAACTCATTTATGCATGTATTTGTATAATCAGTAGTATTAATTCCAACTTCCAAGTGATCCTCCT
Organism: Panax notoginseng; assembly: GCA_016801055.1. Classification (NCBI taxonomy): domain Eukaryota; kingdom Viridiplantae; phylum Streptophyta; class Magnoliopsida; order Apiales; family Araliaceae; genus Panax; species Panax notoginseng. The sequence goes on along the minus strand of CM029015.1, from coordinate 228,193,182 downwards.
CCTCGATATCCTCTTTTAATCTAAGACTAGATAGTTCTATTTCACATCGAAATGCTTGGTACGTGTTCAATCACCTCCATGGCTCCATCTATCCTCTTTTCGAATTTTTAAATATAATAAAATAATGAAAAAGGAAAATTAAAAGGAGAATAACTTAAATTTAAAATAATGGAGCAATGGTACGTATTATTATCATTATAATTATGTATGCACATATTTTACAACTCATCCTGTCCCGTAACACCATTTTTACAAAGAATGGAATTTATTATTTTTTCCGTCTAATTTTAATTAATATTATATAATTAAATTAATTATATTTATAATTAAAATTTATTCTTAAATTAATGAATATTATTAGGCATAAAAGTATTATCAAAACACATAAAATATATTATTAAACTTAATTTTTTTATATAATTATTATTTTAAAATTAAGACGACTAAAGTCAGTCGGATGGGCGGATGGGGAGAGTATAATTTTTATTTTGTGTATTTTACTTTAGGTGTCTTTTATATCGTCAAAAATGGAGAATAAGAAAAAAAGGGTTTAGGGGACCCAATAATAAAAAAATATAAACAGCTCCTTTAAAACCCATTGGGTTCTTCCATATTCCAGCAATACTGTAAGCTTTATTACTTTCGATCTTCTTCTTCATCGTCATCTTATCTCTCTCTGATTCTCCATAAACATACATACATTATTAATCATCTCTCTGGGTCTAAAACCCTGTAACACTTCCTTATTTCGTTTATAATTTTCCGACTAGTTATGGCGGGAAAGGTGATGCCAGCTGTTCAGTACTCTGGTTATGGAAAAAGTGCTGCTGATTTACAGGTAATTATAATATTTTAAATTTCTGTACTTTCGCTTTGAACCTTTCTTTTTCCCTTTTTTCCTCTTCATTTGCTCAGATCTTTCATGGGTTCTCTTAGATTTTTTTTAGTACCACAAATCTAGTACTGATCATGCAGATGAGCAGAGTTTAGTTTTTTAGATCATTCAAGAAATGGAAATTTATGACATAAAGCTGGGGTAATAGATCCATTTTTACAAACACTTATATTAGTGTCTATTGAGCTTATTGTTTAATAAGTTATGCTGGCTAGCTATCTTTTCCAATTTGGTACTCTCAATGCATCCTAACAGCCCTCATCTTTTTGTATTGAGATATTATCTGAATAGTTAAGATATATATCTAAACTATGTTCAGCGGTTAATATGTGAGATGCATTGAGAGGTCGGACACCACCTTGTCTTTAGTACTTAATTAGTTGTTTGATTTAAGTTGGTTCTTTATGTATTTCAGTTACTGATTTCCTTGTTTAAATTAAAGTTCTTTTTTCCTAATGTTGTTATAGGGGCAGTTTACCTCGGGATTTCTAGCTCTTAATTATGTATACTCTGTTCTTGTCATTTAACTGTCACTTCACCAAAAAAAAATGTAGGAAAAAATATCAAGTGTTCAAGTAATTGTATAGTATTATGGTAAGAGTTCAGTTATTTTACAATAAAACTAATCCCTCCTTTCCACGAAAAGAATCTCATTTACCATTTTTTTCCACTATAAAAGAATCAACTTATATATGATGAATGCTTCTACTTCTACTTTTACTTTTGTGGAACAAAGTATTGCTACAGAGTATTTAATTATTTATCAAACCATGCAAGCATGCTGATTCTGAAGTGTGAGGTTCTACACGATTTTCTATTTGTGCTTCTTCCTCATGTTATGTTCACCATGCGGTCCAAAAGTAAGTCGTATATTACTTCTTGAGTAAATTTTATTTAAACTTGTTTTGAGGTTTGTCTAGGATATACTCGGGGTATAATTCTTTTCAAGAAGTTTTCTTCATAATAAATTTAATTCAATCAAACAAAATTACGTCTAGCAAAAGCTAGTTAAAGGGACATAAAAAAAGAAGAAGCTTATTCCTTTCATACTTGCCAACTTACTATCTCAAAGATTTTGGGAACTTGGAAGGGAAGGAGGGAGGCAGCTTTTAATGAAATCTGAAAACCAACCAAGAGAATCTGGCAGAGTTTTAGAGTTTAGCCTTGTAAAATTTATGAAACCAATAATCTTCCTAAAGCAAGCAGGAAGCATTATGTAGAAATGAATCTAAACATAGTGAGATTTCCCTTTACTAATTACGTAGTCAAGAAATGTGATTAAGCTATATATTTTCTCGTCATTTTTGCAGCATGTTGAAGTTCCTGTACCTACTCCTAACAAAGATGAGGTATTGGTAAAGGTGGAAGCAGTTGGCATAAACCCAATTGATTATAAAATTCAGCATGGAATGTTGCGTCCTTTTGCTCCCAAAAAATTTCCTCATATACCTTGTAAGTTCAAATACTTAGGTGCTAATATTACTTTTTCTCTCTTCTGGTTGTAAATGGTCCACTTACAGCTAATATTTTGCTAAATCAACAAAGCAAGGCAATTTTAATTTTTGCTCATGATTTTTCTTTATTGGGACAGGTTCCGATATAGCTGGTGAAGTTGTGGAGGTTGGATCCGGAGTTAAAAAATTCAAGAGGGGTGACAAAATTGTAGCCATGCTTGGCAATACAGTAAGTTTCATTTTATTCCTCTTTGCTCCTTTTGTTTATTGGTAAACATGCTGAATACATTTTCATTGCGAATATGGTTAATTTTTTTAAATTTTCATTATGATATAATGACAGACCGGAGGTGGACTAGCCGAGTATGCTGTGGCAAAGGAAAACTTGACGGTTATTAGGCCACATGAGGTATCGGCTGCCGATTCTGCTGCCTTAGGTACTCCTGGTCTCACAGCCTATCAGTGCCTCACGACAGCCGGAGTCAAGCTCGACAAAAGCGGCCCACTGTTGAATGTTCTTATCACCGCCGCTTCAGGCGGCGTGGGTCACTATGCTGTTCAACTTGCAAAGCTAGGAAACACACATGTGACCGCCACATGTGGCTCCCGAAACGTGGATTTCGTAAGGAGCCTAGGAGCTGACGAGGTCCTCGACTACAAAACTCCCGAGGGAAAGGCTCTGATAAGCCCGTCGGGCCGGAAATATGACGCCGTGATCCACTGCACCACAGGTGTTAGTTGGTCTACTTTTAACAATGTTTTGAGCTCCAAGGGTAAGGTAGTAGATATTACCCCTAGCCCCAGTGCGTTGGCCACTTTTGCTATAAAGAAAATCACATTCTCTAAGAAGCAACTGGTGCCTCTATTTGTATCTCCCAAAGCTGCGGACATGGAATTTCTTATTAAGCTACTGAAGGAAAGGAAGCTTAAAACGGTGGTCGACTCAAAATATCATTTGAGCAAGGCGGAAGATGCGTGGGCTAAGTGCACCGAGGGGCATGCTGTTGGAAAAATCATTGTGGAAGTCTAAAACAAAATTTACTCGGAAATGCAGGTATTTGTGTGAGCCATGCATGTGAAAGGGTTTGTGTGTAATCTTATTGTGTATTGAATTTTATTTCGAGCTGATGTTTAGGAACACTCCAATTTGCAAGTAATTTAATGTGAGATCTTGTATTAAATTTTGTCACAAAGGTGTAGCAGATATTTTGATTTTGGATATTCTTAATTAACGAACACCACCAGAGTTTTTGTTATGGCAAACTAGAAAAGTTTGTCTTCAGTCACTTGACCTTATGGATATGAAGATGATATGGGGAGATTATTTTACCCCACAAGGTCAATGGTTGTTTTAAGAATTATAATTTATAAGATTATTAATTTTAGAATTAAATAGTCCTAGTCAGGTTATTTTAATGAAATTATGTATTGGATAATTTAAAATAATGCATTTCATATATTTATTTTGTTCATAATTATTTAAAGGATTGGATAAAAATGTATTATTTGAATTATTATATTCTTATCATTAATAATAAAAATATCATATTCTCCCTCGTTTGAGTATAGATAAATAAGATAAGGTATATTTGTCTTTTTAAACAAAACTAAATGTTAATTTTGTTCATAAATTTTTAGTTCTAAATAATAGAGATTATAATACTTAGTTGAATATGATATTAAATAATTTTTTTAAAAATTATTTTATTATCTTCCAACTAATAATTTCATGTTTATTTTTAAAAATAAATATAAAATTTGAAATTAATAATTTAATTGTAGATGTAATATTTACAAACATAGTAAAAGAGAATCAGGATGTTCATGAAGCTTGCAAAGGTAGAAATAAGAGGGTCCCAAATGGTAGAATTTTTCTCATATATTGTCACTCAATCTCTGCCTAACATGTCATGGTCAAGTCCTCTCTCTCACTTTCTAGCAGTATCTCATACCCACAATTATTGCAATAAGTTTTTGGCGTTTATTACATGCAGATAATCTCAAGGATCTTAAATTTTTTATGTTAAATATATTTTAAATAATATAGCATTATAAAATATTTTTAAAGGATGTTTAAATTGTTACAGTTGGGAGAAGACAATTTATCTAGTGTGAATCGTTTGTCCTCTTGTCATCTTCTTTAGAAATTTCAATTCTATCTATCTGATCAAAACGGTAAATAAATTGAGTCGAGCTGAATATTAAGTTATTTAAATTTAATTTATAAAATCTAATCAATATAAAATAAAATTTTATTGATGTTCGTTTAACTATCGAGTCAAGTATAATTTTGAATTGTGCTCGACCAATTTAAATTTTTTTAAACGAATATAATCCGAATATTAATAAAAAATTATAATTTTAAATAATTTATCAAACTTTAAAATTTATTTATATTTAAAATAAACTTTGAGGCGAATAAATACGAATAAAGTCATTTGGCTCACTATCTTGCCGGTTGCCACACTAGCATTATCTTTTACTGGGTTTCACGCATGGCTCGAGGAGAGATTTCTTTGTGTACATGTGGTTGCTCTTTCATACGGGGGTCCAATCTTATCCTTGGAGATTTTGGTCATTTGCTAGGCAAGAATTTGTGTCTTTTTCGATTTTTCATTGAAAAAGTCTAGGGGGACCGGTTTGTTCCGACCGGGGTAGTGACCGGCCGGATTTTTTTTTTTTTTTTTTTTGCTTTTGATTACAAAATAATTAATGTGATTTATTGGAACTGAAATTTTTATAAAATGCAGTGATTTAGGCGTCCGTTTGGATACACGTAACAAACAGGGTTGTACAAAACAGGGTTGTACAGACTGTACAACCCTGTTTGTTACGTGTATCCAAACGGACGCCTAAATCACTGCATTAATTTCAGTTCCAATAAATCACATTAATTATTTTTTAATCAAAAGCAAAAAAAAAAAAAAATAATAAAATTTCCGGCCGGTCACTACCCCGGTCGGAAAACGCCGGTCGGCGTAGAAGAGCTCTTTTTCATTTCCTAGACTCTTTGTTTTCAAATTTACCGGTGGGTAACCTTACCATTATGTAATTCAATTCTCCTTCAATTTTTTTTAAAAAATAAATAAATAGTTTAGTGACACTAAGATAATACATAATCTATGCCAATATTTAACACAAGTACATAAATAATTTGAAACGCCCAACGTTGAATCCATATGAAGTAGTTCCATTAGTCTCCTATTACGTTTTTATAGCCTTTGTTATAGACATATCTTCTATGTCTACTCTCCCCATTTTCTCAAAACATTATTAGCTTTTTTTCATTCTAATTTATTTATTGTTATATAAATTCATACAATATTTTTAATTTATTATTATTATGTTATACTACTAAACTAAATAGTTCACAAAATTACATAAATTGCATTAATATTAAATTACAAAATTTTGTAAATTAATTTCAAAAAATTAAAATAAATTATAAAACAATTTTAAGGAGAGTTTTCTTCTTCTTCTTTTTTTTAAACCTTTTTTGTTTATTCCTTAAAATATCAATAAATTTATGTAAGGCACACTTGTACATTAAATAATTTATGATCTTATTAAACTTTAAAAGAGAGTATTAGAAAGAAAGAAATAAAAAACAAATATGTTCCTGGGACTGTAAATGGTAACCGAAAAATAGGATATTTGTCCTTATTTGTACCCGTTTAAAGCAGATATTATTCATATTTGACATAAACATATATTATTTGTATTCGATTAGAAATATTCGCAAATAAACGGATACAAATATAGATACATGTATACTCGTATTCCCTCCGTCCCATAATACTATATGACTTTTTAGATTATTTTATTTATCCAAATTATTTGACGTTTTAAAAAATCTAGTAAAATTAATTATAATATTTTCAAAATTATCACTCATGGGAAAATATCACAGATGAAAGAGAGTATGAGATAAATATGCTAATAAATGAGAAATTAAAGGTATTATAGACAATTGATACTATATTTAATATTTTTCAATCATTTCCTTAATTCTTGTGCACAACTCTAAAACTTAAGTAATTTTTGGGACGAAGGGAGTATCTATTTAACATACGTCTGCCAACATATTTATTGAATCAAATATGCGGTATTATAATTCCAAGTAAATAATGAGTCTTATTATAAAATTATAATATTTTTTTTATATCTTCATAAATCATATGGTTGATGATTTTACTATGTTATATGAAATTATGAATGTCATAATAGTAAATTTTAATTTATTAATGAATTCAAATAATTATTAAAAAATGAATTCAAATATTTAAATTTAAATAAATTTAAAAATATTAAATTCGAATAATGTCACAAGAAATTCGTTCAATATCAAATATAAATATAAATATAAATAATTTTTTTTAAATACGTTCCACAATATGGACTATGGAGTATCAATTATTCAATGTACATACGTAGACGTGCCCCACCTCTCGCATAAACAATAGAAGAAATATAGCACGGCACGCCAATTAAGAAGTCAAAGAAGATGGACAGAAACTTAAAAGCAAACCCACAAGGCTCCCAGTAAAGATTCCATTTTGAGCAATTAGCTTCTGCTTGATCCCCTTTTCCCCTTTTACGAAGATTAATTTGCAAAAAACAGTGTTTTATCTTCAAATGGCCGGCAAGCTTATGCAAGCGCTTTGGTACGATAGTTATGGAGGAGGTGCTTCTGGTTTAAAGGTAATCCCTTTCTTTATATATTTATGTTTCTGTTTCCATTTGTTCAAAGACTCGATGGGGTCTGTGAGATTTTATTCTTGATCTCTTATTTTTACCAGTTTAAATGCTGATTCCTATACACTTTATGAAAAAGGGGTTATTTGTTCAACTTGTGCAGATAGTTAGTATATATTTTCTAGATTTTGAAAGTATAGATAGATATATTTATATGTTTTTTGCTGTTAAAAAAGGGTGGGATGAGGGGATTTTAGGAATCCTACTTTGGCGTTAGTATATTGTGGGGATCGGATGCGATTTGATCCAATTATGAGTATTATTATTATTAACATACGGTTTTAGCTTGATTTAATCCAATTACGAGTATTATTATTATTATGTAGTTAGAGGATTGTAGCTTGCTCTTATCGCAAATAAGTATGTCCATACAATGATAAATGAAGATTCAGGCTTTTAGCAATATTGTCCAGAAGTGCTTTTTACCAAGTTTAATTCCTTAGCATACATTTTTTTGCAATGACTATTTTCATAGGGGGATTGTAGTCCTATGGATTATAATCCTAAGTATTGTTTTATCCTTTAAAACTAATTGTGTTTCTTTCATTGTATCTAAAATGCATTGTAACAATTTGATTCATGCCTCTGCCTCCAATTCTTTGTTGCTTGTTGCATTAATGAGTTTAAAACAAGTGGAAAACGGAGTATGGCTCTGTAAACATATGCCTTTAATATTATTCTTCTTTGTTCTATTTAAGCACATGCCTTAGTTAAGCTACTAGAAAGCGGCTGCAGTTGCATATATAAATAAATGAATAACATTTAAGCTCCCGATGCAGGATGCACTGTGCATGAATAAAATTAGTTTTAATGATTAGTTTGTGCTATTACCACAACCAATAATATTTAAAAATAAGAAGTTTTATCTTATGCCTTCTGCAGCGTGTTGAAGTTCCTGTTCCTACTCCTAAGAGTGATGAAGTTTTGCTAAAACTGGAAGCGGCAAGCATAAATCCAATTGATTGGAAAGTTCAGAATGGGATGCTTCGTCCGTTTTTACCCCGCAAATTTCCTTTTATACCTGGTAAGTTCAATTACATTGGTAATCTATATCTTATTTTTTTCTTCTTATAGTGCCACTACAATGTTCATTGTCTTGTCCTGGCACTTGCCTTTTTTGACATCACGTGTCAAAGTGAGTAATCTGTTACTGAAGTCACTATATATTAGGTTATGCTAAAGAATCATTCCATCATTTTCTGTGGTTTTATTTTACTTGCTGTTCAACAATCTTTTGTTTATTACCGAATCATCTGGATATATTTTATAATGATTATATAATGAATAAGACTACAGATAAAAGGAGCCTGACCAAGGTTATCATTGTTCGAGCTAGATGAGCGTGCACACACACATCTATTTACGCTTGACTCATTTGTAACTCAGCAAAATCTAGTTGAGCTTTCAATGAGCCAAAGTCAAGCTTGAGATAATCAAGAGATTTGCTGGGTAAATTTAAGAAAAATTGGAAGTTGGCAAATCGATTGAAAGGTTTATGGTATTGATACATGTTGATAATTATGAGTAATTGAAAAGCAATTCTTAAATCAATTTCGATACTCATGTTTTATGCAAATTTTTTCAGTAAATCTTCAAGTATTTTAAATGTATGCATCATGCACTGGATCGAAAAGTTTTGTGAAAAGATGTATTTCTTCAGAGTTAATAACATGGTACTAATACGTCAGTATAATTATTGTGATAATTACATCTCAACTTTTTTCATTTTATTTTTTTTACATGATGCATTTGATCTCTTGCTTATAGTGATTTTGCTATATCAAGCTAATTATAATTTTTTATTGGAAAACTTTAAGAAAAATTGCAATTGTAATTTTGGCGCAAGATTTTCTTTTTTGGAACAGTTACCGATGTAGCAGGAGAGGTAGTTGAGTATGGATCTGATGTCAAAAAGTTCAAAGCTGGTGACAAAGTTGTAGCTAAGCTTGATAATACGGTAACTTTCATGTTCTCTCTTTCTGACCCACTTTTGCTTACTTTGGGTGTCTTCAATTAATGGTGAACCACCCCAAGCTAGGTTGTATTTAAAAGTCTATGGTTGATCAAACATGCTTTAGCAGTGACTGGGATCACATGATAGAGTATGTGCTGCCTATGTCTTAAATGTATTTATACCTTTCGTCATTGCATTTCTCTAATGTTAAATATATATTGATAGTGCAATTCATTTGCATATGGATGTATGATATAATGATACATTTGGGGACATAAGCTTGCTTCGTATGAATAACAGCAGGAGAGATGTATAAAATCCTGAATTTGTAGTGAAGCAATTGGATATATTTGGATCCTGAACTGTTTCTCATACACAAATGTTTTATGATTTGAATGACAGACTGCTGGGGGACTAGCTGAGTATGCTGTGGCGAAGGAGAGCTTGACGGTTGCAAGGCCACCTGAATTATCAGCTGCAGAATGTGCTGCCTTACCTACTGCTGGTCTTACAGCTCTCCAGTCTCTCACAGAAGCTGCTGGACTCAAGCTCGATAAAAGTGGCCCAGAGGCTAATATCCTTGTCACGGCTGCATCAGGTGGAGTGGGTCACTATGCTGTTCAACTGGCAAAATTAGGGAACATACATGTGACCGCCACTTGTGGAGCCCGCAACATTGATTTTGTGAAGAGCCTTGGAGCCGATGAGGTTCTTGACTACAAGACCCCAGAGGGAGCAGCTGTGGTTAGCTCTTCAGGCAAGAAATACGACGCCGTTGTCAACTGCACCACTGGTATTAGTTGGTCTACCTTTGACCCTAATTTGAGTGAAAACGGAAAGGTAATAGATATGACCCCCGGAGCTGGGGCGTTGGCAACTTTTGCTCTGAAAAAACTCACCTTCTCTAAGAAGCAGCTGGTGCCGCTTTTGGTGAACTGCAAAGGTGAGAATTTAGAGTATCTCGTCGACCTAGTGAAGGAGGGGAAGCTTAAGACCGTCGTAGACTCCAAACATCCTTTTAGCAAGGCTGAAGATGCTTGGGCTAAGAGCATTAGTGGCCATGCTGTTGGAAAAGTCGTCATCGAGTTTTGAAATCAAGTTTCCGGCGAATGAAAATCAAAATGGGACTATAAATCTGATTTCGTGTATTTGTCACTATAAATGTTGGTTGCTTTATGAACCAAAAGGATTTATATTTTAAGCATGCTTGGATATGTTATGTCATTTTGCTATATATTGTGTCCTCAAGATATTCACCTAATCACCTGTATCATTTGCTTAAGCCAACCCTACTTAGTTGGATATTCACTATTGTCATTTGTATCACGTGCATTGCTATAGGCCAAACAGGCCAATATAATTTTCTTGATAATAAATTTTAGTATATTAAGGAGGAGTTAAAAATATTAAAACCATATTAAAGAACCGATGGAGTATTATGTATGTTTTAAAAGTGCATTAAGCTTTTTGATTTCAACGCACATTTTGGGATAAAACTTCAAATGAAGGTCATTCAATTGACCCAGAAAATGGAGGCGACGCCTTCAAACTGATGGTTACGACAGAAAAGGCCAACCAACTAACTTCCCGCACGAAAAGGAGGGTTTGCTGTGGACGCCCTTAATGCTTTTCGGAGCTGCTTACCATAAACTTTTTTTCTCTCCTCACAAAGAAAGAAATACCCTTTTATTCTTTTTCCTTTTGCTCTCTAGAAATCCATCGATTCTTAAATATGGCGGGAAAGACTATGAAGGCGGTTCAATACGATTCTTACGGCGGAGGTGCTAATGCTCTAAAGGTACTTCAACTTACATGTTTATGTTGTCAATTTGGTTGATGGGTTCTCTGAATTTTCAATTTATATTTCATTGGGATTCGGTGTTTTTTTAAATTAAGGAAAAAAAATAATTAATAAAATTATTTTAACCTTCAAAAGAAAGACACAGACTTTGTTATAAATCGAAGTACATCTTTAGCAATTACAGCATATTTCAACCATCCTACTGCAATTTCCGTGTTCCAAACACATCTAATTGTCAAAATTTGTTGAAGATCAATCACTTATGAACCATTCATACGCATTATGCAGCAGTGAATCAAATATTATTTAGTTTGGGTGTTCCCTCAACTACTTCAATTTCATTTAGCATGCCTAATGCCTTTTCAGCATGTTGAGGTTCCTGTTCCTACTCCAAAGAAGGATGATGTTTTGATAAAAGTAGAAGCCGTAAGCATAAATCCAGTTGATTGGAAGGTGCAAAACGGCATGCTGCGGCCTCTTGCACCCCGCCAATTTCCTTTTATACCTTGTAAGTACAGACTGTACTACGGCATTTGTAGTCTCTATTCATTTATCTTAAAGTACTTTCTTGACATGGTATAATCTTTCTTTTTCCTATAATGTTGATATGTTATCTGTCAATTTAAAAGTTTGCATGAAATTTAAGATTATGAAAATTTAAGAAAGTTAAAATTATGTAAGAAAGAGAGTGACCAAAATTTGGTCAAAGCCAAAAGGGGCTTGGAGAATGATGTCATTTGAGCATGATCATGGTGAAATTTTTGATTTGAGAATAACTCAGCATGTGCCAGTAATATATAACTCATGTTTTGTTGAAGAATTATGTGTCCAACTTGGTAAAGAATTTGGTAATGGTGGAGGAGATTTTGCAAATGTATTTGCATGATAATAGTTTTGGCTCAGAGTGTGAGAGCAATATATAACTATTGATAATTTCCAATTCAAGGGTTCAAGAGTGCAGGGCATAGCTAGTGGCATAGAGCTGACTTGGTATCAGCTGCTACATGCCGCACTATGTGATCCATAGTTTTTACCATAAGGAAATTATTACAATTACCCATGTTAAATGTGAATGAACCAGTAGTTTATAATATTGCTAGATGATTCAATTGACAGAAGACCTGCAGTATGTATTAATTTTCATGCGTTTTTGTTTACTTAATCTTGATCCTTGCTGATGAATTGTTTTGTCCAGTCACATTATCCGTAATGTAATGTTTTTGAGAAGTATCGAAAGTGTATCCTGCACTCAATTGTTTGCTTCTTTTTTTTTTGAACAGTATCTGACATAGCAGGAGAGGTGGTTGAAGTCGGACCTGAGGTCAAAAACTTCAAAGCCGGTGACAAAGTTGTGGCAATGCTTAGCACTTTTGTAAGAATCATTCTACTTCTTCTTTTTTTACTCTTTTTTACAAAGCATTATTCTATTTATGGAAAGATTACACGGTGTAATTATTTGTGGTTTGTAAACCAAAGTGAATAATTTTTCTTCTCCTCTTTTGCTCTTTCTACTTAGTATGATCCTCTTTTAGTCATCGGTGAATCTCTGCCTTGGGTACTTTCTAGTGAAAGCGTAATGAAAGGTCAGATATTTTGTATATAAAAAGATCAAAATTATTTGTGACTTTTAACCAAAGTCTATGATACTATAATCGATTTCAGAATTTTGTACCAAATGCCGAATCGTGAGAGCCCTTCTAGTTAGTTGCTTCACATTCTAATCTATATGTTATTTTGTTAGCTACGTCAATGTTTTCTTTTTATGATTTATGGGATTATAGGCAGGAGGTGGACTAGCTGAGTATGCTGTAGCTAAGGAGAACTTGACAGTTCCTAGGCCACCTGAAGTATCAGCTGCTGAAGGTGCGGGCTTACCTGTTGCAGGGCTTACTGCTCACCAGGCTCTCACCGTACCTGCTGGAGTCAAGCTTGATGGAAGTGGTCCACAAACAAGTATTCTTATCACAGCAGCTTCAGGCGGTGTTGGATTGTATGCAGTTCAACTGGCAAAGCTAGGCAACACACATGTGACAGCCACTTGTGGGGCCCGCAACATGGACCTCGTAAAGAGTCTAGGGGCAGACGAAGTTGTGGACTACAAGACACCAGAAGGAGCAGCTTTGAAAAGCCCATCAGGCAAGAAATACGATGCTGTGATCCACTGTGCCTCGAATATTAGTTGGTCCACATTCTCGCCTAATTTGAGCACTCATGGGAAGGTAATTGATATTACACCTGGGCCAAAGGCCATGTGGACTTTTGCTATGAAAAAGGCCACCTTTTCTAAGAAGCAACTAGTGCCGATGTTTGTAAGCCCTAAAGGTGAGAACCTGGATTACCTTGTTAAGTTGGTGAAGGAAGAGAAGCTGAAAACAGTGATAGACTCCAAACATCCTTTTAGCAAGGCGGGAGATGCTTGGGCTAAGAGTGCCGAAGGCCATGCTACTGGAAAAATAATCGTGGAGACATGAAGAATGAAGTTTATTTTTTTTGAGGAATGCAGTAGGAAGTATACACTATACTATAGTGAATCATTTGAGATATATATATATATAATTATATATATGGGAATTGGGAAGCTAGCAGCTACTGCTATTGCTTCTAATACCTGGAGTACATGCTGTGTAGAGCCATCACTAAAAGGCCCAACTAAAATTTGTACTGGATTTAATATTTTGCCTAGTGTGTGTGATTTTAAACACCACATCAGTTCCAAAATCAAAAATAAATTTGTGAAATCATTGATATAATTTTCAGTACTTACTTTTTAGCTAGTATGTATAATTATATTTGTTTATAATAAGATTAAATTAGTTTGTCCATTTTGATTTTTTTTTTAAATTTCTAAATTAATATCAAAAATCAAAATATATCTCTAATTTAATTTAAAAATGATTTGAAGGACGCAAAATTTCAAATGTTGACCGATTTATCGCTGGTTAAGCACATATAAGCTTTACTAATTGTATTGAAATTATTCAGTTACTTGGAACTTTAAATGTATCAAAAGCTAAATTATGTACTTCTAACATCTCATATAAAGAAATATATAAGAATGCATGCATTTCTATTAGACCTATAAAAATCCCCTGAACAGTATCCTATTCCCCCCAGTTATATGCTATTCCAAGCTACGAATAACCCATCCAACACATGCCAAACAGCATCTTGGAGTACAAGCAATTTCCACAGCATATTCCCTTCAGGCCCAAGCATATTTTGCATTCAGGCTCATCCGTTCTAAACCCTGTCACCCTAAGAGAAGCCAAATAACAAACTTCAAACTAACCGCATAATAATACTTGAAAACCCTAAATCATCCTTGAATAATGCTTAACACCCTCAAACAAATAATAACCGACAAAGGGTAATATAGTCAACAGAACCAAAACAGCGTCGACTCATCGCTGTCACGTGAATATTTCCCCACAATTTAATTTTAAAATAAATAAGTCGTTGTGGGACCACTCGCATTTTCCCCCTGCAATAAAATATTGTTTTCATTAATTAAAATACTCTTTTAATAATTGTAATTTAATTTATCTTGGCTTCTTCTCCTTCACTTCTTCTGCGAATTTCGCTGTTATAATCCAACACCATTAATACAGTTTTTCTCTCCCTTGTTTTCAACGATTATGCTATTGCATTGCTGATCCGAGTATTATTCTTTCTCTAAAATTCTCCCTCTTTCTCTCTCCTGATCTTTGCCATTGAATTACAGCAGTCTAACCGGTGAGTTTTAATTCTTCTATTTGTACGCCAGAATCCTTTATTCTCATTTTTAATTTTACTGTGTTTAGGGTTTCAATTTTTTCTATTCTTAATCAGTTACTTATATGTATTTTGAACTTTTTAGCTTTGTTTCGTGAGTTATTATTTTCTTAATAAAAGACTGTAAATTGTATTTGTTTGCTCTTTCGTTTATGATTTGAGTTCTGTGGAATATACATGGTTTGGATTGAAATTTTCCGTCTTTAATTGTGTTTATGTTAAGTTGATAGAGGAATAAAGTTTATAAAATTAAATCATTTATCTTATGGGGATTAACTGAGGCATGTTAAGCTAGCTGTTAGCTTAATTAGTTTCTGGTTGGGATGAATTACGTTACTATCATAATCTGTGTGTTGATTGGTATGTTTGTGTATCTCTTACCACATATGATATGACTTTTGTTTAGATTTGCGTTGTCATATGTGGACATTCTATAAGTTAATCTGAATTTGGTAATTATATTAGTTTAATTTAATAAATAACTATTCTGCCATTGGACGGAACTTAATTTCAAGAGTTTTGCGAGTGGGATGGCAGCTCTATGAGTTGAATTTGAGCACACGAAGTTTCCAAAGAAGGGCCATCACTCACTTGACACAAACTTAAGGACATCTTAAAAATTCTACTAAAATTGAAGTACCATTATTATACTACCAAGCGCCACGACAAAGTCTTGTTTTTTAGTACCCTCATTTTTGAGACACGGGGTGTGCCACATCTATCCTAAGGAGGGAATATTTTCCCCTTGAAATAAATGTGCCTAAATGTGCGATTATGCAGAACTTTGCCTCCACCATTACTTTTGTTTAAACTTTTCTCCTTATGATATTTTGTTAAAATATTAAAATGTGTCCTTCCTGTGTTCAATATTGACTCCACCCTGAATCGAAATACATTTCTGTCATTTTTACTTTCTTCTCGATACGGATGTGATTTACGACAAATCTCCACATTAAGATCTCATTGTAATTTACTAATACTATTGGCTGTTGATTTACCATTTTTTTGACAGATGGACTTTGTATGAAGTACATGGAAACAGATGATGATCATGAATTTTTATGAATGAGGTTGAACTCATCCTTTTACTGAAATTAGAGCAGAAATTTGCAGATAACAGTACCTGATTTAGATGTTACCAGTTGATTGCAGCTTTTAGAGGCTGCACCTAAGCATGTTGATACATATTTTGTTACATTTGAATCATTCCTACAATGAGAAGTGCGCTATCAATGATATTTTGAATTTTATGCTACCATTAAGCACTAACATTTTTCTACAAGCAAATGAAGAACACTGTTTTGGCATTATTGACTCCTCTTTTTGGACTTTAGAAGTCCATTGAGAAATTTGATAACGATTTACACCAACCCAATAATGGAAAGGTTAGTTTCATTATAGTGGGCTCATAATACATCTATTCATTTTATTTTCCTGTGCTGATCCTTATGATTTATGATTTTCTGGTGTACAATTCCTTCAGATATAAAATTATGAAAGAACTTGGAGATGGAACTTGTGGTAGTGTGTATGAGGCCCTCAATATGGAAACATATGAGATTGTGAGAATTCATACCTTCGCCATTATTGCTATACATTCCTGTGATGGAATATATACCTATATTTTTTCATGAATTTGGAACCTGTTAGAAAACTTCCATTTGGAACAAATCTTTTCTACAAAGCATTAAATGTTATTTATTATGCTTGTCTAGGTTGCTGTCAAGAAAATGAAGAGGAAGTTCTATTCCTGGGAAGAATGCATGAATTTGAGGGAAGTTAAGGTATTTTCCACTTTCCTGTTATTTTTGAAGTTTCATCGTTGATGTGTTTGACTTGTGCGTACAGTTTAATGTTGTAAAATTAATGGGACATCTATAATTAAGATTTATGGAAGTTAGCTTTTCCTCTTTTTGTGTGCAGTCCCTCCGCAAATTGAATCATCCTAACATTATAAAGTTGAAGGAGATAGTCAGGGAAAATAATGAGCTATTCTTTATATTTGAATACATGGTAAGATTAAGTTCATTGTGATATCTTCCAGCATTTTTATTTAAAATTACATCATCACATTTTACATGTCTAATTTAGAATTTCACGCATTTTAAGAAATTGTGCAATGTTGTATAAATTATACTAATTTTCACCTCCTTATTTGAATAAATGAAACCTATTTTTGTGTGGAAAACTCTATGAAATTGAAATGGTAAAGCGGTAATATTATGAGATGTACCGTAGTGACTCGAGCTTTGTTCTCATATCTTCCTTTTTGGGACAATAGCTCTTTTTATAATGTCTTTTTCATACTTCCTATTTTCTAAATTTGAGAATGCTTCAAATTTTACGTAGAATAAAGCTTTGCAAAATAAGAAAAGCTGAATATTACGTTGAATTAGTTAATTCATTCATAAGTCATATTTTGCACGATTTTTCGATAATCGTTTTTTGACAGCATAAAAACTTAATGATTTAGTGCTCATAACTTTCTTTTTTCAATAATAATAAAAAAATTGTTTCAAAAGAGCACTAGACACAAGGTTAAAATAAACTCCCCCTCCCTCCCCTGCTCTTGTTAAGACAAAGAAAAATCCACGATCCACCAATGACAAGAATGAGCCTGGTAACAACTATGATCATGTACTATACAAGTGGGCTTAGTTAGTGCACTAATTCAAGATTAGTTGCTACTAAAACTTTTAGCCTTGCCTTTCCAATTCTTTGTCTTAGGGCAAAAGCTCTCTCAGCCTCTCTTCTTGATTCTCTTTCCAACCTTCTTCAGCTCTTGTCCCTTGACCTCCGGCATAAAGGTTTGAAAGCAAATTCACTTTGGCTCAGTGTGCGTACGAATGTATGCAACGGTTTGTTGGGATAGGATATTATGACAACTAATAGGATTATGGATATTTATCTGTATTACTGTATATTACCAAATAATTACATGAGCTGCTATTTACCCTGAGTATAAGGCTTACGATGACCTCCACATTTGAATTTTAATTGGTTTATTAGCTGCTTGTTTCTGGACTTTTATCTCTTCAGGAACATAATTTGTACCAAATAATGAGAGACCGCCAAAGATCCTTTACAGAGGAAGAGATTAGACGCTTAATGTATCAGATGCTGCAAGGACTTTCTCACATGCATGGAAATGGATATTTTCATCGGGATTTGAAACCTGGTATGAATTTTAGTCAACAGTGTGGTTATGTGGATGAAAATATCTTTCTTTATGGAAAAAGTTGATTTTAGAAAGCAATTAATCAACATCTTCTCCGTATCTAGAGAATTTACTGGTGACGGATGACATTATTAAAATTGCTGACTTCGGACTGGCTAGGGAAGTATCATCATCACCTCCATTTACCGATTATGTTTCCACGCGGTGGTAGGCTGTTTTCACCAGTGCTATTATATCCTTTGTGTCTGCATGTGGATTTCAGTCACTAAATTTTATAGTTTTCTGATATTAATTCACCATATCTTATGGGTTGTTTCATTTTTCTTGTATCTGTGATGTTTCTGTAAGGTATCGAGCACCAGAGGTCTTGTTGCAATCTTTATTGTACACTCCTGCTATTGGTAATCAAATGTTTATCCTTCCTTTTAGTAACAAAAGCTTCTCAAGATGTTCAGTTTTATCTTTTGTATTGATAATAGAGGAATTGTATGAACTTTTTCATTGGATTAATCATATAAGTGTTCTCTTCTAATGTTATTATAACTTGCACTGTATGATAGATGAACTTCATTTTCTTTTCTATTTTGAAAAACAAAAAATCATTAATTTCCTGGTTCTAGTTTGTAAAGCTCCTAGTTTGTTAACTGAGACTGTTTATCAATTGCATACCGTAATGACCAATAGGTCTTTGGTCCTTTTGATTAATATGCTTATCATTGTTTAAAAGTTTTAGGAAGTTATGATATACATAATACACAGTAATACAACAACATACAGTTATGCATTATTGCAGTGTATTTTTTTGTGAGTTGTAAGTACAATCTCATGATGAATTCAGCTAATATTGTATTGCAAATTACATATATAGTACTCCCCCGTTCCAAATTATAAGGTCATTATTGACTTTTGAAAGTCAACTTGAGATATTTTCAAATTTAAAATTAAGATGATTTATTAATAATTAGGAAACAATAAATCTGACAATGAGTAGTACTTTTTTGATAGTTCGCAATATTTATCATTATATTGACTAAAATTAAAGGAATCTATGTCAATTTTGAGTTTGAAAATGTCTTAAGTTGGCTTCAAAAAGTCAATAACGATCTTATATTTTAGAACGGAGGGAGTATTTGCAGATTTGGACTTATGATCTTATATTTTGATGTCATTTGGCTATTAAAACTATAAAACATTTTAGAAATTGCCATTTAGTTATGACCTCCGATGATAATATGCATTCAATATCACAAGAGACAGTTGTTAGTTTTGGTGGTACCTTTTTCTTTTCTTTTAATTGGTGATAAGGGTACAAGTGTCATAGTTAGAGATATTTACCATGTTTTTGCTCAGCTAAGAGTAGAAGATCCATGCATTGGGTGACTAAGGAAGTTCATCACCTTATAATACCACCTCAATAGTGAATATTTGACAGTCAACTACTATAGATATTAGATGCTGATGTTGGATACTCTAGGTGCTCCTAAGATGGATTGTTATTTTGATAATGTATGATTTTGGAAGTAAGAAGTATAAATATTTTGTCATAAAATGTTCTCTCTTTTAAAAAAGCTATGCCCATAACTTCATCAGCTGATCTTCTGAATACACCTGGACTTTTCAGCAAGAGGGCCATTACAAGGTTAAGAACTTTAGATTCATGTAAAACACAAGAAAAAGTTACAAATTCTCTGCTGTATAATGAGATAAAGAAGGAAGTCAATCACATGGGCCATAATTTTTCATAAATTTGTGTAGTTACTTCAGCTATTATAACATACATGCATATGTATTATTGGAAAAGCTAAAAAGGTATGACAAAAGAGCACTGTGTTAGACGTTTTAGACAATTTAAAGGGTATTTTGAGATTAAATCACCTAACATGGTTGGATACGACGAGAACTAGAGTTAGGAAGATGACAGGATCAATATTGTCCCAAACATCAGGGGAAAATAAATTGTTGACAAGTTTTGCTTTTCAGTGGGAGATGATAGTTCAAGATTATCCAATACACTATTTATTACAAATTAGTGTTTATGTTTTATGATATAATGCATGACAGAATTAGCTGACTTGTATGCCAGGATGCTGCTGCAGTGCTTCTCTTTGTGATTTGTTGTTCTTTCCTTTTTGAATTGAGTTGGATTATATCTTACTGACATACATATGTACTGGGAGATGTATCTTGACATCAACTGAATTAGTTTCCAGTCTTGATATTTGTGGGATAATATATCCTGTATCATGTGTTGGAGTTGGTAGATTGTTGGGTAATGTGTCCTAGGTTTCCTTAAATTATGCATATTTAAAAATCTTGTTATGATGAGATGAGGCAGGTGAAAATAATTTAGCAAGCAGTTTTGTGACGTAAAATAGTAGATGAAAGTTGTTGGATTCGGCTCTAGTTACTAGTTACTTATTCATTGAATGAGTTGCAAAATTTTGAAATGCGGGTTTGTTTTTCTAGTAGACCAATGGCTAACATTTAGACTACTTACAGATATGTGGGCAGTTGGTGCAATTGTAGCTGAACTTTTCACTTTGTGCCCCATTTTCCCTGGAGAAAGGTTAGATTTTATATTATCTAGTAACGTACTTTTTTTTTTCTCCATATAGACATCCACGTATAATTACAGATGCCCATTTGCTACGATGTTAATAGATGGTTGTTTTATGCCTTTTTGTGGTCATCTTACCATCCATTTATTAGATCCTGATATACATTCAATCTTTGCTACTCTTTTTGTAATGTTGCTTTATATATCAGCACTAAATTAAATATACATGCCCAGAATGGCAGAATCAGCTTATTTCTGATACCTTGTGCTCAATAGTTTTTTGCTTTTAAAAGCTCTGTTTATTTACAACTTAAAAAATCCGGTGTCTTTTTCGGCAGTGAAATAGACCAATTGTACAAAATATGCTGTATTCTTGGTGCGCCAGATTGGAATGCTTTTCCTGTAGCAAGGAATCTTTCAGGATTGGTCAATATTAGTTATTCAGAGGTGTGTTTTGAGTTTGGACTGATGGTTGGAGTCTTCTCTCCTCTCTCTCTCGCACTAAGTTTTGTTTCTCTTTGTTTCTGGTAGATTATTCCTGCCAATCTCTCACATATTATTCCCAATGCGAGTTTGGAAGCTATTGATTTGATCAAGGTGGGTATTTCTGTATGATCTTTCTTCTTTACAGTTAATGTTTTGGATGAGTTTCAATATTTGATACTTTTCTCAACTGTTGTAGCAACTTTGTTCGTGGGACCCACTAAGGAGGCCGACTGCAGATCAATGCTTACAACATTCATTTTTCCATGTAATATCTGTTCTCAGGTTTGTCAACAATGATTACTTGAACGATTTTTAAATCACCTAATGTGTGCCAATGATAGGTTGACATGAGGATTCCTCGTCCACTTGGGGATCCGCTGCAGCTGAAGCTAAATGATATGGGTGAGTGCTCCATAACATGGGTGAGTATCTTGGTTATATTTTTATCTAATAGCTATCTTCTGCAGGAGCCAAGCCAAATCTTGAGTTGAGCCTCTGGGACTTCGGCAACAAAACAGACGATAGTTTTCTTGGCTTGACCCTGGCAGTCAATCCCAGTGTTCCAAACTTGGGTAATAAAATTGTTCTGTTCTTGTGCTTTGTAGTTCATTTTTTGGGATCACATTGACTTTTATTTGCACAAGACACTTAATATTGGTTGGGGAATATGTTGAGGCCTTGTTGAACATAGATGGAAATAAAATCATTGCACGGTGTTGAACATTGGATAGAAAGGATATATTTCCTTTTACCCGATTCTGTGTTGTTAGTTGCACTAGGAGAGAAATAAATGCTCTTTTAGCTCCATATTATGCAAAAGTAACATTTTATGGTAACAACAAAATTCAAAACATTCTACAGAAAATTACAAGGATAAGGAGATGTCAATCTAGTATACGAGGCTAACCAGTTAATCACTCTTGTATGCTTCCATTTTTTCCCTCTATGTATTTATGTTTGTCGCGAAGAGGCTTGCTATGTGATTTACTAATTTTTATCTGACTGATATATTTCTATTTTGAGAGTTATATCATTGATTACTCAAAATTTATGTCGCCTGTATTTTATGTTTCAAAAGAAACATACCGTCATCTAACATGTGGGACTACTCTGTCTCATGCTTTCTGTTCCATTGCAGGAAATCTGTGGGACAGACATTTTTATATTATATTGTATCTTGTTATATTTAAAACTGAGGACGACATCTTGCTAATTGGGTGGTGTTGGTGGATTTAATGCATTTTCTGTCTTATAACCCGTATAAGTATAAGCATAACTTCTACATTTAGATTGCTTGGTTGTCTTCTATGGAAATTTGGTTTTACACAGAATCTCTACACTTTTCCAAAGCCTTGATTTATCTGATATGTGGAACTTGTTCTTGCAGAGATGGTCCACAAGGCTCAAAATTCAGGCAAGGTGAGTTTGTTGGATTAAAACTAAGCTGCTAATATGAGTCAGTGAGGACATTGCATTTAGAGAAATATATTTTACGTTACTCTTTATTGCGAATCAAATTGATATATAGTATTCTAAAAAGACTGTGAACCTTTGCTTATAGGATGCACTTTTCTGCTCCGGTTTCGAGGAAAGCCCGAAACACTCGGGTAAAATTTTATTTTATCAAGTAATAGTTCTTGAATGATTCATGAAGGAATGAGTATCCATAGATAGAGTTGATTATTAAGACTTTGAAACCTAGATTTGTGTAATAATCTGAGATTTAGAACTCCTAGGGATAATAAAGTTAATTAGTATCTGATGCAAGAGGTAGTATTAGATAATTAGAACACGTACACTAGTCTTTCAAAGAAAAAGTACCCCAGTAACGCATGATAAAATATCAATGACAGTAATTATTAGATTTACTTTGCAAAAATAAAAATTACATTCTAAGTTGCTCCATTTAACAGTGTCAAAAAATTTACTAGTTTTATACATTTGAGATAGATATATGTGGACCATTTTCATCTTTTTGTCAAAATGAGTGTTGGGATATCAGACGCACTAACTGCCAACATTTTGAACTCTCCTACATTTGGATATCGAGAAACTCCTACACTTCCTGCACTCTATTACTTTCTATGCATTGGAATTTGGAAGTGTGGATTAATAGTGCATTTGTTTGAAATAAAAACAAATTTTGTACCAAGTTCAATATTTGAAAGAGTCTAGAGCAAGTATTGATTTATATCATAGAATTTTATCTTCTCACCTTGGATTTGGATCACCTAGTAGGAGGAACATCACAGACAGATCCAAATCCAGGGAGTCATGTGCGACTTTAACTTTTTCTTTATTCTGAGGTAATAGAAATTGATAAATGAGGAATTGATTAGCTTGCTGTTTTAATTCCAGTTTTTTGGTCGTTGCTTCCTCCTGATCACCATGGAATATCTGCACCAATGGATTCCTCCTTGTCATTATCATTCAGGTCAGTTAATATGCCCAAGTGATTTGTTTCTGTTTGCGATGTGACTTGAGTGATAATGAACCTTAATTAATAGCTTAAGACATCTGCAGATTTTTCAGTATCCTTAATATTCCATCTGACCAATTTACTGTTGCAGCACAATTCCGCATTCAACAATTGGAGTACCCCAATCAGCAGGATTTTCCATGGCATCTTCGCAACGTAACATCTTAGATCGTTCATTCCTGACTATGTCCTCCCCTTTTCAGCAGGGTCATTGCCTTTGAGAGATTGAGCTTATTACTGTGGGATTTGATCAACTAAGGAGGGATGGGGAATTTTAAGATTCTGTAATTATTTTATTTAATCGTTTTTTTATCTAGTGCCCCCCACAAACCATAAAACTTCTTGTAGATGATTCTAAAATGTTCATTCTTATAGTGTTTATAGATTATTTTTTACTCCAACTTTTTCCCTGTTCTTTTGTTGTCTTGGTAATTATATTCACATTTTTAATGTTTGTGAGTTTTTAATGGGGAATGGAAAGAGAAGGGCCGGAAAGGGAAAGATTAGATACTTGAAAAAAATTGTGTATCAACATATTGTCCCTATTTAGGTAAGGATATTTAATTGTTACTCACACATATCTATCTAAAAAATTATTAATAATTATAAAATTTATTATTTTATACTACAATTTTTAACATTATATTGATAGAAATTAAATGAATTACTGGAGGACAGAATCTCTCTATTACCCTAAATGACAAAATAATTTGGCCCACATAGGGGAATTAAATATAGAGAGATTATTTATTAATTAGTAGTAATTTTTTTTTATATACTTATAACTTACTGTATTTGGTATGCGGTACAGTTGGAGTACGTAAGACTGTGACAGCGGCAATGCGGCACACAATGTACCGAACTAACCTTTGCATCTTTTACGTCTCAAATTTGGTGTTTTATTTTATTTGTTGTTTTATTTTAAATTGTACCCTCAATTTTATACTTCAAATTTTTTCTAAGTACAAGAACATACATTAATGATTAAACTCTCTTCTTTAAACAATTTTTATTTTTTCTTGTGCAAAATGCCTTTGTGTCTAAGGATGTAAACGAACCAAGTCGAATCGAATATTGAGTTGCTCATATTTGGTTCATAAAATTTATCGAGTTACCGAGTCGAGCACAATTCCGAATCGAGCCCGAGTAGTTTGAACTTTTTGAACGAATATGATCCGAGTATCAATAGAAAATTATATTTTAAGGAGGTTCGAGTAATTTATCGAATTTTAAAATTTGCTCAAATTTAACTCATTTATATTTCGAGCCGAGCTCAAATCGAACTTTTAATAGAGCGAGTACGAATTGAGCACCGAACTGTTTGCTTATTTTACAGCCTTATTTGTGTCTATCTTTAGATTGATGGAGAGTGGTCAGCGTTAATTTTGGTCAATTCACCAATACAGTGTCAACACGCATGCCTAAAAGTAATTTCTCAACACGCATGCCTAAAAATAATTTCTCTGCCTATTAACACTGTATTGATCAACTTACCATAAAGTTAACTTCATAGTAACTTAATCAAAGTCCATGGAAATAGTGTGTCATTTATAACTATTTATTTTCTCTTAACTATAATATGTACAACAATAAAATTTTTAAATTATTTAAAAATATATTACTAGTTAAAAATTTTTATTATTAATTTTGTATTAAATTAATTTTTAAAAAGTCAACAAAAATCTTATTTTTTAAATGAAATGAGTACAATATTATATTAAAATATCTTGATCACGTCACAACCTAATTTGAAATAAAAAACATCGTTGAAATTGAATTATTAGATTATATTCACTCTATTACAAAAAAATGTCCTATTTCATAATTTTTATATTTCACAAAATAAAGTTATTTTTTATTATCAATAATATAAAATAACAATTTTGATTTTAAAATTGTTCATTATCGTTTTATTATTACTAAACTAACAATTAATAATTTTCAACAAATAACAAAATTAATAAATTTATTATTTTTAAAAATAAACACAAAATAAAATACCTTCTTAATACTTACAAATATAATAAATAAGATTTTTTTTACGAAACAGAAGAAATATAAATAATATTTATTATTTCCATTTACACATTTATTTGTATTCAAGAAACCTTAACGTTTTTAATCCCTGCTCCTCACCTCTATAAATAGACATTTGGCTTTCAACCTTTTTGGCTTTCAATTTTGAGAGGAGTGAGGGAGAAGAGGGAGGGACGGGGCGGCCTCCTCGGGGAAAAACCCAGGTCAAGAATTTACGACATGAGGGTCTGAAAAACACACATATACAGCTACATATATACATACACAATTACTTACAGAGAAAGATACAGAGGTAGAGACAGAGAAGATGAGACATATATATATATATATATATATATATATATTGTTTTCTTTTCTCATGTTTGTTTCATCTCCTCCATCTCTTTCTCTTTCTCCCACAAAGCATACTTAATGTCAGAAGGTTTTTTTAAAAATAAAAATTCATATTAGGCTTTTATAATTCCTTCCCTTTTTCAATTTACTCAAAACCCTTATCTACGCTCTATCAAGTCTTGAAATCAGTTCAAGTCTGTTTTCTTCTTCTTATTTCTTCAAAATTTTCGCAAGAGTAAACTTATTTAAATATTTTCATCATTTGTTATATTAAAATTTGGATTCCTTTTCTCCTACTACCATGATCTTGCTGAGCTCTGATCTGCTAAATGAGCCCTAATTCAAAATTTATGTTGTTAGGGTTAAGATCAGAACACTTTAGATGCAAGATGAATAGTGAACATTGTGTTATTTACATCTTCTTTTAATATTGGGGTCAGTTCAATGTCGTAGGATAAGTACTAGTCACTGAGAGTAGATTTTTTACGGGGTACCATAGATTTCAGGTTATGTACACTGAATCTGCAAGAAAGTTATTCAGAATTATGTTTCAAACTTTGGACTGGGATGGGCTTTTGCCTTTAGGATTTGTAGAACTGGTAGAGCATTAACAAAATTTTGCACTTTGAGGTCATGGTGTTTGTTGCTTATGTTGTATAAGTTGACATTTTATATTCAGGAAATGGTCCTGATATTGATTTTTGATAATGGGCAGGTGCTGATACTATATTGGTGTAGTGGGGTCTGCAGAGAATCAGACTTCTGTAGATATCTTCATTTGCAAACAAATCTTTCGGATTGAGAAACCTAGGTCTGTTAGTG
Source organism: Panax notoginseng (assembly GCA_016801055.1). NCBI lineage: Eukaryota > Viridiplantae > Streptophyta > Magnoliopsida > Apiales > Araliaceae > Panax > Panax notoginseng. Next base: position 228,166,660 of record CM029015.1, on the reverse strand, counting down.
CAGTTTATAAAAAATTTAAGCAACTTTGGTATTATATTCTGGTGCTAAGAAGGATTCAGTTGAATAAATTTGGAAATTTTGGATTTGGGGTGATTGGGAAGATCATGGAGCAATGTCCAAGCAGGAAATGAGTGCTAGGACATGGTTCATGGAAAAGAGAGTTTTTTTATGGTCTTTTCCAAGACGGGAACAGCTTTATCAGGATCTAAGAGAAGTCTTACAATTACCTGAAGGTTCTCAGTTGGTCTGGTTTGCGTGCAATGTCTCGCTGCTTTCCATTTCCTCCTCCAGGATATGAAAAGAAGGCTGGACCTGATGATGAGAAGTTGCTAGAAAAGGTTTCTACTATAAACATGTAACCTTGTTAATTGACTACCATTTTGTGTCTCGTCATGCTGATTTACTTTTCATTTTTGTTTGAAGTTGCATTATTCAAAACTTCTATTTAATAGCTTCACATTTTATAGTTGTATGGAAGTTTTCCATTCATTAAAGAATTTACAGAGATACAAGAATATTTGGAATTTAGTAAACGAAACCTTCAACAAGTTAATATTTGACAGGAAATCTTAGCTTTTTTACCAATTAATACACATGACATGTGTAATTAATGTATATTTGTCATTTCGAACAAAGTATCAAATTAACCTTCTTTATCTTTATGTGTAAGCGCGCTAGCTCCACGTTCTAAATGTTTGCTTCTACATCAGGCAGTTTTGGTTAATTTTTTAATTGTCTTGGATTCACGATAATCTCATTTCTTTCGATGGAGAAGAGGTCTGCCTTCTTATATTTCTGCAAACAATTTTATTTTTGACAGGGTTTGCTTGGGACTTCTACTGTCATATTTTATTTATTTCTTTCTTTGTTTTTTCATTTTTTGGCTGTACTTCTACTAGCATCTTAATTGCTCATTTATTGGTATTTCCTTGCTTTTTGTGATCATATATCTGAAATCGAAATATTTTGGTCCCTTACTTCTGACTAATAAATAGATTATTATGCCTTAATAATGTAGTTAAGTGTGTGGCTTTACTAAATAGTAAAAGTATCTTTTTCTATGGTATTGGAAATATCTTATAGCCGTACATGAAACAATCATTCTATCCAACATACTATCAGAACCTTGGTATCAGCAGCTGGTAAATTTGCAGCACCAAAATTGTTCTTTTTTTGAATCTAAATTTAGCTGTCATTCTTAAGTTGTCCGTGCCCACTTGAAACCCGATTCTCACCTTTTGAGGATACATTGTCATGCCAGTACTTGTTTCTACGTGGTGTGCTTTCAAGTTAAATCCCTAATTTGTAAGTCTACATGGGATGAAGTAGCTGAAGTAGCAGCTAGAGCACATCTTACTTATATATGATGGTGTTGCAAGCCCTCAGTTATGGTATCTTAGCAGAGGATTTTGATGACTGAAAACCTGACTCACTAGATTTTAGGATTACGAAACTATGGTTCTTCAGATGGTTTTGTAATTTGTATTAAAAAAATGAGGTTACTCAACCCAACCCAACCCAACCCAACAAAGCCTTTATATCCCAAACTTGTTGGGGTTGGGCCGGTTGGCTGAACCTGAAAATGAATCCCATATGTAAATGTAAAGGAGAAAGGCAAGAGAAAAGGAAAAAGATAAAACAAAAACTGAAGAAAAGGATAAATAAAATAATATGAAAATTTCCTCAGCTGCTAATATTTTTCATTAGCACTAGTTTTATGTTTTTTTTGTGTAACATGAGACTAGTGTCTGCAAGAATCTTCTTTTGATGTTTTACTTTGATCACAAATAACCGTCACCCCGCTCTCGTGATAATGGGATCCCTACCTTGCCTTGATTGATTCAGTTTTAGTCCTTTCCTCGTTTTGTCCTATCATTTTTTTTGGCTGTTTCCATCTAGTTGATGAAATAGTATAGGTGGATGTTGAAAGTGAGATAGATGGGTGCTTCTCATTGTACCATGCGACATTAGTGGATATATACACATGCAAACATGTGTGTATGTGTGTGTGTATATGTGTGTACTTATCAGAAAAGAGAATAAATTATATAAGTATGACTGGTAAAACTAGTGTTTTACACCCTCCAATAGCAATGTGCCATGTAGGTAACATAGGAGAAAATCAAGGGATTTGAAATGTAGTAACAGATTGTGTAATTACTATTTACCATAGTGAAACTGTTTAATTAATCATATTGGATTTGAAATCATTGATTTTCTCCTATGTTACCTAAATGGCATGTTGCTATTGGAGGGTGTAAAACGCTAGTTTTACAGGTCATCCTTACACCAGTAATTTTGTACGATTGATATATTGACAAACCAACAATTGGATTGATTGTTCATTCAGTTAATTCTATTCTTGCCAAATTTCAATTAGATCTAAACTATGTTCAAATTTCTTTAAGTTTGATTATCATTAGTTCAAGCACTACTGAGATGGAGTTGATGTTTGGCGAGCATAACAATATATATTCTACAATCCTAACATATTACTCCCCCGCCACCTTTGAAGGATACCACTCACCTGCTGCTTATGCGATTATTTGAGATTTATTTATGTGTTTGAGAGAACTAATTGTATCTACAGGAGGAAAACTTCAATTTATCTGGAGTTTGACATTCATATGCATTGCCTACATTCGCATGCGCGCCTAATAACCCGTACGGCCTAAATGTACACTATTGTGTGTGCGCACAATTAACTTAATGACAATGAAAAAATAATATTGATATCAACTCCAACATGTTAAAAAATGTAGTGTAACAGATAATGCATAGAATATGCGACTTGTTATTATACATAAATAATTCGGGAAAGTTTCAACATTCAAATCTGCATTTTCATTCTACAGGATCAGCATCACCCTAATTTAATGGGATATTAAGTGGTACTAGCACATGTTGCCAGCTTAAAACAGTAACTAATTGACCTTTATTTGATTTTTTACCTGATAATTATTATTTTATGGATTATTTATAAGTTATCTGGGTTCTCTGAAGGTAAGCAACTTAATGGCTTAGTCCATAAACATGAATGGCCTTTTAACTGAAACATGTATTCTGAAATTCTGCGCGAATTCCATGCCTTGGTAATCATTTGCTGTTCTGGTTTGGTCAACTAAATATTTCAAAGTCTCATAGGTCGAGGAGTTTCATATGAATCCATATTTGATACACTGGTATTTCTTTTGGGGTGCCCCTCCCTTTTCTTTCATCTTGTATAAGATTGTTATAATATATTTGTTTGGCTTGACAAGTCTACAAAGGTTGTGTTGTCTTTTGAGCGAGGGATATATCTTTCTTCAATCTGGATCATGAAATGCTTCTCAGTATGATAGTCTTGTCTGTGTATTTCTGTTTACTATGTCATAAGTTAAATAAATAGTATGAAGTTCTGTAGGCTGAGCAGAAAAGGCCTTATACATGTAATTGGTGGCATTGATGCATTCTTGTATTCATACTATCCCAATGTAAATTCCAATAGTGTTAGTAATTACTTGGTCAACTTTATCATCATGCCTGATGGCTTCCTTTCCTTGTCATGTCCATGCAAGGTGTATAACTTTTAAGCATATCAAGATATCACAGCTCAACTGAGAAGTGTTCGTTGTTTTTTAATCATCTTCTGCTGGTATCATGCAAATGAATTCCCTATAATATCATTGCTTATAGTGGCTTTCTTCTCTTGTTTCTTGCTATGTTGATTACTGATTACCCTGAATATTGCAATCTAAGTGGATCACTTCCATTAAAACGCAGCAACACTTAAGTATTTGTATAGTTGAGGCACTCTATTAGGATATTCCACTTTGTTTTCAGCTCTTAGTAAACTTTGAAGATGGTATTCTATCTAGGTGGATTACATTTTAATATTTATTTTGGTATTTAGTGTTATACTAGGCTTAACAATTCTTAAAGAGGTATATATGCTATCTATACTTGTTATAATTATTGTAAAATGCTGAGAGTTTTGTATTAAAATACTGTAATCTTTGTTTCAATTGATGTGCAAAGGTTTATGCTTGATAGAGATGATCTGCTTAAGTAGCCAATACGAGTAGTTAATTTCTACAGATTATCATTTGTTTGTGTGGACTCTCGAATCTGCCGTCAGTTTGTTAGTTTTAACTATTACAGTGTTGTTATTGTAATTGTCTCAATTCTTTATTTCTCTGACTATGCATTGTATTGTCTAACTGGAAATAATAATTATTGCAGGAGAAGAAGGAGAAAAAGCATAAGAAGAAGAAGGAGAAGAAGGAGAAGAAGGAGAAGAAAGACAGAGAAGGTAAACAGAACAAGGACAAGGAGAAAAGTGAAGACAAGCACAGAGAAAAGAAAGACCAAAATGAGAAGCACAAAAACAAGAACAACAAGCATAGGGAAAAAGAAAAGAATAGGACTTCAGATGAGAAATATATTGCAGGGCCAGTGGGATGTAGCAATGGTGAGACTCCTGGTTCTAACTGCACACAAAGTGAGGGGACTACTGAATTTAAATTCTTGGTGGAATTGGGAAAGAGAATCAGAGATGAAGATAAAGCCACAGAGAACCCCATGGTCCAGAAAATTAATCTCACAAGTAAAAGATGTGCTGATTTGCATGGGGAAGTGCTCAAGGACAAAAGAGACGATGATAAGAAGTTTTTTGGACAAAGTAACAAAGTTGATGCAAGGGGTAATAATGAAAATGGTTCTGTTCCAAATTTCATTGGAGGTAATGAAAGGAAGGTTGAAGGAGTGGCTGGATTGGGGGACAAGTTTGTTGAGAAGAGAATGGAGCAGAAAGAAAATGATAAGCATAAGAATAGTGATACTAAAGGAGATATGCATAAGGGTAGAGATCAAGAGAAGAAAAGCAAATCAAAAGATAAAAAAAGGGAAAAGAAGAAGGCAAAAGAGGAGAAAGCAAAGGAAAAGGCACCAATTAAAGAGCAGCCAAATGCAAGAGAAAACAACATGAATGCTGTATCTTATAATAATAAGAAACCATCATCCCTTTTGAAGGAAAACAACACCCATCTTGGCAAAAGAAAGGAGCTTGAAATGAATGGAGCTCTACTACATGGTGAGTTCTGTCACTTTTAGGAAATAACTAATAAGCAACATAAACTTTTCTTCTCCATGATATATTTATTCCCTTGCTTCAATGGTACTCTTATCTTAACTTGCATCACAACAGAGGGCCATTGGTGGCCTTTTACTGAACTTGTAACTTTTTGTGGGTACATTTCTGTCTTAAATGCCTACTATGTTGTACAGACTGACTTTAGCACAGTCTTTGAAGTTCTAACGGGATACTTTTTATGGGGTAGAAATCTGGTTGTAGATATTTATCATCTTCTCAGCTAATCATTTGTATTTTCTTCTATCAACTTTGTCACAGACGATGACATTCGGCTTAGCAAGTTGCAAAGACCTCTCCCTTCTTCTCATGAAGTTGTGGAAAATGGAAGAAAATTGGAAACTCGCATGACCTTAACCTATTCTTACATGACTTCAACCCAATCTGTGTCTGAGTTGGTGAGGACAGTCAATAACCTTAAGGGAACTAGAATGGCTTCATCCTCTCGTCCAGTTGCAGAAAATGGACCTAAATTGGGGGCAACCCCCGGTAAAATCCAGTTTGGGGAACACGGTAAGGTGAATAATAATGTTCTGTCATCTCGTCCAATTTTGGAAAATGGAAGGATATTGGAAATGTGTACAGCTGGTACCCAGTTTGGCTCCTCTGAGTGGCAGGGGACAAGCAATGATCATAAGGTGGGTAACAAGGTCTCATTATTTCTTCCAGTCTTGGAAAATGGGAAAGTAGAAGTTTACCAGGCTGCTACCGGATTAGCTACTGGAGGACATGTGCCAATTAGTAACCAAAAGGTGAATGGTAAGGAAATCAAGATTAATGGGTTGATGGAGGCTAAAAAACTAGATGTTTACTCGAAAAGGCCATCAGTTTCTCCTGTAAAAGTTGAAAAGAATGTTGGAAAAGCTTTGAAACCTCCACATCCTGATTCCATGTATCTGAGCCAAATACTCAATATTCCCAGTATGGAGTGGTCAGACTTGGATGACCAGGAATGGCTTTTAGGCAGCTATGATTTCCAGACAAATAAGGTGAGATCTGGCTCTTCCCAGGTTAAGGAGACAAAGAAGGTGGGGGCAGAAGCTCTTCGGATAGAATCTGTTGATATCACTGCTCTACCATATGTCATTCCTTACTAGTTGGTACAGATGGTCAAACTTAACTTCTATATTCCTCCAACTTGACACTTTCTTGTCTAGGAACATGGCAGGTTCTTCATGGAACTGCACATCTCCCTCGAGGCCAAATCCATGCACTTGCGAGGCAGGAAATAGTTACAACTGCAAATGTTTCTGTTCCACCAATTGGTGCATCTTTGCAGGACCTTGGCTGGAATGATTATCAATTTCTTGGTGATAATTGGTTGAAATTTTGTTAAGATATCATCGAGAGCAGTATTATTATGTGTTGAATTTCGTTTGATGCCCCAAGTAAGTGAACTAGGAATGATTATCTTGTATGGTTCAGTTTACTGGGTTTCTGCTAAAGAGGTTGAAACAAGGAAGAATTAGAAATTACATAGTTAACATGGTATTTTATCAGACCATGATCATCCAATTTTGATATGTTACATATGAATATTATTATATATATTTATAGCAGAGGAAATGGAAAAGCGGATGAAACTCAAGGATATGGTGTTACGGGTTGATCTCTACAAGAGTCGTGGTCCTCGTGGATGACACTTTTGCATCATGCAAGCTATTAGTCATGGAAAACGAGAGTCCAGTTCTGATATGTTATTTAAAATCAAATATTTAGGATTATAAAAATCAAATTTTTTTTTTTGAGCAAAATTTAGTACATATTGCTTTTGTTATTCTAACAAAAGACAGTGGGTGGTAAATTCTGTATCTTTTCTAAAAATGGGTAACAATAGTAGTTAATATATTACTGAATCTAAACTTGTTTAAAGTTATTGAAAATTAATATATATATATATATATATATATATATATATATATATATAGATAGTTTTTCTCAATCATATCAGCATAACTTATTAGTCAGTGTAGCTTCAATAAAAATTAAAGTTTTGAGCAATTATTTTATTACGTACCAAATAAATGTAAGTCTCCCCTTTTTTTTTTTTTTTTTTTGCTAAATTATAATGTGAAAATCTCTTTTGACTCCTTCCCTCGGTTTCTATTTTCTTTATTTCTTAAGTATATACTTAACTTAAGCTACTCAACTTTTGAGTTGATAGAGGAGACGTGGCAGAAAATGTATCATCAACAAAACTGACCAAAACCCCCGTCTGCTTTTCTCATCAAACTATTTGGTGATCGGAATTTCTTTCATCACCTTTATCGGTTCAAATATCAAGCAAGCACAAATAATGGGTGGCGACAGACTCTCCCCTCTCATTTCTTCTACCAGTATTCTCTCTAAACTCCCTCTCTCTCAATTTTTATATATATTATCAATCAAACTAAAAGGCGGGGTTTCACTTGCGGATGAAGAATCTTCATTGGAACAAGAATCCCGAGAATACCCATTTGATTTACCTACTCTGCTTAGGTATTCAGACCCTTTTCTCTTTCCTTTCTTTCTTCAACTTTCTTTTAGAGTGTTAACTAAATATTGAAACTTGGGTATGGTCTGAATTGGTCAGAGGAGATGGTTTAAGCTCAGAGATAGAGGGTGGTTCAGTAAATGCTGATAAGGATTTGGTGTTTGGGAAATTTGATGATGTGGGTAGTCAACTCTCTTCAAATTCTTTGATTTTCAAGGGGAATCAGAGGCGGGCACGCTGTGTTTATAGTGAAGTTTTGAGGAGTTATAATGAATTGCAGTGTCGTACTGAAAACTTGGACGAAGCCAAGCGTATAATCTTGAGGTATTACATAAACCACTTCATATAGGCTTTTGTTTTTATTTAAGGTGGATTTTCCATATGCTTAGGTTTTTGTGTTTTCCCCCATTCTTTAACAATGCTTCAAGCGTTTTAAGGGTACGTTTGGAACTTGGAAAATGCGGAAGAAGAATAAGGAAAACAAAAATAAAGATAAAAAGAAGAAGAGAAAATAACTATCTTTAAGGGTAATAAAATCTAATCAAGAATAATGTTAAACTATTATGTAATAAATGGTTAACGAATTTCCAGTAAAATTTTAGATTTCATTTTCTTTTCCCTCTCCTTTGATTTCCATCAAGTTTTCCAAGTTCCAAATATAACGTAAATGTTTCATGATATCATTTTGTGGTTCTTGCGATAATCTATTTTCGCCAAAGAATAGTTTAGGAAAGTATACATGGTTTATTAAGACTGCAATGATTACTAATATGTCACTTACATGTGTACAAAAGCATGACAAATGAAGTTTTAAGTGTTGTACATAAATGGTACTTTAAATGTGGAGGTTGGAAATGGCAAATTTTATGATGCAAATAAGTTAACACCTTGAGAATAAAATGACTAATTATATATATATATATATATATATATATATATATATATAGAGAGAGAGAGAGAGAGAGAGAGAGAGAGAGACATGGGAAATCAAAGTTGAAAATGTGAGTGACAACTTATAGTAGGGGACACAGGATCCTTACCAAAGAGGTTGTTAATGATTTAGTTTATGAATTAGTTATCTCCATCCTTTTTAAGTTAACATCTCCTTCAACTTATAAGTGAAAAAAAATGAGTAGAATTCGATAATTTAAAATTGAAGAATAGAGCTAAATGCATTTGTTCAAAGAAGGAATACCAACTGACCGGAGTATTTTCTGCCATGGCAATCACAATCTGGTCCTAGTATTAAGAAATATTATCCCAGTAAGGGGTGAAAGTTGAAGTTTGCAGCGATATGGTGATTTGCAGGTTCTAAGCGAGACCACATGCATGACGTGTGTTTTTTGGGGTTGAGGGTAGGGGATTCATTTGATGGACAAAATTGTGAGGAACATAAGCCAGTTCTGAATATCTTATATGCCTCTTCTAGGGATGACATAGAGGTTGAACTTGGCTCAGGATAGCTAGACCCTTTCTTTTCCAGAATATTGTGCCATTCCCATCACATTGCATCATTGTGATAATGTGAGTACTTATTCAAGTAGAATTTTTATTAACTATTAGGTATTAATTCGTTTCTGATCTTCAAAGACTGGCTGTGCTCTCCCGGGAACTGACAAAACTATTTTATTAATCACAGCTACAACGCTGGAGCATGGACTGAGAAGGTGGGTGGCATGAAAATAAGTGACTACAATGTCCCAAGTACGACATCACTTTTGTTGATTGGTCCAGAAAGATCAGGAAAAAGCAATCTTGTAAATAGAATTTCGAGAGTGTTTGATGATGACAAGTTTGCACCAGAAAGGGCTCAAGTATCATGTACCTATTATATCCTTTCTTCAACATCTAAATCTGTGATTTTTTAAGCTGCTGTTAAACTTGTTCTATCTTTGAATAACAGGAAGTAGTTTCCTTTTGTTATTGCTGCTTCATTTAGCAATGCCTTATTTATTACAGATGATCCATATGTTGAAGATGGAACCTACTTCCTCCACGAGTATATGATTACTAGAGGTTCAACTTCTTTCTGCTTATATGACACGCAGTTTGTCTAATAATGCATCTGAAAATATGGATATCCTAAGGCATTGGATGACTGAAGGTGTTCGTCATGGAGAACTTGTTAGCAGGTCAGTATTATAATTTTAAATGTATTTTCTTTTGTGTCTTTGAAGTTAACTTGATTTGTTGCTTCTGTGAATTCTTGCCAGGAATTCTGATGATCCAAGTTCAAAGACTAGACTGAAGTGTAAAGCTCATGAAAATCGTTATTGCTCCAGTAAGATTAGGATGGTTAATTTTGTCATATTTGTTGTCAGCGGGTTTTCAGTTCTGAATTCCTTGGAATGTGATGATGAAGCAGAGGATGGGTATAATAAGATGATTGCCACAATGTTCAACTGCCCATTCTTGTCCTTTAGAGGTTTTAAGAATTTTTACTACTTAATTTTTTTTTATTGACTTCAACAAAAGTTTCAAGTGATGTAGGTTCTTCATAGTTTGTTTCCTTCATATTTTGGATAAATAAACAAATAAAATATGAGATCGAACACTCAGGGAGTTTGTCTTGACAAAAGTCAGAATTTGGAGCTGAGATGATCATGTTTCAGTTTCTTCCTAACTTTTTTTTCTTACATTCTGAATAATCGGTTTTGTAAAATTGAGGACATAGAAACCGGAGGGGGTTGGCTCAATATCAGAGGGGGAGCTGTGACAATCATGTTTCAGTTTCTTCCTATTTGAAATCCATGATTTAGTTTACTTGCATTTGAAAAGTCTTTACCAATGATTGCCAACTGTTATAATAATATAATAACCAACTTTTATAACCATATCTTTAGTTTATACATATAAAAAAAATAGAAAAAGAAATAGGATCTTTATTTTGGTGTTCTAATCAATCATACTGAAGTAGGAGAAGATGGTGGAGCAAGGTTTATCAGAATCCTGGTTTTCAAGAGTTAATCTAGGTGTCTTCCCTTAACCTTATTACAGAAACCTAGGTTTCTGTTCTCACTTTAAAGAAACTTGAAAACAATTAATTTTTTTGACCATGTCTATATTAGTGACCTATGTAAGCACAAAGCAGTAAGCCCCTAGATAATGGAGGCATCTGTTTCTAAAGCTCAATTGGTGAACTCACCTTTGTTTAATTATCAGGAGAGTGAAGTGGGTCATCTTACTAGTTCTCTTCCTCTCCTGCAGATGGGTTGATGTTCACCACTACAGCATGTACAGAAAATGTAAGACCTCAACTTTAATAAATAAAGATAAATTTTTTATAAATATTATTTTTAAATATTATGGAGTGAAATTGATATAATGATATAGTTGTGGGTAATATTTATAAATTTTACAAAGTACGCAAGTTGCTATATAATATTCGATTGGTCGGGGAATATTCGTTTTAACAGGGAATATTCGTACGACGACACAATCATTGGTGGACCCTACAACGGAATTATTGTCGAATTGAGTAAACGACAAAAATACTTGATAAAAATAACGGCGGAAGTTTTACCATTAATACTGTTGAACTACTCGTTAGTAAAAGTACAGTAATACGCATGGTTGTATAGTAGCACACGGTATTGATTATTGATTCTTACGTTATAAGTCACTCAGTTTTGTTTTATTGGTATTATTAATGTAATAAAACAGAAAAGCTTTTTATATAAAACAGAATATTTTTATAAAGTTATTCGTTTTATTAGGCTAATAGTAAAATCTTTTTATATAAAACAGAATACTTTTATAAAGTTATCTGTTTTATTAGACAATAATTAGAATATATTATATTTTATTATGCATAGTGTTTGCATAGTAAAATCTTTTATAAAATTATTTATTTTATTAGATTATAAATAGAATATATTATATTTTATTTAAAAGATTTTGCTTTAAATATGGACCGTCAGAATAAAGTAAATCAATCTTGACCGTTCATGAGTTAGTTACTATGCAGTCCATTTTTCTATAAATAGAAGCTCATTCCTTCATTATTTTCTTATGAATTCACCGAAACTCTAGAGAGAGAAACTATAGAGAGAAAGAAGAAAAGTATTCTGCTACTTCACTACTCCGATATCAAGTTTCTTTTACGGTAAGAGATATTATTTGTTGTACTCGTAAGGAGTATTATTTTCTTTTGTACTCATGAAGAGAACTTCTGTTATTCCATTCTTTATTATTCTGCTGAAATAACCAGTATACGCGGACTACCCTATACTTGGTGACATTCTTCTATTATTCAGTCTTTACTATTATTCTGTTGGAATATCCTGTCTGTGCGTTTTACGCTGGACCTGGTTCCGTCTTTACTATTATTCTGTTGGAATATCCTGTCTGTGCGTTTTACGCCGGACCTGGTTCCATTATTCATTATTCTGTTGGAATATCCTGTCTGTGCGTTTTACGCCGGACCTGGTTCCATTATTCATTATTCCGATTCATTATTCTGTCGGAATATCATGTCTGTGCGTTTACGCCGGACATGGTTCCATTATTTATTATTCTGTCGGAATATCTTGTCGGTGCGTTTACGCATGACCTGGTTCCATTATTTATTTTCCTGTTGGAATAACCTGTCTGTGCGGTCTATCGCATACATGGCGATTTCTTTTGTTATTCCATTCTTTATTATATTCAGTTGGTTGAAGTTTTGACTTATATTCTCCATGAAATTAGTGGAATATCCTTGATATTTGTGCTTCATCCAGTATTTTTTCATGGAAATATTCTTCCGAGCATTCTTGAATTTTACTCCACAAAGCAGTATCATGTTGACAATTTGGACGTTATTGGTTCCTGGATAAATTAATTCTTGAACTTGTTTTATTGAATTCTTATATCATTGTCATCATCCTCATGTTTATATTATATTGAAAGTCATCTGTGGCCTGTAGTGCATAGATAGACTTGGTATGATTATGACCAGGAAATATTCGGTATAATCATGACCGTAATGTTACAAATGATGTGGTAAAAGTCCTCATTGGTCCGTAGCGCATTAATGGGCAGTGGTTGGCATGATCATGACCATTAATGAATACACAAATATTCTTGGCCCGTAGTGCATGGATAATTGTTGTCGTAATACTAAAGAATATCCTTGGCCGTAGTGCAAGGGTGATTCGATGATGTGGATTTTTTATTAAGCTGAGTCCCAGCGATAAAAGTCATGAAAAACCTTTTAAATCACAGAAGATAGTAGATTTTATTCTCTACTTGACTCTTCTAATGGGTTGCTTGTTCCGCTGCAGTTAAACTTGATGGTTGTTATATTGTATCAGTTTAACACTGTTTAAGGCTAATGATAATTTATTCTGCATTATCTTAGTCATAATATTTTTTACTGAGCTAGTTTAGCTCATCTTTTCTTTCATTGTTCTCTTCAGGAAATGAGAATATAGCTGGGACGATTCGGGGAACGGAGTGATGGACCAGATGATAGTATTAGTAGTCCTCAATATTCTGTTAAATAGTATGACAATAAATATAACGAGGACTTATTCTGAGAGTGGATATTGTCTAAAAGACAGTATTTGTATTAAAACTCACAGCTCTCTTGTCGTATATTAACGATTGTATTTGTATTCTGTACCATGTCTTTGGCGACTCAGAATAGGTGATGTATACCTATTTTGAGGGCGTCACAGTTGGTATCAGAGCTTAGGGATATGATCCCTGGCTAAGATGTGAGACTAGAACTAGGAGGGGAGAGACGGAGAATTCCTTCGCCAGTATGACCTACCTAAGTTTATTTAGTATTTAATTGGTCGGTCAAAGTATAGAGATAATATGTGATATGTTATTTAACCCTTGTTTTGTGGCAGTATTTGAAAATAACATCCGAGAATGTTGAGAATAGCAATGGAGCATAGGCGACCGTTGATTCATCACATATCAATAATCAGGATAATGTGCATCAGGAAGGCGATAATCCTAATGCAAACAACAACACTGACCAAATGATGAATGATGGAATTTTCAGAGACTTTATGCAATTCATGCAACAGCAGGCGAGAGCGGCTCCTGTCCAAAATATAGGTGAAAACACTGAAAACTCTCAGACGGTCACCGCTAAACAGTTCAAGGAGCTGGGACCACCGGAGTTTATTGGAGAACTAAAACCACTTAAGGCGGAAAAGTGGATAAAGCAGATTACCAAGATATTTGATGTCTTGGAATGCGTCGAGGAGCAAAAGGTTTCCTTTGCCACCTTTATGTTGCGAGGAGAGACAGATTACTGGTGGGAATCGGTAAAGCGTAATCAACCTGCTGCACTGAAGATGTTTTGGGAGAAGTTCCAAGAACTATTCAATGACAAGTACTTTTCCGAAAGTATTCGTCACATAAAGGAGGTAGAGTTCATCAAGTTGGAGCAGAATAATATGACCGTGTCGCAGTACGAAGCTAAGTTTGCCGAGCTGTCCCGGTTTGCGTCTCACTTGGTGGATAATGAAGAGAGAATGACGCGGATATTTTTAAGAGGTTTGAAGCCAAAGATACGTCAACATCTTATTTCTCATAAACTGTGTTTGTATTCAGATGTTGTAAATATGGCTCAGTTAGTGGAGCACGATAACGAGTCAACGCAACCAAAAGAGAGCAACAGGCAAAATGATAATACCAGTGAAAACAGTCATCGAAGCGGTGACAACAAGCATGAAGGGAATCAGCAGGCCAGAAATAGTAACCACTTCGGTGGTAATCATGGCCAAAATAATAAGAATGAACATTTCAAGAAGAGGAGATTCAACAATGATGGAAAGACGTCAGCACCAGCACTCGTGGCTAAGGAAGGAGAACGACCACCGATCATATGCCTCAAATGCGGAGGGGAGGGACACATCAGTCCAAACTGCGCGATGCCGTCCAAAGCATGTTATAATTGTGGAAGAGAAGGTCACCTAGCCCGATTTTGTCATTCACCGAAGACAAGTTCAGCTAGGATGGAGGCACCAAAGGACGTCCCAGAAAAGTTAAAATCGGTAGTGCAAGGGAGAGCGTTTGTTGTGACCTCCCAGAAAGCAAGGAACCCGAACGAGGTCATCACGGGTAAGCTTATCATAAACTCTAGCGAAGTCTATACCTTATTTGATACCGGTTCTACCCATTCTTTTATTTCTCCTATTTGCGCTCAACGATTAAATTTGACTCCGGAGAAATTAGACTTTGACTTATCTGTGGAAACTCCGTTGGGAGAAACCTTCATTACATCCACTGTTTATAAGTTTTATTTGGTTCAAATCGGTACCCTTACATTACCTATCGATCTTATTTCATTGAAAATACTTGCATTTGATGTAATTCTAGGGATTGATTGGTTAACTACTCATCATGCAAAAATTGATTATTTTCGTAAGATTGTTAGCTTTCATATTCCTAATCAACCTATTATGCGAATTGAAACAACCAAACCATTAAAATTAATTACTGTCATCTCAAGCCATAAAGCTATTCGTTTATTGAAAAACAGATGTCAAGCTTTCTTAGCTCATGTCACGGATCTAAACAAAAATATTTCAGTTTTGAATGATATTTCTATTGTTAATGAATTTCCTGACGTATTCCCTGAAGAACTTCCTAGCCTACCCCCAGAGCGTGAAATTAAATTTTGTATCGACCTTGAACCCGGTACAAAACTCATTTCCAAAGTCCCATATCGAATGACTCCTATTGAATTTCAGGAGTTAAAGACCCAACTGCAAGAATTGTTAGACATTGGTTTTATTCGTCCTTGTAATTCTCCTTGGGGTGCTCCTGTAAGACCCCGAATTTTATGAAATAAAAGTATTCAATTTTTCTTATAATTACTATTCAGTAAATGGTTAAATTGATAAAAGTTTAAAGTTATGGGTGAAATATGGAAAATTTTTAAAATAAGCAAGTGGATATGAAATAATCATTGTTGTCGGGGAATATTCGTTTGGTCGTGGAGTATTCTTTCTGTCGGGAAATATTCGTACTACGGCGCAGCTATTTGTGGGCCCCATAACGAAAAACGGTCGGATAAAGATAACGACAAAAATTGAGTTTTTATAATTAACGGCGTAGTTGTTACCGTTAACACTATTGAAATATTCGGTGGTTAAAATACAGTAATACGCGTTATTGCATAGTAGCACACGGTATTGCACAGTATTTTTGAAATTATTGATTCTTACGTAAGAAGGCACTACTGAATAATTGTCACAGTAATTACTGTTCAATATTTTATTTTATTGATTCAATAATTGTTGCGTTGATATTTTATATTATTGTTGTTTCAATAATTGTTGATGCACATCATCTCCATTATCAGATCAATAATTCATATTATTTGAATAATATTATTAGATAACATTATTGGCAATGTTTAGAAAGTTCTGCCTAAGGAGATGTTTGGTTATCTAATTGCGCGCCAATAAGGAGAAATCCTTATTGGAAAGCCGCCTCTTTCCTGGGAACGACCTGGTTGCCAGTACTGTGGTTTTTTGATATTATTTATGAATAATTAATTATTAATTTATATGATGAGAAAAATATTAATTTTATGTGGATATAGATGGAGAAATTTTTTAAAGTGACAATTGTTGAAAAATGATATTTTATCTTTTCTGATAAAATAATTTATTATTATATTTAATAATATAATAATGGTGATAGTTTTATAATGAATATGAGATATATGAATATATGAGGAGGAAGAGTATTTTTTATTGTATTAAATGATTAACACATATTTTGTGTGTCGGTGGATGTGACGTCCCCAAAAATAGGTATTCATCACCCATTTTGAGTCGTCAAATACATGGTACAAAATACAAATACAAACTTAATTACACAAATGTCGTGTAACATACGACAATACATAAACTGAGAGTTCTAATAGGAATATTATCATCTAGACAATATCCATACTCAAGGAGTCCTCATTACATTTATTGTCACACTATTTAATAGAATAGTGAGGACTACTAATGCTTAGACCTGGCAAATGGGCCCAAAGCTCGCGGGCCGGGCCGGGCCGGCCCGCCGGTCAAAAAGCGGGCTTTGGGTCGCATTTTTTTGGCCCATAAAAATTCGGGCCTTTTTGGCCAGGCCCGTTCAAGGCCCAGCCCGCCCGCGGGCTTTGAGGGCTCAAAAAAGTGCCAAAAAATAGGCATAAACCACCTTCGGCCTGCGGGCCGGCCCGACCCGCCCGTGAGCCCGCGGGCTATGGGCTTAATTTTTTGGCTCGTGAAAATCCAGGCCTTTTTGGCCCGACCCGTTTTAGCCCGGCCCGACCATCGCCCGGCCCGGCCCGCGCCCGCCCGCCCGTTTGCCATCTCTACTAATGCTATCTTCTGGATCATCACTCCTTTCCCTGAGACTCAGCTCAATAATTAATCCACATCATCGAATCATCCCTGCACTACAGGCCAAGGATATTCTTTAGTATCACGATCACGAATTATCCATGCACTACGTGCCAAAGATAATCGTGTTTTCAATTACGGTCATGATTATACCGAACAATTCCTGGTCATAATCATACCAAGTCCATCTATGCACGTAAGCCACAGATGACTTTTAACACAATATAAGCATGAGGATCATGAAAATGATATAAAGAATCAATCAAATGAGATAAAGGATAAATATTAAACATTTATAATATAATTTATCTAGGGTTCAAGAGTATCCCAATGTTATCAATCACTTAATAATCTCATAATCTAATTTCATTAATATTATAACAATATTTTAATCACTTCTTAAACTTATAAACAATTTATTTCAGTTGTTTACACTTTACCAAATAATGTATTTAATCATTCAAACATGTCATACTCATATGATTTCATCACCAATAATCAAATTCCTTATCAACAATCTACATATACCTTATATAGGATTTCCAAGCCATAAAATCCTATCTTCCAACTTTGTTACTTCACATAACACCTTTAACTCATATGTTCGTCACTAAACTATTTTCATGAAAAATACCAAATCAGTTCCAAAAATATTTCTTTTCTGAGATTTAGCATAATATAGTCTCATGATGAAAATATATTTTTTTCAGAATTTTTAAAATTCATTTACTATTTTTCAAAAATTAATTTCTAATTAATTCCTTAAGAAACTAGCTACCTCAAGGTTAACTCCAAAAATTCCCAAATCTTGGCAGAATCTTACACATGTTAACATGAGACTCCAGTTTAAATTTCATGGTCATCGGAGTTATAGAACTCCGATTATAACGTTTTTCGTCAGAAAAACCTAAATATTGAAATTGTCATAACTTGCTCATTTTAAGTCAGAATGAGCTCATTTTTGGACACGATGTTCTTTATACCATATACTTTTATGTCCCAAAAGGCCTGAATTTTTCTCACTAATTAAGTGGTCGAAACAGCCCTTACAAAAACGTGGCAGCAGCTTTTTGGACATTTTGAAGTTTTGACTCCTTTGCTAAAATTAGTCCGCACGAAAATTTACAACACCTTTTTCAGTGATTCCACTTGGATTAGTTAGGTAACTCATAGATCTAACTCTAGGACTTGACCACACTCAAAAATTCAAAATATAATAGGAGATATGGTCAATTGAATTTCATGTTACGTTTTAACCAAAATCCGATTTTTTTAACCCTTTGTGATTTCTAAGAAACTTTCATGTTTTCATATAATAACCAACATAACTCATCATAATATCACATATACCCATGATTTTCATTAGTCCAACGCTTTTATTATGACTCTCATTATAATCAACGTAACCAGATCCTTTTAGTTGATGAAATATTTGAGGGTTTTAGAAATGGGTTTTGTATTGGGGTCAAATTAAAATTCGATTTCATGCTCTAGGGGTAGTTTAAGAAGTCTTCAAGAATATGTCAAAAAATTTACTAATAATAAAAATATCATTCAAAACTGTGACTCTCATCCAAGACTTGGATAGCACATGAAATGAAGGTTTCTCCTAACGGAGTTTCAACCGATAGGTCAAAGTCTAACTTCTCTAGAGCCAAATTTAAACGTTGAACGCAAGCAAGAGAGATAAAAGAATGGGTAGAACTAATATCTAATAGGGTATAAACTTCGTAAGAATTTATAATTAACTAACCCGTGCTAACTTCGTTCGGTTTACTCGCTTTTTGAGAAGTCATGAAAAATGCTCTTCCTAAAACCAACGACTTTGTTTTGTCTGTATCCGCCTTTGGTGCCACCGTCCCAGCTGGACTTGACTTTGGTGCATGACAAAATTGGGCTAAATGACTTTCTCTTCTTGCAATTTCCACTTCTATTATCTTTGCCATGATTACCACTAAAGTGATTACCATTCTTGGCATGATAATTTCCCCCACGATGGTTATCATTGTTCCGATAGTCGTTGCCACCAGTATGATTATTATCGTATTGTTGGTCGTTACCTTTTGCTTGAGCTGAATCAACACTCTCATGTACTTCATCGCTTATCTCAGCATTTTCAAATGTCATTCTCAAACACTGTCACACAACAAGGGTTAATTAACATGTCACATATTATCCCTATACACTGACCGACCAATTAAATACCAAATAAACTTAGGTAGGTCATACTAGCGAAGGAATTTCCCGTCTCTCCCCTCCTAATTCTTATCTCACATCTTAGCCAGGGATCATATCCCTAAGCTTTGATACCAACTGTGACGCCCCCAAAAATAGGTATTCATCACACATCTTGAGTCGCCAAATACATGGTACAAAATACAAATACAAACTTAATTATACAAATGTCGTGTAACATACGACAATACATAAACTGAGAGTTCTAATAGGAATATTGTCATCTAGACAATATCCATACTCAAGGAGTCCTCATTACATTTATTGTCACACTATTTAACAGAATAGTGAGGACTACTAATGCTATCTTCTGGACCATCACTCATTTTCCTGACTCGTCTCAGCTATATTCTCATTTTCTGAAGAGAACATTGAAAGAAAGGGTGAGCTCAACTAGCCCAGTAAGAAATATTATGACTAAGATAATGAAGAATAAATTATCAATAGTCTTCAACAATGTTAAACTGATAAAATATAATAGACATCAAGTTTAACTGCAGCGGAATAAGCAATCCATTAGAAGATTCAAGTAGAGAATAAAACCTACTATCTTCTATGATTAAAAAATGTTTTCATCAACTTTTATCACTGAGACTCATCTTAATAAATAAACCACATCTTCTAATCATCCTTGTATTACGGGCCAAGGATATTCATTAAATCATCAATGATCATGACTATACCGAAAAATCTCTGGTCATAATCATACCAAAAACTGTCTATCAATGCATTACAGGCCACTGAGGACTTTTACCACACCACTTATAACATCACAGTTCATGATTATACCGAATGATCCCTGGTCATAATCATACTAAGTTCATCTATGCACGTAAGCCAAAGATGACTTTCAACATAAAATAAACATGAGGATGATGACAATGTTATAGGAATTCAATTAAACAAGTTCAAGAATTAGTTTATCCAGGAACTAATAATATCCAAATTGTCAACATGATACTTCTTTGTAAAGTAACAGTCAAGAATGCTCAGAAGAATATTTTCATGAAAAGATACTGGATGAAGCGCAAATATCAAGAATATTCCACTAATTTTATGGAGTATAGAAATCAAAACTTTAACCAAATGAGTATAATAAAGAATATATGAAACTGCAAATGGATTTTCACCAGCCATGCGGTAATCCACGTATACAGATCATTTCCACAATTTAATAAGGAATGAATATAAAGGATCATTCACCAAGCATGAGGCAATCCACATAGACAGGTTATTCCAACAGAATAATAAAGAATGGAATAACAGAAGGATTCACCATGCATGCGATAGAGACCGCACAGACAGGTTATTCCCAACAGAATAATAAATGCATAATAATAAATATGGAACCAGGTCAGGTGAAATTCACACCGACAGGATATTCCGACAAAATAATAAATGCGGAATAATAAATGATGGAACCAGGTCAGGTGAAATTCACACCGACAGGATATTCCGACAGAATCGTAAAGAACGGAATAATAAAAGAGTTTCACCAAGTATGCGGTACTTCGCATAAACAGGTTATTCCAACATAATAATAAAGAATGAAATAACAGAAGAAGATCACCAAGTATTGGGTAAACCGCATATACAGGTCATTCCACCGAGTATAGGGTAAACCACGCATACAGGTTATTCCAACAGAATAATAAAGAATGGAATAACATAAGGATTTCACCAAGTATAGGGTATGCCGCGTATACATGTCATATATAGAGTATGCCACTTTTACAGGTTATTCCAACAGAATAATAAAGAATGGAATAACAGAAGTTCTCTTCATGAATAAGAAAGAATAACACCCCTTACCGTTTTAAAGATGAACTGAAATAAAAAAGTAGTTAAGTGACAGAATACTCTTCTTCTTTCTCTTTATAGTTTTTCTCTATAGAGTTCAGTGAATTCGTAAGAAAATAATGAAGGAATGAGCTTCTATTTATAGGAAAATGGAATGCATAGTAACTAATCCATGAACGGTCCAGATTGATTTACTTTAATCTGACGGTCCATATTTAAAGCAAAATCTTTTAAATAAAATATAATATATTCTAATTATTGCCTAATAAAATAAATAACTTTAATAAAGTATTCTGTTTTATATAAAAAGATTTTACTATACAAAGTACTATGCACAATAGAATATAATATATTCTATTTATAGAATAACTTTAATAAAGTATTCTGTTTTATATAAAAAGATGTTTCTATTTTATTACGTTAATAATACGAATAAAACAAAACTTCATTATCGCTAAATAATTCATATTATTAATTGACAATAATTGAATCAAACTGAGTGACTTCTTACATAAGCATTAATAATCAATACCGTGTGCTACTATGCAACCACACGTATTACTGTACTTTTACTACCGAGTAGTTCAACAGTATCAACGGTAAAACTTCCGTCGTTATTTTTAATAAAATATTTTTATCATTTTCTTAATCCGACAATAATTCTGTTGTGGGGTCCACCAATGATTGTACCGTCGTACAAATATTCCCCGACTAATCGAATATTCCCCGTGAATAGTAACTCGTGAATAGTAACTCATGAATAGTAACTCGTGAATAGTAATTCGTGAATAGTACTCCGACACAAAAAGTATCCCAAATATTCGAGTGAACAATACTAGAGTGAATAGTAATCGGGTATTTTATGACAACTTGTCTACTTTGAAAAATTTTCACATATCACATTTAACTTTAACCTTTTATAAATTTAACCATTTACCAAAATAGAAAAATTAAATACTTTTATTTCATAAAATTCGGGGTCTCACAGTGGACCCCATTTCTTGACTGAAATTTGATTATAGCTTGTAAAATCGCCCGTTTATGAATTTCGGTCAATTTCTGTTTAGAATTTGGAAAAACTTTCTTCTGCAAAGTTGTAGAGAATTGAATTTCCTATAAAAACTCGCAAGATTCGAATTTTCTGATAAAAGGGTTATTTTCTATGAATTATTAAAGTTTTAGAAAATAAAATATTTTTTATTAAATTTGGGTGGGACCCATTTTGGTTGGTGTACAAAAATGTGCTAGAATTGTTTTGTCAAATGTGGTGGCTGGTCATTGATGGCTGGTGTAGTGGCGTAGGAAATGAGAAAATAATAATAATAATATTATATTTTATTAATTTAGTCTCCTTTGGCGTTCTAGTATTTTCCTAGTGGTTATGTTAGAATTGAAAATCATACCAGAAACAAGTTTTCTTTCTCTCTATATTGTCAAGCATATTCTAGCGAGTATTTAGATACTTTAAGAGTTGTTATTCAGTGCAAGTTTCTTTCAGCCTTATACCGATCAGAAGTACTGCTCTTTTGAGGTAAGAGATTTTAAGGGTTATTATATTTTTCAGTTCGTAATTCTTCTGACCTTCAGAAAATTCTGGAAAAATTTGAAATGATATTTTTATGAGTTTTATTGATTGTGTCCAAAAATGGTGATTTTTGGATGTATAGATTAAGAGTTATGAATTTTATGAGAAAAGATTATTTTAAAAATAACCGCTTATAACTCCTTGTGGTTAACTCCAAAATTGATAAAAATCTTATTTGAAGTATATCTATATAATATTTGTGTACTCTGTGAATTTCAGAATTTTTGAATAAAAGTATAATTTATGATAAATGTCTAAATATTCGGCGATTTTGGCCATATGAAAAATAGTAAATGAGTTTTAAAAATTCTGAGAAAAATATATGTTCAATATGGGCTATATTCTGCTAAATTTCAGAAAAGAAATATTTTTAGAACTGATTTGATATTTTTCATAAAAATAGACTAGTTATGAGTAAATGAATTAAATATATTATGTGAAGTAAAAAAATTGAAAAATAGGATTTTATGGTTTGAGAATCCTATATGAGGTATATGCAAATTTTTGATGAGGGTTTTTGGTTATTGATGATGAATTCTTATGAGTTTGACATTTTAAGATGATTAAATGTATTATTTAGTAAAGTGTAAACAATTAAAATAAATTGTTTATAAGCTTAAGAAATATTATTCTTTTAATATCATTATACCGAAATATTGGTATAAATTTTATTGTGAAATTTCTACCTTTTTCATGTCGAGTTACTATTCACGAGTTACTATTCACGACAAAATTAGTTTCTTTTTCTGACCAAATTATAGTTGATCTATGAATATTACTCTTAAGATTAAATCTATATTTTGATCATATTATTTTTATTATCATATATAACATTTTTTATAACCCTGATCTTGAAATTCTCTTTCACTTGAGTGTAAAGATGGGTAGATTGTTGGTATGATCATGACTATGGGTTATCTTTGGCCAGTAGTGCAAAGTTGAATTGTTAACTGGTATGATCATGACAATTGAATTTATAACAGAATATCTTTAGCTTAAGTGTAAAGGTGAATTGATCAACATGATTATAATTATTGTTTATATAATTCTGAAATGATTATATATTTCTTTGAAATATTAATATATTTGGCCTATAGTGCAAATATGAACTGTTGAAGAATATCTTTGGCCTGTAGTGCAAAGTTGAATTATTGATGAATATCTTTGGCCTGTAGTACAAAGATGAATTATTGATGAATATCTTTGGCCTGTAGTGTGAAGATGAACTGTTGTTGAATATCTTTGGCCCGTAGTGCAAAGATGGTTTGTTGATGAATATCTTTGGCCGTAGTGCGAAGATGGATTTATTAGCATGATTATGAACAGGAACTGTGATTTGGTATAACCATGATCTTTGATGTTTCAGGTAAAGACAGGCGATGAAAATATCCTTCGTCCTGGGTGCGAAGAAAAAATTTAGAATCACAATTATGATTATGAGTTATTCATATGATTGTGAAAAAGAACTGTTGAGTGATGTTACAAGGATAAAACATTGTTGGTGGATTTTTAACATGGAGAAGATAATAGACTTTTTAGTCTATTTGACTCTTCTAATGGATTTCTCGTTCCGCTGCAACTATGGTTGAAATTTTTATCATCTGCCATATGTTCTAAATCTCTGATTTATTACTGATGAAGACTATTGATAATTTATTTATCATTAGTCATTATATTCTTTACTGGGCTAGTTGTGCTCACCCTTTTGTTTCATAATTCTGTTCAGGTAATAAGAGTGTAGCTGGGTCGAGCGGGGGTAACAAGGGAATAGAACGGTGGTCATCATTTAGTAGTTATATTTGGTGAAGAAAATAGGGTGAGGCGAACCCAACGTTGGAAGGGTGTTTTGTCACTATCATACAAGATGTCTAATGACATACAACCTCGTGTCATCATAAGACAGGGTTGTGCTCATTCACTTGCTGAGTATATCTATGAGCACTACCTATATAATCTTGGTGTTTGTTTGAAGTATAATTCACGATTAAAGACAGTGGAGATAATGATAAGTCAATAGAAGACTCGCCATTGGGAAGAATATGATAGTAATCTTCTCGTTTTTCTTTGGGGTCTATTGGGTCAACCAAGGATAATTCTGTGGCCATATGATATCTATCATAACCTAGACACATGGCCTCCCATGTACGAAGGTTTCCTTGAGCACTTCCCAAAGATTCTAATTTCTAAAACAGTTTTTGACTATACCTTTATGTAAGGTGTTATTGTGAGGTGTTGTCCACGGTTGGAATATGAGTCACATTTGGTATATATTTGTATCCAAACTCACAGCATATATGTCGTTATATTTTTCACGACAATTGTTGTAATAAAGTTGTAGTTATTTTCTGTACCATGTATTTGGCGACTCAGAATAGGTTAGATGGAATGGACCTATTTTGGGGTTGTCACAACTCCTGTTTTATTCGTGAAGAAGAAAGATGGGAGTATGCTACTTTGTATTGATTATCGAAAGTTGAATCATGTCACCATCAAAAATAGGTACCCATTACCACGTATTGATGACCTGTTTGACCAGTTGCAAGGAACACAATTCTTTTCAAAAATCGATCT
This sequence comes from Panax notoginseng, assembly GCA_016801055.1. NCBI lineage: Eukaryota > Viridiplantae > Streptophyta > Magnoliopsida > Apiales > Araliaceae > Panax > Panax notoginseng. The sequence continues at coordinate 228,141,524 of CM029015.1, read as the reverse complement.
TCGTTTTGGATATCATCAGCTGAAGGTTAGAACTAAGGATATTCCAAAGACTGCCTTCAGAACTCGGTACGGGCATTATGAATTATTAGTCATGTCTTTTGAATTGACTAATGCTCCTGCTGCCTTTATGGATATGTCTTTAGATCACTTTGTGGTCGTCTTTATTGATAACATCCTTATTTATTCGGAAAGCCGTGAAGATCATGAGCAACACTTGAGACTGACACTCCAAAAGCTTCGTGAATATAAGCTTTATGCCAAGTTGAAGAAATACGAGTTCTGGCTTGAGGAAGTAGCATTCCTTAGGCACGTAGTATCAAGTCATGGAATATCTGTTGACCCGACAAAGATTGAAGCTATTCAAAGCTGGGAGCAACCTAAATCAGTGACCGAAGTACGTAGCTTTCTCGGTTTAGCTGGTTATTATCGGAGATTCGTTGAAGAATTTTCTCGAATCGCTACTCTATTAACTCAGCTGACTCGAAAAGATACAAAGTTCAGTTGGAGCGAAGAATGTGAGAAGAGTTTTCAAGAACTTAAGAGGAGACTCATTTCAGTACCTGTTCTGACAATACCATCTGGCTCGGAGGGATTTGTCATCTACAGTGATGCTTCGGGCAAAGGGTTGAGATGTGTTCTCATGCAACATGGGAAAGTTATAGCCTATGCCTCAAGACAACTCAAAGAATATGAGAAGAATTATCCTACTCATGATCTAGAGTTGGCAGCTGTTGTCTTCGCACTTAAAATTTGGAGGCATTACTTGTATGGGGAGAAAGTGGAGATCTTTACGGATCATAAAAGCCTCAAATATTTCTTCACTCAAAAGGAACTCAACATGCGACAACGACGTTGGCTAGAACTGTTGAAAGATTATGATCATACCATCCAATACCATCCTGGAAAAGCGAACGTGGTAGTTGATGCATTGAGTAGAAGATCATATGCAAGTACGTGTGCGATATTGTCAACGCCAAGGCCCATTTTGTGTGACTTGCAAATGAAAGAGATAGAGTTAAAGACTCCAGAGACTCATGTGATGATGGCGAATATACGAGTAGAACCGACTTTAATTGATAAAGTTAAAGTTGCTCAAGCTGCAGACCTAGAGCTGATGCATATGAGGAAGAAAGTGCAAGAAGGTGCTATGCCGGAAGCAAGAATCGATGAAGAAGGAATACTTCGAGTCAACTCTAGACTTTGTGTTCCTAACGACTCTGATTTAAAGTATAAAATCATGATGGAGGCGCACAACACACCGTTTGCAATCCATCCTGGGAGTACCAAAATGTATCGTGATCTTCGTCATATATTTTGGTGGAGCAATATAAAGAGAGAGACATCGCTATTTATCTCAAGGTGTCTAACTTGTCAACGAGTCAAAGCGGAGCATTAAGTACCAAAAGGTCCATTGCAACCACTTGAAATTCCAGAATGGAAGTGGGAGCACATTACCATGGATTTCGTTACTGGTCTTCCCAAGGTTTCTCAAGGTATTGATGCAATTTGGGTAATTGTTGATAGATTGACCAAGTCTGCTCATTTCTTACCAATACGAGAAACTTATACACTTGAACGTCTTGCTCGTATGTACATAAACGAGATTGTAAGACTGCATGGTATGCCATTATTCATAGTTTCTGATCGAGACACAAGATTTACTTCACGATTTTAGGTTAGTTTGCAAAAAGCTATGGGCACGAATTTACGATTTAGTTCGGCATATCATCCCCAGTCGGACGGACAATCAGAGAGGGTTATTCAAACTCTTGAAGATTTATTAAGACTCTGTGTTCTTGACTTCAAGGGAAGTTGGGATAAGTTCTTACCATTGGTGGAGTTTTTCTACAACAACAGTTATCAAACAAGTATTGGCATGGCTCCATTCGAGGCGTTGTATGGAAGAAAGTGTCGTTCTCCAGTATGCTGGGATGAGGTGGGTGAAGCAACGTTGTTAGGACCGGAGTTGGTACGTATGACTACGGAAAAGATTCAAACGATCCGGCAACGTACAAAAATCTCACAAGATCGACAAAAGAGTTATGCTGATCTTCATCGAAAGGACGTGGAATTTGATATAGGAGATCATGTGTTGTTACGAGTTGCTCCGTGAAAAGGAGTTACGAGATTTGGAAAGAGAGGAAAGCTCAATCCTCGATTCATTGGCCCATTTTTAATTCTCGATCAAGTAGGAACTGTGACCTTTAGACTCGATTTACCGCCAAGTATGTCTCGTGTTCATAATGTTTTTCACATATCCATGTTACGTAAATATGTGGAAGACCCGAACTACGTTATTGAGTTAGAATCGGACGAAATAGCGGAAGATTTAACGTATGAAGAGGTTCCTGTTCAAATTTGGATAAGAAGGAACATATTCTACGCTCCAAGGTTATCCCTCAAGTCAAAGTTTTGTGGAGAAGCCACGATGTTGAGGAAATGACCTGGGAGTTAGAATCTGAAATGAAGTCAAGGTATCCTTACCTCTTCGATATACCAGGTACGTATCCTAATTTCGAGGGCGAAATTTCATAAGAATGGGAGGTTGTAAGACCCCAACTTTTATAAATAAAGATGAATTTTCTATAAATATCATTTTTGAATATTATGGTGTGAAATTGATATAATGTTATAGTTGTGGGTAATATTTATAAATTTTGCAAAGTACGCAAGTTGCTATATAATATTCGATTGGTCGGGAAATATTCGTTTTAACAGGGAATATTCGTACGACGACACAATCATTGGTGGACCCTACAATGGAATTATTGTCGAATTGAAAAAACGACAAAAATACTTTATGAAAATAACGGCGGAAGTTTTACCATTAATACTGTTGAACTACTCGGTAGTAAAAGTATAGTAATATGCATGGTTGCATAGTAGCACACGGTATTGATTATTGATGCTTACGTGATAAGTCACTCAGTTTTGTTTTATTGGTATTATTAATGTAATAAAACAGAAAAACTTTTTATATAAAACATAATACTTTTATAAAGTTATTCGTTTTATTAGGCTAATAGTAAAATCTTTTTATATAAAACAGAATACTTTTATAAAGTTATCTGTTTTATTAGACAATAATTAGAATATATTATATTTTATTATGCATTGTGTTTGCATAGTGCCTGCATAGTGTTTGCATAGTAAAATCTTTTATAAAGTTATTCGTTTTATTAGATTATAAATAGAATATATTATATTTTATTTAAAAGATTTTGCTTTAAATATGGACCGTCAGATTAAAGTAAATCAATCTTGACCGTTCATGAGTTAGTTACTATGCAGTCTATTTTTCTATAAATAGAAGCTCATTCCTTCATTATTTTCTTACGAATTCACTGAAACTCTAGAGAGAGAAACTATAGAGAGAAAGAAGAAAAGTATTTTGCTACTTCACTACTCCGATATCAAGTTTTTTTTACGGTAAGTGATATTATTTGTTGTACTCGTAAGGAGTATTATTTTCTTTTATATTCATGAAGAGAACTTCTGTTATTCCATTCTTTATTATTCTGCTGAAATAACCAGTATACGCGGACTACCCTATACTTGGTGACATTATTCTATTATTCCGTCTTTACTATTATTCTGTTGGAATATCCTGTCTGTGCGTTTTACGCTGGACCTGGTTCCGTCTTTACTATTATTCTGTTGGAATTTCTTGTCTGTGCGTTTTACGCCGGACCTGATTCCATTATTCATTATTCTGTCGGAATATCCTGTCTGTGCGTTTACGCCGGACCTGGTTCCATTATTCATTATTCTGTCGGAATATCCTGTCTGTGCGTTTACGCCGGACTTGGTTCCATTATTTATTATTCTGTCGGAATATCTTGTCGGTGCGTTTACGCATGACCTGGTTCCATTATTTATTTTCCTGTTGGAATAACCTGTCTGTGCGGTCTATCGCATACATGGTGATTTCTTTTGTTATTTCATTCTTTATTTTATTCAGTTGGTTGAAGTTTTGACTTTTATACTCCATGAAATTAGTGGAATATCCTTGATATTTGCGCTTCATCCAGTATCTTTTCATGAAAATATTCTTCCGAGCATTCTTGAATTTTACTCCACAAAGCAGTATCATGTTGACAATTTGGACGTTATTGATTCCTGGATAAATTAATTCTTGAACTTGTTTTATTGAATTCTTATATCATTGTCATCATTCTCATGTTTATATTCTGTTGAAAGTCATCTGTGGGCTGTAGTGCATAGATAGACTTGGTATGCTTATGACCAAGGATTATTCGGTATAATCATGACCGTAATGTTACAAATGATGTGGTAAAAGTCCTCGTTGGCCCGTAGTGCATTGATGGACAGTGGTTGGCATGATCATGACCATTAATGAATACACAAATATTATTGGCCCGTAGTGCATGGATAATTGTGGTCGTGATACTAAAGAATATTCTTGGCCGTAGTGCAGGGGTGATTTGATGATGTGGATTATTTATTAAGCTGAGTCCCAGCGATAAAAGTCATGAAAAACCTTTTAAATCATAGAAGATAGTAGATTTTATTCTCTGCTTGACTCTTCTAATGGGTTGCTTGTTCCGCTGCAGTTAAACTTGATGGTTGTTATATTGTATCAGTTTAACATTGTTTAAGGCTAATGATAATTTATTCTGCATTATCTTAGTCATAATATTTCTTACTGAGCTAGTTGAGCTCACCTTTGCTTTCATTGTTCTATTCAGGAAATGAGAATATAGTTGGGACGAGTCGAGGAACAGAGTGATGGACTAGATGATAGTATTAGTAGTCCTCACTATTCTGTTAAATAGTGTGACAATAAATGTAACGAGGACTTATTCTGAGAGTAGATATTGTCTAGAAGACAGTATTTGTATTAAAACTCACAGCTCTCTTGTCGTATATTAACGATTGTATTTGTATTCTGTACCATGTCTTTGACGACTCAGAATAGGTGATGTATACTTATTTTGGGGCGTCACAGAAAAAGACCACCGGTGCTCTTTACATCTATCCTGTATTCTGTTGATTTTACTTTGTAACCTTAAGTTCCTGGTTGTGAGGCCAATTCTAGCATTACATTTTTGCATTTAAATTTCACCTTTAGGCAACATAAGATTTGTACGAAAACATAAAGAAGAAACTAGATCATGTACAGTTAGACGTTTTACAAAGAAATAAGGTATTGTCCGAAAGCGGACTCATCATATATGTGCAAGCAGGCTTGACATTCAGGACCAAAGAAATAAGCTGTTGGCCAAAAGCTGATTCATCAAATGAGCGGAAGCAGGCCTAGGATGCTTTCCGGGATGGGAGGGTAGCTTTGCTTGTTTGTTTACCTATGTTTTTCTTTAGTCTGCTCTAACATATTTTTATTGTAAAAGACTCCAGTTTGGAAGTTCTTCCTTTAGCTTTTTATTGGAGATGAAATACAATTGATTCTGCATATTTTCCTAATCTTTACTGTGGTCTTTTTGTTCTTTAAAAACAAACAAAACTATGTTTCATGTTTATTTGTATAGATTTTCTTTTGTGGGTGTGGTGGTGGTTTGACATTTCTCATTCTTTCCACTTTTTCTGGCGACAGATGAAAAACCTGTTGTTGTCCTCACACACGGTGATTTACTTTCATTATCTGACCGTGCACATGTTCGAGTTCATTTGGGAAAGCTACTGGGTATACCTCCAAAGAAACAAATTTTTGACATCCCAGGTGGTTAAATTGAAACTTTTTTAATTATACTGGTCTGAGATGAACAACCTTAAGTTGATTAATTTCATTATCCTTGTAGATAACTGTGACCCAGCAACTGAGTTGACAATAATTGACTTTATACGCTATTCCCTCGAGCATGCTGACAAGAATCTTCCTAGTAGACGCCGGTTTATGGACAAGGTATGTCTTTCTTTCAAGAATTACCTGCAACCGATAGCAATAGTTCTTTTTGTGGCATTATGTTTGTTTCTTTAAAGAAATTACTTCAGGAAATGATTGTTAGGCTCTTATATCATATATCCATGCCATGAATTGTCTCTCCTATTTCCTCTGCCAGATATCACGGTCAGATGCAACTTTTGTAGAACATAATAATAAATTAAATTGCAAAATGCCATTATAGTTATTGATTCGTGAAATATTAGTAGAACTCCAAGAAAATTGAGATCTTGTTTAGACAAGGATACTGCTCTCTTACCATTTGATTGGTTATATGAGAAGAAGAGTCTATGTTATTATACCTTTCAAATTTAGGAGGCCTCCCGCCTGAATTGACTATTTTGGAAGTGTTTAGCTGGATTTTTTAAAGTTCCTTTGTTACATCTGCTTCTTGCTATAGATTTTTTGGGTCATACTATTTTGATTGCTCCTCAAAGTCTTTGCCACTATCTTAGGCTCAAAAATATGTCCCATACTTTAACTATAAATAATTTAAATATTATTCACTCCACTTTATGCTATGATCTGGTTTGACCGACCTTAGTTCCCCGTCACAATATTTGTTTCCTAAGTTACACTAATAGGATGGGTGATCCAAGGTAGTTTGATCAATACCTGAATTTTCTTTCTTTTGTTTTTGATAGGGTCTATAATTTAAATAGAACTACAAGGCAGTCCTCTATTAAGCATAGTTGTCATGGCGTCGTCTAGGCGTCGACTAAGCGTCCTGGCGTTGGAGAAAGGGTAAGGCAACGCCTTGGACGCCGAGCCGCCAAGGCTCACGCATTGGTAGCAGGCTGAAATCAAGTGATTAAGTCATTTTTTATCATGACTCATCATAACCCGTGGACTTTTTCAATTACCCAAGTGACTCAACCCATGACCTTAACCTAACTCATGACCCTACTCCTTTTAATGAGAGGAATGCTCGTGTGGGAGACGGAAATGACTTCATAGTTGATGACTTTGTTTGAGCTATGACTAGAAACAGAGTAGAGACTCCGTTAATTATTATGTTTTGGATTTTAGAGTATATAAAATTTTATTGTGTAATATACTTTTGAAATAAAACAAAGAATATATAAATTGCACATTATTAATGATTTGTCGCTATACGGACGCCATGGCGGGCGCCTAGGCGTCTTGGCAGTCAACTACCGTCGTGTCCCGCCTTGGCGCCGTGACAACTATGCTATTAAGTACTCCCTCTGTCCCCAATAGGATGAGCAAAGTATAATTTGCATACATATTAAAAAAAGTAAAAGTAGAAGAAAGAGAAAAAGTTTCAAATTTATTTTTAGTAGCCCCGCATGATTATATAATGTAATGAGTTTTTTGTTTTTTTATACTAATGGACCCCACTAAATGACATATTTACCCTTCACTTTATATACTTTATCTCATCATTTTAAAGAAAAAAAATTGTACTTTTGAGTAACATTCTATTTGAAGTTTACGTAGTGCACCATCTGTATTTGCTTTTCTCAACTTTACACCATTTTTTTAATGAAATTTCTTATGTAGTGCGTCTTTTGGTTGATTTGCTTAACATATATATATATATATATATATTATCATATACTTCTGCAAAAGTTTATGGATCCTCACAATGTAAGTTTATAAATTTGTCTCAACATCATAGTCACCACTAGATACATATTTGGGATGAGGAAATTTAAAAGCTGGGAGTGTTAAGTTGAATAGAATTGAAATTAATCCACTGGTGAGATTGTAGAAGTAGGAAACAATTTCAGAAAAAATCTTCTTTGATGGTTGGAACTTGCATCATTAGTCAACATAGGAACAGGTGAAGAAAAGTGATAGTTTGATGAATAGGGGATGGGAAGACCTAAATTGAACTGGAGAAATAGTAAAAGAGGACATTCTAGGCTGTAGTTCAAGAAGAAATATGCCTGAATAGAGCAAAATTGCAACAACAAAAAAAATATGTAGCCAATGCAAAATAGTAGTTGAGGCAATGCTTATTGAATTATTGAGTATTTGAGTTTAATTGAACACCATTGTTCAGTGGTTCCGTTGTCAATTCTATATATACTTAAAATGAGTTTTCATTCATTTGGAATCCATCTAGATTTTAGATTTGACCATGCCTTGCTGATTATGTCAACTTGGAAAAGTGTAACATGTTTGCCCTTCTTAGAGGGTGTCATTTCTCTAATGCCTTTGACGCTTCAAGTTTCTCTTGAGCATTGAAATTTTAAAATTGAAGATATTGCTCCATTGTTACCTGCTTTCCTTGTTTCTACAAATAAATAAATCTTACGAGCCCAGTGCCCTGCTGCTCTTACTCGAGAGTCTGAAATTATGTACCAAAAACATCTATACGTTTCTATGCATAAAATACAATATTTATATATTTGCACGTCCATAAAGTACATGGTACACTAATTTTTGAAGTTGATATGGTAGACTAACTCAGATTCTCATTATGTTTTATAAAATTTGACGGATGGATGGGTGGTTTTTGTTAGCTATAAATTTTACAACTACTTTACACAGCATCAACTATTTCCTTTAAAAAGTATATTGATGGAAAGACTCGCCTGCAGGTTTTTAAGGCTCCTCAACGAAGATCCTTACTTCTGGTGCTTATTCTGGGCATTGCCATCATCTCAGCACTTGTCCATGATGCTTACTTTTATAGTGGTCATAGGCATCATGGCCCTCAAACAGATATAGATTGGAATTCAATTAGATACTTGTGGTTGGGCCAGGAGTATGCCTAGTTCTTAAATTCATACAAACCAGGGCTTCCATTTAGTGTATGATGTATATTTGTGTACGTAGGTGTGCGTATGAACATGATCTGTATATATGTGCAGGAGTTTAAATTGGGAAACCATATGTTTAACTATGATGTGTGCCGTGACAACTTTCTACACGTAATGCATAACAGTAAGGTGTTTTTCTTAAAGTAGTGGTTGGTGATTTTATGTCGGGATTTTATGATTTTATAGTAGTGTTGGTCAAATTCTTACATATTCCATCTTTGAAATAGTTGGCATTGTTGATAGCAATGGACATTACATAGAAAAATAGGTTTCTGTGCTACCATCTCTATTATACTCATAAGGTTTCCAAAGGTGAAGATGAAGTATAAGGTGACTTCCCTCGTAATGATCTTCTTGCAAGAACCTGTGTAAATTTATTCTGCATCTGCCTCTCCTTCCATTTTTCGGATAGTGACCATCAATATTGGACAACTAGAATGGGAAGAAATTACAACTGGAGATGTAATGGGCATCTGAGTGCTTGTTGAAGATGGGAGGTATGCTTAAGGTGGCTCAGTTTTTGTGAGTACACGCAGCGTGTTTTTGTGTCAGCTTGACGAGTTTCAACTTTTAACTAGGTCTAATTTGGATGCCGAAGGAAAAAGCAAACTTAATTATACCTTAAAATGAGGTTGATGTGGAAGGAGAGAAGTGCTACAAACTGAAAAAGAATGCATAACGGACTCTGCGTGTTAGCCCAGCAAAGTCATTGGATGTAGAAGGGAATCATGGACTTGGAGGATTATCATCTAGCAAAAAGCACTCTTGTAGACGAGGTTTAAATCTTTAAAGACTTGACAAACACCTTTTAGTTCTAAATAACTTATTTCCTTAATTCAAACAGAGCAGCAATTCATTACACTGGAGAAGCTGCTGCCATCCTCTTTTTTTGATAAAAAAGACGTTCCCCTGGCAAAATTTACTTCATGTCAATGAGCTATGATTTATGAGCGAATAATCTCTCACATTATGTAGTAAGATAAGTACTAAGACATAATAGAACAAGAAAGATGATTAAAGGATGTCAATATTACATCTTAAAGAGCAGGCCACAAAACTTTGAGACCTTTAAGTGCTACCCGAGAATGTCATCAGCAATTTGGCTTATAAGCAGAGGACAAGAAACTAATGAATCAGTTAACCTATTACTACATACTCGAATGGAAATCTACAGCACCAAACATTGCTCTGAGCAAGACGTGAATTTCTCCAAACCATCTGCACCACAAATACTTCCATTCATGACAGCACCAAAGCAGCTAGCCAAACAGCTGAGGTAAAGGCAGGACTCTTGTCGAGTATACAACATATCAGCTGTATTTGTATTAGATATCATCACCCAGCAGAAGAATAGGATGGCACGCTCTGCAAAAATTTTGCCCTTGCAGCAGGATCTGTTGAAAATCGACCCAAGACAGCCATTGTAGCTGTACTACTGCCAAACTTCTCAATCCCTCTAGATATCATACAAGTGTGATTACACTCTACTACTACCATTACAGCTCTGCCCACCAGTACTGATACACTTTCAGCAATCTGCCTGGTGAGCCTCTCCTGTACTTGGAGTTTGAAACCATGGAAATGTACTATCGACTGTAAAAGGGATTTTCCAATAGGATTGACTCCAGCGCCGAAATATCCTATATGCGCAACACCATGAAATGGAAGTAAATGGTGTTCACATTGGGACCACAGTGACAAGTTAATCTCAGAATGCATAGATTCTTCAGTGTGATCATTGTTCCCATTGAATTTTAAAAGATCCACTCTATCGCAATCAAACCTGTCTAGCTTCATCCCCACATCAGTGTTTCTAAAATTCATCAGCCACTTCACAAAACGAGTAGGAGTTCCTAGAAGTTCTTTTCTTAGTGGATCCTCACCCAATGACTGAATAATTGAAGTTACTGCATTAACCATTTCTGAATTGACTGGTTCCATCTTAGAGAAAGACCGGGATGGGCACCAAAACTGGTTGACAGTGCTTCTACAGTGGGTGTTCTGTAGATCTATGCCTCTGAATTTTAGAAGACTCAGAAACTCCCCCCAAATATCGTCCTTCTCATTTACAAAAATTTCTGAACCGGAAGTAACCACAAAGCCACCATGTTGATCTGATTCAAGAAAGGCTGATTCAAAATTTGGGTAGTGAAGGTGTGTACACTGGAGAACGACAGCAACACCTGTTGGCATGATTTCATACTGTAAAGCTGAACAAACTTCATCTGCCAGGCGTTGTGGATTTTGCAGCCTTTTCCCAAAGACATCAGCTACTCGAGAGAGCTTGCTTAGGCCTACAACTCGTTGCCCAGATGGGACATAACCCACATGACACTTCACCTGGAACGGAAGCAAGCACGACTCACAGTATGAGAAGAAATCAAGGTCTCGAACCATAACAAGCCCACCCACTCCTCCTGCATGACCGACTCCACTCTCCAAGCCAGCTTCAGGGAATAAAGCACTTTGGACGATGTCCTTCACCTTTAGCTTGTAACCTGTACATGGGGAAAATGACAAAAAATTGTTTCTTGTCAGTGAGGATTTAGAAGGTTGATATGAATTAAAACCTGAGTAGCTGCTTCAAGATTGGACATAAATAGAAGCAGAACTAAAGGTCTTAAAGTCTATTAAAGTGAGCTGTTGAAACCCTGAAACATATGCTGCATCTGACTTTTTGGAACACCTATTTAGTCATGTTATTAAGCAGTAAATATATGTGCTGTAAAACTATAAAATAGGTGTGCATATGCAGATGTAGCAACACGTTTCCTTTTCTCCTCTAACAGGCCATTAATATATGTCATATGTTAGAACAAGGTAGCTCTGCGGATATTAGACCATCAAGATGAGAAGTTTAGAAACAATAGAGATGCCAACTTGTATACTATACTTTGGGCCAATTGGGTTCAAATCTTCTCGATCACACGTTGCCCTTTATATGGGTGTGTGTATTGTGCAAGATCTTGTAATCAAGCCTTCTCGCTACACGTTGCCCTTAATATTGATATTCATATTTGCCTCTCCACGTATGCACGTGAGGGGGGGGCTTGATATACATTGTTGGTGCCTCTTTCTAAAAACTTTTTAAGTTTTTAGATGAGTTGGTTACCTAAAATGATATCAAAGCAGGCTATCCTTGGGCCTAATTAAACACTCTTCTTAGCCTTCATTTTTATCCACTTGCAGTTCATTTCTTAAGAGTCAATGTTACCCATTTCTTAATTGGTACTACTTATCAATTGGATCAATAGTTGACCGTTGTTTACTTGCTTCTTCGAGGATTGCTCATCTTGTATAGGTCTTCATATTCATCAAATCTACATGCAACCCTCAATACACTGGATTACACATGAAAGGGAGTATTAGAGTATATATATCTTGTCCCGCATTGAATACTTGTGTAGTATATAATGACTTGGGTCAACTATTCTCACGACCAATTGGTTTTAAGGTAGAGAGTTTGATATCTTTATATACTAGATTTTCATATACTAGATTTTGGGCTCATTTTATAAATCTAACAAAAACTATAATACGATGAAACATTAATTTTTCTCTCCTCCTGCTGAAACATCAAACATCAAGTCTTAGTCTGTCCAGCATAATTACATCAATTGTTAATCTTATGCATTTAAGAACTACGTGTAACTATTAAACAAGAAAAAGGAAAGAAAAAAAATACATACAACTTGACAAGAGCTGTAAAGATATAAATTAGTTGAAACAAACAATTATGACATGATCACATCCGAGTAAAATGTTAGGAAAATAAAATCTTTTCAAAATGAGATGCATCAATATGAAGGCTTCGGTTGCAGATCCAAATTTATAATATGTAGATATAAGCACACGTATTACACTGCCACCAGGAGTCAGCCACACTCTCCTTCCCAAATAGGGCACCTAACCTTATTTTTGGTCAAGAGGACAAACTTTAACCTAAGTCTAACCACACTCTGCCTCCCAACTAGGAGGCCAAACCATGGCAAAACTAGTAACCAACATGTATAGGTAGAAAAAAGGTACACAATCCAATCCCCCAATAGTTTCCACCATCTTATGCACGAAGATGAGAGTATAAAAGAACAAGGGAAAAAATTGAATAAAAACAGTAGCACGAAACAGTACAGTTCACAGAGAATTTACCTCTTGTTCCTTCTCGGAGAGCCTTGGCAACACGAAATGGGGTCTTTCGAAGACCTTCTCTTTTGATATCCTCACCCAGACCCTGCAACAAGACTTTCACAGCATCCTCAATTACATTATTCTCTGGTTCTTGTCCAATTCCCAGCTCACAACAATCCCCTAGTTTCACCCCAATCTCTAGCTCCGCATTGTAATGCCCCTTATCTAAATCGTCCATTGACAGACCCACACACTAACCTGCAAATGTATAAAAATCAAGAAAACAGCAACAAAAAAAAGACCAATTGAATTAAAGTAAATCAAGTCTAACTATCCAATATTTCCAAAACCCAGATAAAGAAAACACTGCAAACACAAACGTTCTCAATTATCTAACCAATACAAACACAAACCTGGATGAATAATGAAAAAAGATTGAATCTTTAGAGACCTGAAACTGAAAATAGATACAAAGGGCCAATGGGTACTATGGGGCTGTTATCATGAGGGAGAAATATTACTAATTGAAATTGCAGGACTATACAAACCTATGGCTCCATTCATCTTTGTATTTGTGGAGTTAAAAATATTACTTCTTCCTCATCCAAAACTGGGGTCCTTAGCATAGTGGTCAAGGCGGCCTTTTCTTGGTACATATAGATGGAGAGAGACGGATAGGTAAGCTGTCGGTGCGGTTATATACAGATGGAGAGAGATGAAGAGGCCAAGACTCGAGAGGGTAAGCAGTCGGTGCGGTTTTGTTTTGTATACTAAATTGCAAATCTAACCCTTGTATTTATGTAGTATGTTTTCTTAAATGTTTTCTGTAAACTTTTTTCTTCCCATAAGTTTACCTCATAGATATATATTAATTGTTCAAAATTATTCTTCTAACCCATTTTCTCAATAAAAAATTAATTTTTTTTTTCAAATTAAATTTAACAAAAAGTGCTAACATATTTTTAATATCTAAAATAAGGTTATTAAAATCATTATGATAGTCAGGCCTATTTAAGAAACATTTGAGAGCTAAGAGGTCTCAGAATTCATCTTATTCCAATCATTGGTTTTAAATTATGGTTAAAATTCATCTCAATCAAATTGTATTTTGTAAAATTAAAGTTATAAGTAGACGTTAGGGTTTAAATTAGTGCGGGAAATAGAGTAGATAATTCGATTGCCACCTTGAGAATGTGATGATATGTCCGTTAGCACTATAATAACTTTAATTTAGTGAACAAATTATTTTGTTCAATCCAATTAACAGAAATTGCATTATTATCGACGAAAAAAGATGGAGAAACAATTTTGTACGACTAATGTATCTATAAAAGAGATTTATGCTAAAAAATAAATTTAAAAAACCCTATCAAAAAAGATACAACAAATAAAAAGATCATATTTGCAATTTAGTCGATTTTATATGATAATTTGCCACTTTATCGCTCGTGTAACTTAATATTTATAAATAAAAAATTATTTATTTATTAATTTAATTATAAAATTAGAAAGTGTATAACATAAGTGACATTTAATGTTTTTACGTAAGTTATTTTTTTACAATGATATTAAAAAAAATACTAAACATTAATTTAAATAAAATACGAAAGAAAGCGTATTTAATTACACAAAATAACGTTGTTTCGGAAGAGCACACGTGGAGGGTCCGGTCCTCATAACATGAAGTACCGGCTGTTTCAGGTCTCCTTGTTTTCCACGCGCGACTTGGTTTGGTAAGGGCGCGTCTTTGCGGTCTGATCTTCAAGATTGATGCTTTTCATGGAGGCCAAATGTCGCTGAAGTCAGATGGGCTATTATTGCTGCAGAGGTCACATGGGCTTGTCCTTTTTTTTTTGTAGTAGTGGGTGATAGCTGGCTATTCATTATCGTGGGACCGTTCTATTTAAAATTGGAATCACCTTGGTTTTAACTCGATACTACTACTGGTGTAGTAATAGCAGTAGTGTAAAACCCCGAATTCGATATAGGGTTAAAATGCTATACGTCCCAAGTTTATAGGTTCGTAAAGTAATAATATCAATAATGTACAGTCTAAATAAAATAATTTAATAATAATTTCAACTTAAAAATTTAATAATAAATATATTTTAAATCAATCAAAATGAAATATTAATAAATATCACATTCAAATAATGGAGACGCAGCTTCTCGAAACTAAGAGTTTTATCAAAATTCATCAACAAAAGAAAAATATATAAAACTAAACTCAAGCTATTCCAAGCGTACCAAATAAGGGCTCAACTTTCAACGATGAGACCTGTAAAAATCTGTAAGGGGATGAGTGATGAAGCCCAGCAAGTAGCTATAAGACTCCAACTTTTATAAATATCATTTTTGAATATTATGGAGTTAATTTGATATAATGTTATAGTTGTGGGTAATATTTATAAATTTTACAAAGTACGCAAGTTGTTATATAATATTCGATTGGTCGGGAAATATTCGTTTTAACAGGGAATATTCGTACAACGGCACAATCATTGGTGGACCCCACAAATGGAATTATTGTCGGATTGAGAAAACGACAAAAATATTTTATTAAAAATAACGGCGGAAGTTTTACCATTGATACTGTTGAACTACTCGGTAGTAAAAATACAGTAATACGTGTGGTTGCATAGTAGCACACGGTATTGATTATTAATGCTTATGTGAGAAGTCACTCAGTTTGATTCAATTGTTGTCAGTTAATAATATGAATTATTTAGCGATAATGAAGTTTTGTTTTATTCGTATTATTTACGTAATAAAACAGAAACATCTTTTTATATAAAACAGAATACTTTATTAAAGTTATTCTATAAATAGAATATATTATATTTTATTTAAAAGATTTTTCTTTAAATATGGACCGTCAGATTAAAGTAAATCAATCTGGACCGTTCATGGATTAGTTACTATGCAGTCCATTCTTCTATAAATAACAGCTCATTCCTTTATTATTTCTTACGAATTCACTGAACTCTAAAGAGAGAAACTATAGAGAGAAACTATAGAGAAAGAGAAGAAAAGTATTATGCTACTTAACTACTTCCTTATTTCAGCTATTTTTTAAAACGGTAAGGGGTGTTATTCTTTCTTATTCATGAAGAGAACTGTTGTTATTCCATTTCTTATTATTCTGTTGGAATAACCTGTATACGCGGTCTACCCTATACTTGGTGACATTCTTCTATTATTTTGTTGAAACATCTTGTCTGTGTATTTTACACCGGACCTGGTTTCGTTTTTATTATTATTCTGTTGGAACATCCTGTCTGTGTGCTTTACACCGGACCTGGTTCTGTCTTGTTATTATCCTGTTGGAACATTCTGTCTGTGTGTTTTACACCGGACCTGGTTCCATTATTTATTATTCTGTCGGAATATCCTGTCTGTGCGTTTACGCCGGACCTGGTTCCATTATTTATTATTTTGTTGGAATAACCTGTCTGTGCGGTCTATCGCATGCCGGGTGATTTCTTTTGTTATTCCATTCTTTATTATACTCAGTTGGTTAAGTTTTAATTTCTATACTCTATGAAATTAGTAGAATATCCTTGATAATTGCGGTTCATCCAGTATCTTTTTATGAAAATATTCTTCTAAGCATTATTGAATTTTACTCCACAAAGCAGTATCATGTTGACAATTTGGACGTTATTAATTCTTGGATAAATTAATTATTGAACTTGTTTTATTGAATTCTTATATCATTGTCATCATCCTCATGTTTATAAAATGTTGAAAGTCATCTGTGGTCTGTAGTGCATAGATGGACTTGGTATGATTATGACCAGGGATTATTCAGTATAATCATGACCGTAATGTTACAAATGATGTGGTAAAAGTCCTCATTGGCCCGTAGTGCATTGATGGACAGTTGTTGGCATGATCATGACCATTAATGAATACACGAATATCCTTGGCCGTAGTGCAGGGGTGATTCGATGATGTGGATTATTTTATTAAGCTGAGTCCCAGCGATAACAGTGTTGAAAAACCTTTTAAATCATAGAAGATAGTAGATTTTATTCCCTACTTGACTCTTTTAATTGATTGCTTGTTCCGCTGCAGTTAAATTTGATGTTCGTTATATTTTATCAGTTTAACACTGTTGAAGGCTAATGATAATTTATTCTGTATTATCTTAGTCATAATATTTCTTACTGGGCTAGTTGAGCTCACCCTTTATTTCACTGTTCTCTTCAAGAAATAAGAATATAGCTGGGACGAGTCGGAGAACGGAGTGATGGACCAGATGATAGTATTAGTAGTCCTCACTATTCTATTAAATAGTGTGACAATAATTGTAATGAGGACTCCTTTTGAGTTTGTATAGTCTCTAGTAGATAATAATTGTATTCAAACTCACAGTTATGTTTGGTCGTATTGTACACGACAGTTGTATTAGTAAGTTGTATTTGTTTTCTGTACCATGTATTTGACGACCCAAGATGGGTGATGTATACCTAATTTTGGGGGCATCACAGTAGCAATCCTATCTATCTAACCGAATCAAGTACAATTTATAAAATACTTTTTCGAAATAACTTTTTTTGTTCAATAACAATAGTACAAAAGCTTTCAAAACTAAAACAATTCAAAAATAATTTCAATGTATATCATATCTCTTTTAATCTACAGCCTTAGCGACTAAGGTTACAATAGCCCTATAACACGGTCCAAAAGTTCGATAACGTTATGATACGCACCCTACTAAGGTATTTATAAAAATACACGCTCTCCAAATGGTATCTAGAAGGTGTGCGCCTTAGTAGGTCCTATATTAGATCCGGAACTAAACGTAATCAATAACGGGTTTCTATACATAGTCAGACTGAGGATTTCAAAATCTTTTCTCAATATTATCGATAATATAAACGATACTTTTTCACAGTTCAAAATCATATAATCTCATTCAGAGTTCGAAAATAAATACTTAATCCGAATTTTGAAATAAAAGAACATAACAATTTAATTTAAACGGAAGTTTTAAATAAAACATAACGAATTTTGAAACTATACATTTAGGAATCCGAATAATTAATAAGACATAATTAAAACTAACGATAATCGTAAAAATACTAAATAGTTCGATTATTTTATTATTTATTTATTTTTAACTCAATTTATATTTAGTTAATATACCTGAAATTATAAAGATTTTTCTAAATTATAATTATTTAAATATTCAATATTAAAACTATAACTTTAAAATTAAAATAAATATTTTATGTTATTAGTTTAGAATTATTCTGTTATACTTATTAGTATATAACCGTAGTTATGAGCCTATGATTCATAAGTGTATATATATATATATATATATATATATATATATATATATACACACACACACACACACACAGCCGATCAAGTCCGGGAGTCCGGATTTTCTTAAAATTCGGACTTTTTTTTTTTTTTTTTGCTTTTTTTTCAAAATAACTAAAAAAAAATATTTAATATTTTATGGAAATGAAATTTTTCCATAATACAATATTTTGGACGTGTTTTGAATACCTATACCAAAAAGTGGTTGTGACGCCCCCAAAATTAGGTATACATCACCCATCTTGGGTCGTCAGATACATAGTACAGAATACAGATACAACTGATTAATACAACTGTCGTGTACAATACGACAAAACATAAACTGTGAGTTTGAATACAAATATTATCTTCTAGAGAGTATTCATACTCAAAAGGAGTCCTCATTACATTTATTAACACACCATTACATAGAATAGTGAGGACTACTAACTAATACTATCATTCGGACCATCACTCCGTTCCCCGACTTGCCCCAGCTACGTTCTCATTTCCTGAAGAGAACAGTGAAAGAAAGGGTGAGCTCAACTAGCCCAGTAAGAAATATTATGACTAAGATAATGCAGAATAAATTATCATTAGCCTTCAACAATGTTAAACTGATAAAATATAATAGACATCAAGTTTAACTGCAGCGGAACAAGCAATCCATTAAAAGAGTCAAGTAGAAAATAAACTCTACTATCTTTTATGATTTAAAAGGTTTTTCAACACTGCGATCGCTGAGACTCAGCTTAATAAAATAATCCACATCATCGAATCACCCCTGCACTACGGCCAAGGATATTCGTGTATTCATTAATGGTCATGATCATGCCAACAACTGTCCATCAATGCACTACGGGCCAATGAGGACTTTTACCACATCATTTGTAACATTACGGTCATGATTATACCGAATAATCCCTGGTCATAATCATACCAAGTCCATCTATGCAATACAGGCCACAGATGACTTTCAACATTTTATAAACATGAGGATGATGACAATGATATAAGAATTCAATAAAACAAGTTCAAGAATTAATTTATCCAGGAATTAACAACGTCCAAATTGTCAACATGATACTGCATTGTGGAGTAAAATTCAAGAATGCTTAGAAGAATATTTTCTTGAAAAGATACTGGATGAAACGCAACTATCAAGGATATTCCACAAATTTCATGGAGTATAGAAGTCAAAACTTAACCAACTGAGTATAATAAAGAATGGAATAACAAAAGAAATCACCATGCATGATAGACCGCACAGACAGGTTATTCCAACAGAATAATAAATAATGGAACCAGGTCCGGCGTAAACGCACAGACAGGATATTCCGACAGAATAATAATGGAACCAGGTCCGGTGTAAAACACACAGACAGGATGTTCCAACAGAATAATAATAATAACGGAACCAGGTCCGGTGTAAAACACACAGACAGGATGTTCCAACAGAATAATAAACGGAACCAGGTCCGGTGTAAAACACACAGACAGGATGTTCCAACAGAATAATAGAAGAATGTCACCAAGTATAGGGTAGACCGCGTATACTGGTTATTCCAACAGAATAATAACGAATGGAATAACAGAAGTTCTCTTCATGAATATAAAAGAAATAATATTCCCTACCTTAAAAGAACTGGATATTAGAAAAGTGATGTAGCAGAATACTTTTATTCTCTCTCTCTCTTATTCTCTCTATACTTTCTCTCTCTATAGCTTGAATGAATTCATGAAAAATAATGAAGCCCTAGGCCTCTATTTATAGAAAAACTGAGGGTGGCTCTTGGTCTTAACGAAGGGTCAAATGACTCTTGGTCTTAACGAAGGGTCAAATGACTCTTGGTAATATTGAAGGGACAACTACTATTGACGAAAGTAATTACTATTGACCAAGGTAAATACTATTGACGAAGGTAATTACTATTGACCAAGGTAAATACTATTGACCAAGGTAAATAATATTGGCGAAGGTAATTACTATTGACCAAGGTAAATACTATTGACGACGGTAATTACTATTGACGACGGTAATTACTATTGACGAAGAGACTCTTAGATGATGACATATGGCCCCCCATAAAATAACCAAACTTACCACAACGTCTCAATTATTGATTTAATAATATAACATATTATACAGATGATACTATGACAATAATTTAAGAGATATGATGCAGCAATTACTGTAGCAATAATTGAGTATAGCTGAGTGACTTCTCACGTAAGCATCAATAATCAATACCGTGTGCTACTATGCAACCACGCGTATTACTGTACTTTTACTACCGAGTAGTTCAACAGTTTTAACGGTTTTAACGGTAACACCTCAGCCGTTATTTTTATAGAAAGATAATTCTGTCATTTTCTCAATCCGACAATAATTCCGTTGTGGGGTCCACCAATGATTGTGCCGTCGTACGAATATTCCCCGACAAAAAGAATATTCTCCGACCAAACGAATATTTTATAACAACTTGCTTACTTTGTAAAATTTATAAATATTACCCACAACTATAACATTATATCAAATTAACTCCATAATATTCAAAAATGATATTTATAGAAAATTCATCTTTATTTATAAAAGTTGGGGTCTTACAACCTCCCCTTCTTATGAAATTTCGCCCTCGAAATTAGGGTACGTACCTGGTATGTCGAAGAGGTAAGGATACCTTGATTTTATTTCTGATTCTAACTCCCAAGTCATTTCCTCAACATCGTGGTTTCTCCACAAAACTTTAACTTGAGGTATAACCTTGGAGCGTAGAATATGTTCCTTCTTATCCAAGATTTGAATAGGAACTTCTTCATACGTCAAATCCTCCGCTATTTCGTCCGGTTCTAACTCAATAATGTGGTTCGGGTCTTCCACATATTTGCGTAACATTGATATGTGGAAAACGTTATGAACACGAGACATACTTGACGGTAAAGCGAGTCTATAAGCCACAGTTCCTACTCGATCGAGGATTAAAAATGGACCGATGAATCGAGGATTTAGCTTTCCTCTCTTTCCAAATCTCGTAACTCCTTTCCATGGAGCAACACGTAAGAACACATGATCTCCTACATCAAATTCCACGTCCTTTCGATGAAGATCAGCATAACTCTTTTGTCGATCTTGTGAGGTTTTTATACGTTGTCGGATCGTTTGAATCTTTTCTGTAGTCATACGTACCAACTCCGGTCCCAACAACGTTGCTTCGCCCACCTCATCCCAGCATACTGGAGAACGACATTTTCTTCCATACAATGCTTCGAATGGAGCCATGCCAATACTTGCTTGATAACTGTTGTTGTAGGAAAACTCTACCAAGGGTAAGAACTTGTCCCAACTTCCCTTAAAGTCAAAGACACAGAGTCTTAATAGATCTTCAAGAGTTTGAATAGTCCTCTCTGATTGTCCGTCCGTCTGAGGATGATATGCTGAACTAAATCGTAACTCCGTGCCCATAGCTTTTTGTAAACTAACCCAAAATCGTGAAGTGAATCTTGGGTCTCGATCAGAAACTATGGATACTGGCATACCATGCAGTCTTACAATCTCGTTTATGTACATACGAGTAAGACGTTCAAGTGTATAAGTTTCTCGTATCGGTAAGAAATGAGCAGACTTGGTCAATCTATCAACAATGACCCAAATCGCATCAATACCTTGAGAAACCCTAGGAAGACCGGTAACGAAATCCACGGTAATGTGCTTCCACTTCCATTCTGGAATTTCAAGTGGTTGCAAAGGACCTTTTGGTACTTGATGCTCCGCTTTGACTCGTTGACAAGTTAGACACCTTGAGATAAACATATTGCTCCACCAAAATGTATGACGAAGATCATGATACATTTTGGTACTTCCAGGATGGATTGCAAACGGTGTGTTGTGCGCCTCCATCATGATTTCATACTTTAAATCAGGGTTGTTAGGAACACAAAGTCTGGAGTTGACTTGAAGTATTCCTTCTTCATCGATTCTTGCTTCCGGCATAGAACCTTCTTGCACTTTCTTCCTCATACGCATCAGCTCCAGGTCTGTAGCTTGAGCAGCTTTAACTTTATCGATTAAAGTCGGTTCTACTCGTATATTCGCCATCATCACATGGGTCCCTGGAGTCTTTAACTCTGTCTCCATCCTTTGCAAGTCACACAAAATGGGTCTTTGCGTTGTTAATATTGCACTTGTACCCGCATATGATCTTCTACTCAATGCGTCAGCTACCACGTTCGCTTTTCCAGGATGGTATTGAATGGTATGATCATAATCTTTCAACAGTTCAAGCCAACGTCGTTGTCGCATGTTGAGTTCCTTTTGAGTGAAGAAATATTTGAGGCTTTTATGATCCGTAAAGATCTCCACTTTCTCCCCATACAAGTAATGCCTCCAAATTTTAAGTGCAAAGACAACAGCTGCCAACTCTAGATCATGAGTAGGATAATTCCTCTCATATTCCTTGAGTTGTCTTGATGCATAGGCTATGACTTTTCCATGTTGCATGAGAACGCATCCCAACCCTTTGCTCGAAGCATCACTGTAGATGACAAATCCCTCCGAGTCAGATGGTATTGTTAGAACAGGTGCTGAAATGAGTCTCCTCTTGAGTTCTTGAAAACTCTGCTCACATTCTTCGCTCCAACCAAACTTTGTATCTTTCCGAGTCAGCTGAGTTAATGGAGTAGCGATTCGAGAAAATCCTTCCACGAATCTCCGATAATAACCAGCTAAACCAAGAAAGCTACGTACCTCGGTCACTGATTTAGGTTGCTCCCAGCTTTGAATAGCTTCAATCTTTGCCGGGTCAATCGATATTCCACGACTTGATACTACGTGCCCAAGGAATGCTACCTCCTCCAGCCAGAACTCGCATTTCTTCAACTTGGCATAAAGCTTGTATTCACGAAGCTTTTGGAGTACCAGCCTCAAGTGTTGCTCATGATCTTCACGGCTTTTGGAATAAATAAGGATGTCATCAATAAAGACGACCACAAAATGATCCAAATATTCCTTGAATACCCGGTTCATCATATCCATGAAGGCAGCAGGAGCATTAGTCAATCCAAAGGACATGACTAGGAATTCATAATGCCCGTACCGAGTTCTAAAAGCCGTCTTTGGAATATCCTCAGTTCTAACCTTCAGCTGATGATATCCAGAACGAAGATCGATCTTTGAAAAGAATTGTGCTCCTTGCAACTGGTCAAACAGGTCATCAATACGTGGCAATGGGTACCTGTTTTTGATGGTGACATGATTCAACTCCCGATAATCAATACAAAGTCGCATACTTCCATCTTTTTTCTTCACGAATAGAACAGGAGTACCCCAAGGAGAAGTACTAGGACGAATAAAGCCAATGTCTAACAATTCCTGCAGTTGGATCTTTAACTCCTGAAGTTCAATAGGAGCCATTCGATATGGGACTTTGGAAATGGGTTTTGTACCGGGTTCAAGGTCGTTACAAAATTCAATTTCACGCTCTGGGGGTAGGCCAGGAAGTTCTTCAGGGAATACGTCAGGGAATTTATTAACAATAGAAATATCATTCAAAACTGACGTATTTTTGTTTAGATCTGTGACATGAGCTAAGAAAGCTTGACATCCGTTTTTCAATAAACGAATAGCGTTATGACTTGAGATGACAGTGATTGATTTTAATGGTTTAGTTGCTTGAATTCGCATAATAGGTCGATTAGGAATATGAAAGCTAACAACCTTACGAAAACAATCAATTTTTGCATAATGAGTAGTTAACCAATCAATCCCTAGAATCACGTCAAATGCAAGTATTTTTAATGAAATCAGATCGATAGGTAATGTGTGGGTACCAACTTGAATCAAACAAGACTTATAAACAGTGGAGGTAATGAAGGTTTCTCCCAACGGAGTTTCCACAGATAAGTCAAAGTCTAATTTCTCCGAAATCAAATTTAATCGACGAGCGCAAGTATGAGAAATAAAAGAATGGGTTGAACCGGTATCAAATAAAGTATAAACTTCTTTAGAGTTTATGATAAGCTTACTCGTGATGACCTCATTCGGGTTCCTTGCTCTCTGGGAGTTCACAACAAACGCTCTCCCTTGCACAACCGGTTTTGACTTTTCTGGGACGGCTTTTGGTGCCTCCATCCTAGCTGAATTTGTCTTCGGTAAACGACAAAATCGGGCTAAATGACCTTCTCTTCCACAATTATAACATGCTTTGGACGGCATCGCGCAGTTTGGACTGATGTGCCCCTCCCCTCCGCATTTGAAACATATGATAGGTGGTCGTTCTCCTTCCTTAACGACAGGTGCTGGTGCTGACGTCTTTCCATCATTGTTGAATCTCCTCTTCTTGAAATGTCCATTCTTATTGTTTTGGCCCTGATTACCACTGAAGTGGTTACCATTTCTGACCTGTTGATTCCCTCCACGCTTGTTGTCACCGCTTCGATGACTGCTCTCACTGGTATTATCATTTTGCCGGCTGCTCTCTTTTGGTTGCGTTATCTCGTTATCGCGCTCCACCAACTGAGCCCTATTTACAACATCTGAATACAAACACAGTTTATGAGAAACAAGATGTTGACGTATCTCCGGCTTCAAACCTCTTAAAAACATCCGCGTCATTCTTTCTTCATTATCCACCAGGTGGGACGCAAACCGGGATAACTCCGCAAATTTTGCCTCGTACTGCGACACGGTCATATTATTCTGCTCCAATTTGATGAACTCCACCTCCTTCATGTGACGAATACTCTCGGGAAAGTATTTGTCGTTAAACAGATCTTGGAACTTCTCCCAAGACATCTTCAGTGCGGCATGTTGAGTACGCTTTATCGATTCCCACCAGTAATCTGCCTCTCCTCGCAACATAAAGGCGGCAAAGGGAACCTTTTGCTCCTCGGAGCAACTCAAGACATCAAATATCTTGGTGATCTGCTTTATCCATGTTTCAGCTACAAGTGGTTTGGGTTCTCCCTTAAACTCCGGTGGTCCCAGCTCCTTAAACTGTTTAGCGGTGACCGCCTGAGAGTTTCCAGTATTTCCACCTACGTTGTGGACAGGAGCCGCTTTCACCTGTTGTTGCATGAATTGCATAAAGCCTCTGAACATTTGATCATTCATCATTTGGTCAGTGTTGTTGTTTGCATGAGGATTGACACCTTCCTGATGCACATTATCCTGATTATTGATATGTGGTGAATCAACAGTCGTCTGTGCTCCATTGCTATTCTCAACATTCTCGGATGCCATTTTCAGATACTGCCACAAAATAAAAATTAATTGATATGTCATATATTATCCTTATATTATGACCGACCAATTAAATACCATGCAAATAAACTTAGGTATGTCATACTAGCGAAGGAATTCCCCGTCTCTCCCCTCCTAGTTCTATTCTCACATCTTAGCCAGGGATCATATCCCTAAGCTCTGATACCAACTGTGACGCCCCCAAAATTAGGTATACATCACCCATCTTGGGTCGTCAGATACATAGTACAGAATACAGATACAACTGATTAATACAACTGTCGTGTACAATACGACAAAACATAAACTGTGAGTTTGAATACAAATATTATCTTCTAGAGAGTATTCATACTCAAAAGGAGTCCTCATTACATTTATTAACACACCATTACATAGAATAGTGAGGACTACTAACTAATACTATCATTCGGACCATCACTCCGTTCCCCGACTTACCCCAGCTACGTTCTCATTTCCTGAAGAGAACAGTGAAAGAAAGGGTGAGCTCAACTAGCCCAGTAAGAAATATTATGACTAAGATAATGCAGAATAAATTATCATTAGCCTTCAACAATGTTAAACTGATAAAATATAATAGACATCAAGTTTAACTGCAGCGGAACAAGCAATCCATTAAAAGAGTCAAGTAGAAAATAAACTCTACTATCTTTTATGATTTAAAAGGTTTTTCAACACTGCGATCGCTGAGACTCAGCTTAATAAAATAATCCACATCATCGAATCACCCCTGCACTACGGCCAAGGATATTCGTGTATTCATTAATGGTCATGATCATGCCAACAACTGTCCATCAATGCACTACGGGCCAATGAGGACTTTTACCACATCATTTGTAACATTACGGTCATGATTATACCGAATAATCCCTGGTCATAATCATACCAAGTCCATCTATGCAATACAGGCCACAGATGACTTTCAACATTTTATAAACATGAGGATGATGACAATGATATAAGAATTCAATAAAACAAGTTCAAGAATTAATTTATCCAGGAATTAACAACGTCCAAATTGTCAACATGATACTGCATTGTGGAGTAAAATTCAAGAATGCTTAGAAGAATATTTTCTTGAAAAGATACTGGATGAAACGCAACTATCAAGGATATTCCACAAATTTCATGGAGTATAGAAGTCAAAACTTAACCAACTGAGTATAATAAAGAATGGAATAACAAAAGAAATCACCATGCATGCGATAGACCGCACAGACAGGTTATTCCAACAGAATAATAAATAATGGAACCAGGTCCGGCGTAAACGCACAGACATGATATTCCGACAGAATAATAATGGAACCAGGTCCGGTGTAAAACACACAGACAGGATGTTCCAACAGAATAATAATAATAACGGAACCAGGTCCGGTGTAAAACACACAGACAGGATGTTCCAACAGAATAATAAACGGAACCAGGTCCGGTGTAAAACACACAGACAGGATGTTCCAACAGAATAATAGAAGAATGTCACCAAGTATAGGGTAGACCGCGTATACTGGTTATTCCAACAGAATAATAACGAATGGAATAACAGAAGTTCTCTTCATGAATATAAAAGAAATAATATTCCCTGCCTTAAAAGAACTGGATATTAGAAAAGTGATGTAGCAGAATACTTTTATTCTCTCTCTCTTATTCTCTCTATACTTTCTCTCTCTATAGCTTGAATGAATTCATGAAAAATAATGAAGCCCTAGGCCTCTATTTATAGAAAAACTGAGGGTGGCTCTTGGTCTTAACGAAGGGTCAAATGACTCTTGGTCTTAACGAAGGGTCAAATGACTCTTGGTAATATTGAAGGGACAACTACTATTGACGAAAGTAATTACTATTGACCAAGGTAAATACTATTGACGAATGTAATTACTATTGACCAAGGTAAATACTATTGACCAAGGTAAATAATATTGACGAAGGTAATTATTATTGACCAAGGTAAATACTATTGACGACGGTAATTACTATTGACGACGGTAATTACTATTGACAAAGAGACTCTTAGATGATGACATATGGCCCCCCATAAAATAACCAAACTTACCACAACGTCTCAATTATTGATTTAATAATATAACATATTATACAGATGATACTATGACAATAATTTAAGAGATATGATGCAGCAATTACTGTAGCAATAATTGAGTATAGCTGAGTGACTTCTCACGTAAGCATCAATAATCAATACCGTGTGCTACTATGCAACCACGCGTATTACTGTACTTTTACTACCGAGTAGTTCAACAGTTTTAACGGTTTTAACGGTAACACCTCAGCCGTTATTTTTATAGAAAGATAATTCTGTCGTTTTCTCAATCCGACAATAATTCCGTTGTGGGGTCCACCAATGATTGTGCCGTCGTACGAATATTCCCCGACAAAAAGAATATTCTCCGACCAAACGAATATTTTATAACAACTTGCTTACTTTGCAAAATTTATAAATATTACCCACAACTATAACATTATATCAAATTAACTCCATAATATTCAAAAATGATATTTATAGAAAATTCATCTTTATTTATAAAAGTTGGGGTCTTACAACCTCCCCTTCTTATGAAATTTCGCCCTCGAAATTAGGGTACGTACCTGGTATGTCGAAGAGGTAAGGATACCTTGATTTCATTTCTGATTCTAACTCCCAAGTCATTTCCTCAACATCGTGGTTTCTCCACAAAACTTTAACTTGAGGTATAACCTTGGAGCGTAGAATATGTTCCTTCTTATCCAAGATTTGAATAGGAACTTCATCATACATCAAATCCTCCGCTATTTCGTCCGGTTCTAACTCAATAATGTGGTTCGGGTCTTCCACATATTTGCGTAACATTGATATGTGGAAAACGTTATGAACACGAGACATACTTGGCGGTAAAGCGAGTCTATAAGCCACAGTTCCTACTCGATCGAGGATTAAAAATGGACCGATGAATCGAGGATTTAGCTTTCCTCTCTTTCCAAATCTCGTAACTCCTTTCCATGGAGCAACACGTAAGAACACATGATCTCCTACATCAAATTCCACGTCCTTTCGATGAAGATCAGCATAACTCTTTTGTCGATCTTGTGAGGTTTTTATACGTTGTCGGATCGTTTGAATCTTTTCTGTAGTCATACGTACCAACTCCGGTCCCAACAACGTTGCTTCGCCCACCTCACCCCAGCATACTGGAGAACGACATTTTCTTCCATACAATGCTTCGAATGGAGCCATGCCAATACTTGCTTGATAACTGTTGTTGTAGGAAAACTCCACCAATGGTAAGAACTTGTCCCAACTTCCCTTAAAGTCAAAGACACAGAGTCTTAATAGATCTTCAAGAGTTTGAATAGTCCTCTCTGATTGTCCGTCCGTCTGAGGATGATATGCTGAACTGCTTTTTGTAAACTAACCCAAAATCGTGAAGTGAATCTTGGGTCTCGATCAGAAACTATGGATACTGGCATACCATGCAGTCTTACAATCTCGTTTATGTACATACGAGCAAGACGTTCAAGTGTATAAGTTTCTCGTATCGGTAAGAAATGAGCAGACTTGGTCAATCTATCAACAATGACCCAAATCGCATCAATACCTTGAGAAACCCTAGGAAGACCGGTAACGAAATCCATGGTAATGTGCTCCCACTTCCATTCTGGAATTTCAAGTGGTTGCAAAGGACCTTTTGGTACTTGATGCTCCGCTTTGACTCGTTGACAAGTTAGACACCTTGAGATAAACAACGCTATCTCTCTCTTCATATTGCTCCACCAAAATGTATGACGAAGATCATGATACATTTTGGTACTTCCAGGATGGATTGCAAACGGTGTGTTGTGCGCCTCCATCATGATTTCATACTTTAAATCAGGGTTGTTAGGAACACAAAGTCTGGAGTTGACTCGAAGTATTCCTTCTTCATCGATTCTTGCTTCCGGCATAGAACCTTCTTGCACTTTCTTCCTCATATGCATCAGCTCCAGGTCTGTAGCTTGAGCAGCTTTAACTTTATCGATTAAAGTCGGTTCTACTCGTATATTCGCCATCATCACATGGGTCCCTGGAGTCTTTAACTCTGTCTCCATCCTTTGCAAGTCACACAAAATGGGTCTTTGCGTTGTTAATATTGCACTTGTACCCGCATATGATCTTCTACTCAATGCGTCAGCTACCACGTTCGCTTTTCCAGGATGGTATTGAATGGTATGATCATAATCTTTCAACAGTTCAAGCCAACGTCGTTGTCGCATGTTGAGTTCCTTTTGAGTGAAGAAATATTTGAGGCTTTTATGATCCGTAAAGATCTCCACTTTCTCCCCATACAAGTAATGCCTCCAAATTTTAAGTGCAAAGACAACAGCTGCCAACTCTAGATCATGAGTAGGATAATTCCTCTCATATTCCTTGAGTTGTCTTGATGCATAGGCTATGACTTTTCCATGTTGCATGAGAACGCATCCCAACCCTTTGCTCGAAGCATCACTGTAGATGACAAATCCCTCCGAGTCAGATGGTATTGTTAGAACAGGTGCTGAAATGAGTCTCCTCTTGAGTTCTTGAAAACTCTGCTCACATTCTTCGCTCCAACCAAACTTTGTATCTTTCCGAGTCAGCTGAGTTAATGGAGTAGCGATTCGAGAAAATCCTTCCACGAATCTCCGATAATAACCAGCTAAACCAAGAAAGCTACGTACCTCGGTCACTGATTTAGGTTGCTCCCAGCTTTGAATAGCTTCAATCTTTGCCGGGTCAACCGATATTCCACGACTTGATACTACGTGCCCAAGGAATGCTACCTCCTCCAGCCAGAACTCGCATTTCTTCAACTTGGCATAAAGCTTGTATTCACGAAGCTTTTGGAGTACCAGCCTCAAGTGTTGCTCATGATCTTCACGGCTTTTGGAATAAATAAGGATGTCATCAATAAAGACGACCACAAAATGATCCAAATATTCCTTGAATACCCGGTTCATCATATCCATGAAGGCAGCAGGAGCATTAGTCAATCCAAAGGACATGACTAGGAATTCATAATGCCCGTACCGAGTTCTAAAAGCCGTCTTTGGAATATCCTCAGTTCTAACCTTCAGCTGATGATATCCAGAACGAAGATCGATCTTTGAAAAGAATTGTGCTCCTTGCAACTGGTCAAACAGGTCATCAATACGTGGCAATGGGTACCTGTTTTTGATGGTGACATGATTCAACTCCCGATAATCAATACAAAGTCGCATACTTCCATCTTTTTTCTTCACGAATAGAACAGGAGTACCCCAAGGAGAAGTACTAGGACGAATAAAGCCAATGTCTAACAATTCCTGCAGTTGGATCTTTAACTCCTGAAGTTCAATAGGAGCCATTCGATATGGGGCTTTGGAAATGGGTTTTGTACCGGGTTCAAGGTCGATACAAAATTCAATTTCACGCTCTGGGGGTAGGCCAGGAAGTTCTTCAGGGAATACGTCAGGGAATTTATTAACAATAGAAATATCATTCAAAACTGACGTATTTTTGTTTAGATCTGTGACATGAGCTAAGAAAGCTTGACATCCGTTTTTCAATAAACGAATAGCGTTATGACTTGAGATGACAGTGATTGATTTTAATGATTTGGTTGCTTGAATTCGCATAATAGGTCGATTAGGAATATGAAAGCTAACAACCTTACGAAAACAATCAATTTTTGCATAATGAGTAGTTAACCAATCAATCCCTAGAATCACGTCAAATGCAAGTATTTTTAATGAAATCAGATCGATAGGTAATGTGTGGGTACCAACTTGAATCAAACAAGACTTATAAACAGTGGAGGTAATGAAGGTTTCTCCCAACGGAGTTTCCACAGATAAGTCAAAGTCTAATTTCTCCGGAATCAAATTTAATCGACGAGCGCAAGTAGGAGAAATAAAAGAATGGGTTGAACCGGTATCAAATAAAGTATAAACTTCTTTAGAGTTTATGATAAGCTTACCCGTGATGACCTCATTCGGGTTCCTTGCTCTCTGGGAGTTCACAACAAACGCTCTCCCTTGCACAACCGGTTTTGACTTTTCTGGGACGGCTTTTGGTGCCTCCATCCTAGCTGAATTTGTCTTCGGTAAACGACAAAATCGGGCTAAATGACCTTCTCTTCCACAATTATAACATACTTTGGACGGCATTGCGCAGTTTGGACTGATGTGCCCCTCCCCTCCGCATTTGAAACATATGATAGGTGGTCGTTCTCCTTCCTTAACGACAGGTGCTGGTGCTGACGTCTTTCCATCATTGTTGAATCTCCTCTTCTTGAAATGTCCATTCTTATTGTTTTGGCCCTGATTACCACCGAAGTGGTTACCATTTCTGACCTGTTGATTCCCTCCACGCTTGTTGTCACCGCTTCGATGACTGCTCTCACTGGTATTATCATTTTGCCGGCTGCTCTCTTTTGGTTGCGTTATCTCGTTATCGCGCTCCACCAACTGAGCCCTATTTACAACATCTGAATACAAACACAGTTTATGAGAAACAAGATGTTGACGTATCTCCGGCTTCAAACCTCTTAAAAACATCCGCGTCATTCTTTCTTCATTATCCACCAGGTGGGACGCAAACCGGGATAACTCCGCAAATTTTGCCTCGTACTGCGACACGGTCATATTATTCTGCTCCAATTTGATGAACTCCACCTCCTTCATGTGACGAATACTCTCGGGAAAGTATTTGTCGTTAAACAGATCTTGGAACTTCTCCCAAGACATCTTCAGTGCGGCATGTTGAGTACGCTTTATCGATTCCCACCAGTAATCTGCCTCTCCTCGCAACATAAAGGCGGCAAAGGGAACCTTTTGCTCCTCGGAGCAACTCAAGACATCAAATATCTTGGTGATCTGCTTTATCCATGTTTCAGCTACAAGTGGTTTGGGTTCTCCCTTAAACTCCGGTGGTCCCAGCTCCTTAAACTGTTTAGCGGTGACCGCCTGAGAGTTTCCAGTATTTCCACCTACGTTGTGGACAGGAGCCGCTTTCACCTGTTGTTGCATGAATTGCATAAAGCCTCTGAACATTTGATCATTCATCATTTGGTCAGTGTTGTTGTTTGCATGAGGATTGACACCTTCCTGATGCACATTATCCTGATTATTGATATGTGGTGAATCAACAGTCGTCTGTGCTCCATTGCTATTCTCAACATTCTCGGATGCCATTTTCAGATACTGCCACAAAATAAAAATTAATTGATATGTCATATATTATCCTTATATTATGACCGACCAATTAAATACCATGCAAATAAACTTAGGTATGTCATACTAGCGAAGGAATTCCCCGTCTCTCCCCTCCTAGTTCTATTCTCACATCTTAGCCAGGGATCATATCCCTAAGCTCTGATACCAACTGTGACGCCCCCAAAATTAGGTATACATCACCCATCTTGGGTCGTCAGATACATAGTACAGAATACAGATACAACTGATTAATACAACTGTCGTGTACAATACGACAAAACATAAACTGTGAGTTTGAATACAAATATTATCTTCTAGAGAGTATTCATACTCAAAAGGAGTCCTCATTACATTTATTAACACACCATTACATAGAATAGTGAGGACTACTAACTAATACTATCATTCGGACCATCACTCCGTTCCCCGACTTGCCCCAGCTACGTTCTCATTTCCTGAAGAGAACAGTGAAAGAAAGGGTGAGCTCAACTAGCCCAGTAAGAAATATTATGACTAAGATAATGCAGAATAAATTATCATTAGCCTTCAACAATGTTAAACTGATAAAATATAATAGACATCAAGTTTAACTGCAGCGGAACAAGCAATCCATTAAAAGAGTCAAGTAGAAAATAAACTCTACTATCTTTTATGATTTAAAAGGGTTTTCAACACTGCGATCGCTGAGACTCAGCTTAATAAAATAATCCACATCATCGAATCACCCCTGCACTACGGCCAAGGATATTCGTGTATTCATTAATGGTCATGATCATGCCAACAACTGTCCATCAATGCACTACGGGCCAATGAGGACTTTTACCACATCATTTGTAACATTACGGTCATGATTATACCGAATAATCCCTGGTCATAATCATACCAAGTCCATCTATGCAATACAGGCCACAGATGACTTTCAACATTTTATAAACATGAGGATGATGACAATGATATAAGAATTCAATAAAACAAGTTCAAGAATTAATTTATCCAGGAATTAACAACGTCCAAATTGTCAACATGATACTGCATTGTGGAGTAAAATTCAAGAATGCTTAGAAGAATATTTTCTTGAAAAGATACTGGATGAAACGCAACTATCAAGGATATTCCACAAATTTCATGGAGTATAGAAGTCAAAACTTAACCAACTGAGTATAGTAAAGAATGGAATAACAAAAGAAATCACCATGCATGCGATAGACCGCACAGACAGGTTATTCCAACAGAATAATAAATAATGGAACCAGGTCCGGCGTAAACGCACAGACAGGATATTCCGACAGAATAATAATGGAACCAGGTCCGGTGTAAAACACACAGACAGGATGTTCCAACAGAATAATAATAATAACGGAACCAGGTCCGGTGTAAAACACACAGACAGGATGTTCCAACAGAATAATAAACGGAACCAGGTCCGGTGTAAAACACACAGACAGGATGTTCCAACAGAATAATAGAAAAATGTCACCAAGTATAGGGTAGACCGCGTATACTGGTTATTCCAACAGAATAATAACGAATGGAATAACAGAAGTTCTCTTCATGAATATAAAAGAAATAATATTCCCTACCTTAAAAGAACTGGATATTAGAAAAGTGATGTAGCAGAATACTTTTATTCTCTCTCTCTCTCTTATTCTCTCTATACTTTCTCTCTCTATAGCTTGAATGAATTCATGAAAAATAATGAAGCCCTAGGCCTCTATTTATAGAAAAACTGAGGGTGGCTCTTGGTCTTAACGAAGGGTCAAATGACTCTTGGTCTTAACGAAGGGTCAAATGACTCTTGGTAATATTGAAGGGACAACTACTATTGACGAAAGTAATTACTATTGACCAAGGTAAATACTATTGACGAAGGTAATTACTATTGACCAAGGTAAATACTATTGACCAAGGTAATTACTATTGACCAAGGTAAATACTATTGACGACGGTAATTACTATTGACGACGGTAATTACTATTGACGAAGAGACTCTTAGATGATGACATATGGCCCCCCATAAAATAACCAAACTTACCACAACGTCTCAATTATTGATTTAATAATATAACATATTATACAGATGATACTATGACAATAATTTAAGAGATATGATGCAGCAATTACTGTAGCAATAATTGAGTATAGCTGAGTGACTTCTCACGTAAGCATTAATAATCAATACCGTGTGCTACTATGCAACCACGCGTATTACTGTACTTTTACTACCGAGTAGTTCAACAGTTTTAACGGTTTTAACGGTAACACCTCAGCCGTTATTTTTATAGAAAGATAATTCTGTCGTTTTCTCAATCCGACAATAATTCCGTTGTGGGGTCCACCAATGATTGTGCCGTCGTACGAATATTCCCCGACAAAAAGAATATTCTCCGACCAAACGAATATTTTATAACAACTTGCTTACTTTGCAAAATTTATAAATATTACCCACAACTATAACATTATATCAAATTAACTCCATAATATTCAAAAATGATATTTATAGAAAATTCATCTTTATTTATAAAAGTTGGGGTCTTACAGTGGTGGTACAGTCTGCACAGACAGTACCACCATGTTTTGTTATACGTACCCAAATCACACCCAAAACACTGTATTATGAAAAAATTTCAATTCCATAAATTTTTTTTTTTTTTTTAGTTGTTTCTAAAAAAAAAAAAAAAGGTCCGTATTTTATAGAGTCCGAGATCCCGGACTGGATCCGGACTCTATATATATATATATATATATTGACACACACACCAAAATTTACTTTTTTAATTTTTTTGCTTTTCTATTCTGCAGTATTCCAAAGCCAAATAAATTTTTACGTTATTCTCTCTCTAGTTCTTTAAATATATGTAATTCATTTGTAAAATAGGTTACTAGGTAAAAGAGTTCTTTTTAAAATTAAAAGTTTGTTAAACTTAATGACTTTTCTTATCCTTATAGGATTTAGATATGTATAAATACTTATTAGTTACATTTCTATTATTTAATTATATTTTTCTTTTATCTTTTTATCTTTTTTTTTTTACTGAATATTACAAGTAGTAGCTTTTTATTTCTCCTTGATTGGCGGCGGACATGATGAAGCTCTGGTAACGCCATGTTTGGCCGTACAGCCTTTTTTATTTATACAAATAATTTAGCAAAAAAAATAAATAAAATGGGCTGGGCTGGGCTGGGCTGGGCTGGACTGATATTATAGTTTACCAAAAGTGTGAAGGCTAAACCCACCCACCCAACCACCCGTCAAACTCGTGAATACGGGTGCAGGACATGGAAGCCTTGCTCCCACCATCATCATTTTATCTCTCCTCACCACCACCACCACCACCACCACCACAACCACCGTCGTCATCACCACCCCTCCTTTTTATCCAATTGGTCACTTCACAGTTTGAACTTTCAGGTCTCTGATTCTAGCGACAAATGTTGCTGGCGATCGATGCCCAGTAAGTTTTATTCGACCCAGCCCTATACTAATCTTTCTAGTTTATCGAATAAATGTCAAACTATATATTGATCTTCACCATAATTGAGCTATTTCACATGTTGAGGATTACTCATGGGTTGCAGTTTGTAACTATAATAGTATATAAAGTCCTGGGTTGCCCATTTTTTTATGGAGGTGATTTTTTTGGGGTTATAATATAAATTACCTATATTTGAATCAATCCAAAAAAATTGAAAATTAATTCTTTGTAAAAAGGTTACTCCACTTTAAAGCAATTTTTTTTTAAAAAGAATTCTGCAAATTCAAACATCTTTGACTAATAATGCTCTTAAATTATGCTGTAAAGCAGTGTCACAAATTTGAGAATGCAAGGGCTAAATTGGTAAGTTAGTGTTAAAAGTGCAAATATTCATTAAGAAATTTGTTTGTTAGTCTTTCAAGTAAGAAGATTTAGGCACCACCAAGGGGAAGGGATTATGTTGGTTTTAATAAAGAAAGCTTAAATTATGTTTTGCTCATTTGATGTAATTTAGTTTTTCCCGGTCTAGTTAACATGTCTACAGGATGATTTTTCCCGGTCCCATCCTTTGATCTATAATTTTGGGAATGTCTACAGGATGATTCCAGAGGGGATTGGAAGCAGAAGAGGAAGACGAGTATCTTTTTTGTTCTACTTCTAACCGATGAATGGAAGGAAAGAGTTGTTTGCAAAATCTGAAGCTTAAGGAGATCAGTAGTTCCTGTTTCCTCTGCTTTATCTTTGTATTAACATTAGGAAACTGATTAGTTTTTTTTTTTGATGAGTTTGTATTAATTTAGCCTTCCTTCTGTTAATTTATATGTGAAATCGTCCATTTTTCAAGTATGGTAAAGACTTGTATCTTGTTTTTAATTATGAATTTGAAATTGTAATCTATACCAAGACTATTCTTATTTTCTTCCTAATTGGTATATATTGATCTCAAGCATGCTTACCTATTTTTGTTTATTTATTTTTCCCCAAATTAAGAATTGAACTCATCTTTGACTAATATATCCCGTGATAGTGAAATCCATCAAATGGCCTTTTGATCTTTACAGTGTATTGGTTTTTAATAGGGCTGAACAAGCAGTTAAATTGCCTTTAAAATTGCACAAATCGCAGTAATTAAAATCGCACTAATGATTTCGGCGTATGTGACGATTTTAGATAGAGTTAAAAAATTAAATTTACGATTTGAATTTTGTTACTTATCAAAATCACATATATAAAATCGAAATCCCATCTTAATTTTTTTGAGTTTTTTTTTTAATTTAAATTATATAGCCAAAAGGCCCAAAACTACGTGTTTTTTGAAGTGTAAACAACTTTGGAGGCAGCGACATCCACATGATGAGGAAGAGCAAGAAGGCATTGTACAGAATTTTGATCAGCTGTTGTCCCTCCCTCCCTCCCTCCACTAAGGAGGTGTGTGATAAAATTAAATGAAATATTTTTAAATGTTTAAATAATTTGAATGAAATAGAATTTTGAATGAAAAAAGATGTTTGATAATTGATATGTCTGAATAACATATTTTATTATTTTATCCATCTGAAAAAAATTTAAAGTTAGTGTAAATTTATTTAATATTACTTAATATAATAGTTAATGTTTTAAAAAAAATAAATATAAAATACTTCATTAACCAGTCATTCAGTCAAAAAAATTACAGTTGACCATTCAGTTTAAAAATCTGACCGATTCAACTATTCAAACGATTTTTATTCAAAACAAACACACTGAATGATTGATCGATTTAATCATTCAACTCTAAACAACCACACTAAGAAGAAAGAGAAAGATAAACAAATAAATAGATTTGGAGTTTTCATTGCTTTGCTTGGACATGGACAATATAAATACTTAAAAGAGGAATGGGATAAATTAATAAATTAGTGCCACTTGAAAATAAGAAACTCTATTTAATGACTTTTTTGTTAAAAGTATTTAATCGAGATATACCCACTACTAATAGGCCACACTATATTCGCTCGCGCCAAGCGCCACTCTCCAACTAACTATGGCATGTTCACATGCCACTTCAGTTGCTTACTAGTTGCTCACATGTTTTAATGCTGTGTTTGAATGAAAGAATTGGAATGGAGATTAGAATGATTTATATTATTTTAATTTGAATGAGTTATTTTATGTTCTTTTTTTCTTAAGATCCTCATGGCTTAACAACAAAAAAAACTACTAGTAAGACTTTGGGCATGAAATCTTGGGTAATAACGTTAAATTTTAGTCGAAAATAATAATAAAAATAATAATTCAATCCATTTCAATTGCAACCAAATATAATTTTTTTTTATTTTATAGAAATAAGTTATTACATATTACTTCAATTCAGACGTAACATAAAGGTTTAAATTTAAAATTCTGCTAAAAGATTGGGATTGTTTATTTTGTTTAAGATACCTATTTTTTTACTCCCCTTTAATGCTTTTTAAGTCTGTTATTATGGCTACGCTTGTTGATTTCCCATCCCCCAACCACTCTTTCTTCGCAAGTATGAGCGGCTTAACCTTTTTCTTAACCACTGTTTCGGAAGTAATTAACATAAAATTAATTTTGGTCAATTGACTAATAAAGTATTGACATATAGGTCAGGAGATGATCCCTCTCATTGTGTGTCAGTATTGTATTAATCAATTGAATAACTTACCATGAAGTTAACTTCATGATAACCGGATCTAATTGTTTCATGTCCGGTAAATTATGAAATGAGTAGCGCTTTCAACATTGAGCACATCAAGAAACATTATTATGGAAGCAACCTTTCAGTTAATCCATTTAAAATTATTTTTTATATAATTAACTAATTATCTCTGTTTAGAATTTTCATATGTTAGCCGATAGTAATTCATTAAGTTCTGTTTAAGTTTTATTTAGACAAAATATTATAAGTAAGGTTGTGTGTTATCAAAGTGGTATTTAATATTGTGTGATGCTAAATTGTTAATTTTAATTGCATAAAATTTTATTGTTTCAATTGGTTTTGGAATCGAAACCGCACTAAATGAAATCGCACTGCACAGTTTAAAATTACATCACACCAATCACAAACGATTTTCGCGTAAATAATTTTGTACACAGTTTGAATTTCAAACCCCAGAATACTCATCTTAAATAAGGGTCATGTCTATTTCAATGTGATGCTTCACGTCTGCCACTGCACGTGCATCATATCCATCCAATGGCCTTTGCTTTGGATCCTTTCAGTGTATTGCATTTTAACAACAGAGGCATGGGTATTGTTTATCTGCCACTGCATGTGCATCATTTTTTTGTGCAGTTTTCACTCTCTGTTTTTTTTGTTGTGTTGTGTGATTGAGAATTTGTCTGTTGAGGTACTTTCGTGATTTTAAATGAGTATATATGGGCTGAATATTCCCAACATTGACATGGATCGGACACAAATACAACACATTTCTCTACGTTGTCAATACTTTATTTCTCTCTTACCGACGGACCGACCCATTTCTAGTGTTTAGATGATACCCCCTGCCATGAAGTTATGTTGAATTTGAAGATAACCTTTCCATAGATTTTTCTAATATTACAATTATTATTTTCAAAACTAGAGTCATATTAACAAAAGATGGAGGGGAATCATAACAACAAAAATGTCATAAGCCCGTTTAGCTTGCGGATCTGCAACTGCATCCACTTCCATGGCATATCCTGCAAATGAACCACCTCCCAAATTCTCAATCAACAAACAAGAAGATTTATGGTGTGTATTAGAGGTTATAAAAACTTGCTGTGACATTACAAAATTATTATTATTATTTGGCATAAATGACTATCAAGATGTTTGCATTATAGTGAAGTAAATAAATAAATAAGTTTTCTTTTTATATACAAAGTTTCAAATCATCCTTCTATGAAAACTCTTGTGATTCTTTCATTAGTAGATTTTAAGAAAATATTTTCTACAATAAGAAAGCACTTCGTCTATATTATTAAGGGATAGTGAGAAAAATAACAGACTCTTGAAACTGTATAACATTTTAATTTCTCCAAAAAAAAGAGTAAATTCTCTCATTAATTCCTAATATTTTTTTCTATTATGTTTTTAATTACCCACAATGTTTTCTTCAATCAGTTGAAGTCATATTATTAAGAGTGATTAACATAAAATTAATTTTAATTATTTAATCAATATAATTTCGACGCGTAAATCGGGATACGATAGTAACCGAATCTCATATTATTCTCTTTATCCTTCCAACAAACTTGCCTTTTGGCTAAGCTTAGCTTTATCCTTTCAGTGAGATAAAGGGGCAAAACAATTAAGAGCCCTGAACAAAGGTCGTCTTCTGTCATTTGAGTAGCAAGTGGAGAAACAATAAAAGCCAAAATGAACCGAAAAAGGATGAATATGGGGTCCCACTTCTATCACCTGTGGTCTTGTGGTCCTGTGGTCCTGTGGATAAAGGCAAACAGATCCAATGAAATGGATGAAGAGGAGGGAAGTTGGGATGATGAAGAGAGAGAGAAAGAAAAGAGAAAGAAATTGGATTGTAGTTGCTGAGTCGTATCATATCATATAGATACAGACCAACCTATAAAAACAAATTATATAATACTCACATATATACTTTAAAACCAGCCTGACGTGTGAGATCCGTAATATATATATATATATATAAGCGTTATGGATCTTTTTTATATAATAATAATATTATTTCTCAACATAACACTATCATAATTGACCACTATATACAATATCAGAATGATTAACATGAAATTAATTTTAATTAATTAACTAATACAGTATCAATACGTAAATAAGATGTGATCTCTCCTCCTGTGTGTCAGTACTGTATTGATTACATGATCAACTTATTATGAAGTTAACTTAATAGTAACTGAATCCATACAATACATACATACAAGTGGTTTTATAATCTTCCATCACATATATTATAATTCCAAAATTATAATCTTTATAAACAAATATAACATTAGTAAAGTCTATTCTTCAACTTTAGACATGCTTCAACAAATTAAACTCTATCCCTCCATCCAATAATATATGACGTTTTAGAGTTGTACAAAAAAATTAAGAAAATAATTGTATAACATCATGTAAGACCCCAACTTATTAAGAAATGAAATTAAATTTCCTCTATTTATTATTTTGAAATAGAAATGGTTGATTTGATTAATGTGGTTAGTTATGGGTAAAATGTGCAAATATTTCAAATAAGCAAGTGGTTATAAAATATTTATTTTTGGTCGGTGAATATTCATGTGGTCGGTGAATATTTATTTACCGTTAACACTGTTGGAATATCCGGTGGTTAAAATACAGTAATACGCGTGGTTGCACAATAGCACACGGATTGCACAATATTTTTGAATTATTGATTCTTACGAAGGAAGGCACTACTCAATAATTGTTACAGTAGTTACTGTTCAATATTTTATTTTATTAATTCAATAATTGCTGCGTTGATATTTTATATTATTGTTGTTTCAATAATTGTTGCTGCACAGTATTTTTCATTATCAGATCAATAATTCATATTATTTAAATAATATTATTAGATAGCATTATTGGTAATGTTTAGAAAGTTCTGTCTAAGGAGAGGTTTGGTCATCTAATTGCGCGCTAGTAAGGAGAAATCCTTATTGGAAAGCCCCCTCTTTCCTGGGAACGACCTGGTTGTCATAAATGTGATTCTGTAATATTATTTGTGAATAATTAATTATTGATTCATATGATAAGAAAATATTTATTTTATGTGGATATAAATGAGGGATATATTTTTGTGGTTAAAAATGAAGGAGTTAATGTTGAGGTGTTTTATCTGTATTTTAGTCAGAACGGAGGTATTGAAAATCAAATTAGGGGTTTTGAGATATTTTACGAGGGTTATAATTTTTAATCTGACCGTTGGATCGTGGTAATATTTGGATATGTTATGCATATATAAGTTGAGTATATGTCCATAAATTTTGAACCGTTAAAAATGAACGTATGATTTGTTATGAATTTTACGAGATAACGGTTCAAAAATTGATGAATTTTCGGAGTTAATCATTTTGGTGGAAAATTCTAGAATTGGTGGGCCCCACTCTTGGTTGGTGAAGAAATGTGCTGAGATTTTTATTCAAATGTGCTGGGTGGAAATAGTAGCAGGTAAAGCCATCAGGTTGCAGGTTAAGTCTGCTTCGGCGTGCTAATATTTTCCTATAAATAGAGGGCTAAGTTAGAATTAAAAATCACACCAGAATTCATAAGTTTTCTCTCTTTCTCTCTCTAGATTATTGAGTGTATTTTGTGAATATTTAGATACTTTGAAAGTTGCTATTCAGCACAAGTTTTATTCAACCTCATATCCGATTTTCAGTCAGAAGTACGGTTATTTTGAGGTAAGGGTTATTATTTTCTTCTTAAATGATATTATTTTCTTCAATATCATTATGCTGAAATATTGATATAAACTTTTTATCAAATTTAGAACTTTTTGTGTCGGGATTACTATTCACGTATACGACACTATTCACGTATACGGCACTATTCACGAATACGACACTATTCACCGAAAAATAAAAAAAATTTCTTTTTGTCCAAGATGTCTATTATGGTTACTATCCTTGATTGTATCCATGTTTTGATCATTATTTTTGAATTCTGCTTCGAAATTGGTTATTTCAGAGTATTATTGAACTTGGATAAACTGTAATACGAATCCCTAATATTTATTCTTTTATCTCACTGGATTCGTTTTCTTTAAGATATTTTTCATCATCCTCAGTCTTAAATGATGATATTACTGAATATCTTTGGCCTGTAGTGCAAAGATGTATGATTACCTGATGAATATCTTTGGCCTGTAGTGCAAAGATGAACAAGTGTTGAGATGAACATGATTGACTGGTGATACAAATGAATATCTTTGGCCTGTAGTGGAAAGATGAATATTTGGTTAAAGATGATTATTAATTGATGTTACAGGGATAAAATATTGATGATGGACTTTTAAATCTTAGAAGATAGTAGAATTCATTCTCTACTTGACTCTTCTAATGGTTTGCTGTTTCCGTTGCAGTTGTTGATCTAAAACTTGTTGTCGATTATATTCTATCAGATTTTTTCCTGTTGAATACTAATGATAATTTATTGTATATTATCTTAGTCATAATATTCTTTACTGGGCTAGTTGAGCTCACCCTTTTCCTTTTTGTTCCATTTTTCTTCTTAGGAGGTGAGAACATAACAGGATCTAGTCGGGGTATGGAGTGATAGTTTTAGAAAGATGTTTTAGCTGTCCTCACTATTTCTATAAAATAGTATTTGAATAATTGTAATGAGGACTTACTTGAGTGTGGATATTGTCTAGAAGACAATATTTGTATTTAAACTCACAGTATGTGTTGTCGTATTTTGCACGACAATTGTATTATTGAAGTTGTAGTTTACTTTTTGTACCATGTATTTGGCGACTCAGAATGGGTGTTGTATACTTATTTTGGGGGCGTCACAGTTGGTATCAGAGCTTAGGGATATGATCCTTGACTGAGATGTGAGACAAGAACTAGGAGGGGAGAGACGGGAAATTCCTTCGCTAGTATGACCTGAATAAGTTTATTTGATAATTAATTGGTCGGTCAGATATAAGGAT
Organism: Panax notoginseng; assembly: GCA_016801055.1. NCBI lineage: Eukaryota > Viridiplantae > Streptophyta > Magnoliopsida > Apiales > Araliaceae > Panax > Panax notoginseng. Next base: position 228,097,803 of record CM029015.1, on the reverse strand, counting down.
AATATGTGACATGTCAATTAACCCTTGTTTTGTGGCAGTATTTAAGAATGACAGCAGAGAACGTTAACAATAGAGTGAATGAGACTGTAGAGACACCTTTAATCACCACCTTGGGGAACGTGCAACAAGAAGGCAATATTCCTCATGTAAACAACGTTACCGAGCAAACGATGAATGATGGAATGTTTAGAAATTTTTTGCAGTTCATGCAAAATCAGACGAGGGATACTCGTGTGCAGAATACGGGTGGAAATGATAACAACGCGCGGTTTGTCACAGCCAAGCAGTTCAAAAAATTGGGACCACCAGAATTTAAGGGAAAGCCGGATCCGACCATGGCGAAAACGTGGGTCAAGCAAATTACCAAGATATTCGATGTCTTGAAATGCACGGAGCAACAGAAGGTTCCATTCGCCACCTTTATGTTTCGCGGTGAGGCAGACTACTGGTGAGAGTCTGTGAAGCGTACCCAGCCTGACGCACTCAACATATCCTGGGAAACGTTTCAGAAACTGTTTAATGACAAGTACTTTCCTGAAAGTATTCGTCATATGAAGGAGGTAGAGTTTATTAGACTGGAACAAAACAACATGACGGTGTCCCAATACGAGGCGAAGTTTGCAGAGTTATCTAGGTTTGCACCTCATTTGGTCGAGAATGAGGAACGAATGACAAGGATGTTTCTGAGAAGTTTAATGCCCGAGATTCGGCAATATCTTATCTCTCATAAATTTTCTTTATATGCAGATGTTGTAAACAGGGCTCAATTATTAGAGCGAGATAATGAGTATGTTCAACCGAGGGACCACAACCAGGGTCATACTGGTGACAGCAGTCATCGGAGCGATGAGAACCAGCGAGGAGGAAAAAATACAGACAAAAGTGGTAACCACTCGGGTGGTCATCGTGGCCGTGATAATAGGAGAGGTGAGTTAAGTGAAAATTTCAAGAAGAGAAGATTTAACGATGACAGGAAGACGTCGACAGCAGCACCAGCACCAGGAATAAATTCTAGGGGAGGAGAACGACCGCCAGTTAGATGTTACAGATACGGAGAGGAGGGACATATAAGTCCAAATTGCCCATAACAGTTCAATGTATGTTATAATTGTGGAAAGGAAAGACATATCGCTCGAGATTGTACTATAGCGAAATAAAGTCCTTCTGGGACGGTGACACCAAAGGCGGATACAGACAAAATAAAGTCAACGGTTTCTGGAAGAGCGTTTGTCGTGACTGCCCAAAACGCGAGGAACCCGAACGAAGGTATAACGGGTTAGTTAATTATAAATTCTTGCGAAGTTTATACCTTATTAGATACCGGTTCTACCCATTCTTTTATCTCTCCTGCTTGTGCTCAACGTTTAAACTTGACAACGGAGAAATTAGACTTTGACCTATCTGTGGAGACTCCGTTAGGAGAAACTTTCATTACATCTACAGTTTATAAATCTTGCTTAATCCAAGTTGGCACAATCACATTACCTGTTGATCTTATCTCTTTAAAGATACTTGTTTTTGATTTGATTTTAGGAATTGATTGGTTAACTACTCATCAAGCCAAAATTGATTGTTTTCGTAAGGTTATTAGTTTTCATATTCCTAACCAACCTGTTATGCGAATTCAAGCAACCAAATCACTAAAATCAATCGCTGTCATACCAAGTCATAAAGCCATTCGTTTATTGAAAAACGGATGTCAAGCTTTCTTAGCCCATGTCATGGACTTGAATAAAAATACGTCAGATTTGAATGATATTTCTGTTGTTAGTGAATTTCCTGACGTATTTTCTGAAGAATTTCCTGGCCTAACCCAGAGCGTGATATTGAATTTTTGTATTGATCTTCAACCCAATACAAAATCCATATCTAAAATCTCATATTAAATAGCTCCTATTGAACTTCAGGAGTTAAAAATCCAACTATAGAAGTTGGTACCCGAGCCTCTATCTGGTGACTTCCTTTGTGGAATGCACCAAAGCCAGACTCTCCATAAGGGACTCTATATTTGTGTGGTGATAAAACAATAGGTGCCATTGTGACGTGCTATCCAAGATTGGGATATGAATCACAATTGAGAGCAACAGAAGTCGGTGACCAAAGTACGTAGCTTTCTGGGCTTAGCTGGTTACTATCGGAGATTCGTGGAAGGATTTTCTCGAATAGCTACTCCGTTAACTTAGCTGACTCAGAAAAATACAAAATTCGTATGGAGCGAGGAATGCGAGAAGATTTTCCAATAGCTCAAGAGGCGACTCATTCGGAACCTGTTCTGACAATACCATCCTAGAAAAGCGAACGTGATAGTTGACGCGTTGAGTAGAAGATTGTACGCGAGTACGAGTACGATATTGTTGAACACAAAGACCTATTTTGTATACTTTATAAATGATAGAGATAGAGTTAATGACTCTAGGGACCCACGTGATGATATACGAGTAAAATTGACTTTAATCGATAAAGTTAAAGCCGCTCAAGCTACAGACCTGGAGCTGATGAATATAAAGAAGAAGGTGCAAGAATGTGTTATTCTAGAAGTAAGAGTCGATGAAGAGAAGAAAGCTCAAGCCTTCGATTTATTTGAAATCCTCTATCGAGTAGGAACTGTGGCCTATAGACTCGCCTTAACGCTAAGTATGTCGCGTGTTCATAACGTTTTTCACGTATCAATGTTACGTAAATATGTGGACGACCCGAATCATATTATTGCGTTAGAACCAGACGAGATAGCCGAAGATTTAACGTACGAGGAGGTACCTGTTAAGATATTGGATAGGAAAGAACATGTCCTATGCACGAAGGTTATACTACAAGTTAAGATTTTATGGAGAAACTATGCTATTGAAGAAATGACTTGGGAGTTAGAATCAGAAATGAAAGCGAGGTATCCTCACCTTTTCAAAACACCAGGTATGTACGTCAATTTCGAGGACGAAATTTCATAAGGAGGGGAGGTTGTAAGACCCCAACTTATTAAGAAATGAAATTAAATTTCCTCTAATTATTATTTTGAAATAGAAAGGGTTGATTTGATTAATGTGGTTAGTTATAGGTAAAATGCGTAAATATTTCAAATAAGTAAGTGGTTATAAAATATTCATTTTTAGTCGGTGAATATTCATGTGGTCGTGGAATATTCTTTCTGTCGGGGAATATTCGTACGACGGCGCAGCTATTTGTGGGCCCCATAACGGAAAACGATTGGATGAAGATAACGACAAAAATTGAGTTTTTATAAATAACAGCGTAATTCTTACCGTTAACACTGTTGGAATACCCGGTGGTTAAAATACAGTAATACGCGTGATTGCACAATAACACACGGATTGCACAGTATTTTTGAATTATTGATTCTTACGAAGGAAGGCACTACTCAATAATTGTTATAGTAGTTACTATTCAATATTTTATTTTATTGATTCAATAATTATTGCGTTGATATTTTATATTATTGTTATTTCAATAATTGTTGCTGCACAGTATTTTTCATTATCAGATTAATAATTCATATTATTTAAATACTATTATTAGATAGCATTATTGGCAATGTCTAGAAAGTTCTGTCTAAGGAGAGGTTTGGTCATCTAATTACTCGCTAGCAAGGAGAAATCTTTATTGGAAAGCCCCCTATTTCCTAGGAACGGCCTGGTTGTCATAAATGTGATTTTATAATATTATTTGTGAATAATTAATTATTGATTCATATGATAAGTGTGACGCCCCCAAAATTAGGTATACATCACCCATCTTGGGTCGTCAGATACAAAGTACAGAATATAAATACAACTGTCGTGTACAATACGACAAAACATAAACTGTGAGTTTGAATACAAATATTATCTTCTAGAGAGTATGCATACTCAAAAGGAGTCCTCATTACATTTATTAACACACTATTACATAGAATAGTGAGGACTACTAACTAATACTATCATTCGAACCATCACTCCGTTTCCTAGCTACGTTCTCATTTCCTGAAGAGAACAGTAAAAGAAAGGGTGAGCTCAACTAGCCCAGTAAGAAATATTATGACTAAGATAATGCAGAATAAATTATCATTAGCCTTCAACAATGTTAAATTAATAAAATATAATAGACATCAAGTTTAACTGCAGCGGAACAAGTAATCCATTAAAAGAGTCAAGTAGAAAATAAACTCTACTATCTTTTATGATTTAAAAGGTCTTTCAACACTGTTATCGCTGGGACTCAGCTTAATAAAATAATCCACATCATCAAATCACCCCTGCACTACGGCTAAGGATATTCGTGTATTCATTAATGGTCATGATCATGCCAACAACTGTCATCAACGCACTACGGGCCAATGAGGACTTTTACCACATCATTTGTAACATTACGGTCATGATTATACCGAATAATCTCTGGTCATAATCATACTAAGTCCATCTATGCACTACAGGCCACAGATGACTTTTAACATTTTATAAACATGAGGATGATGACAATGATATAAGAATTCAATAAAACAAGTTCAAGAATTAATTTATCCAAGACTTAACAACGTCCAAATTGTCAACATGATACTGCTTTGTGGAGTAAAATTCAAGAATGCTTAGAAGAATATTTTCATGAAAAGATACTGGATGAGACGCAATTATCAAGGATATTCCACAAATTTCATGGAGTATAGAAGTCAAAACTTGAGTATAATAAAGAATGGAATAACAAAAGAAATCACCATGCATGCGATAGACCGCACAGATAGGTTATTCCCACATAATAATAAATAATAGAACCAGGTCCGGCGTAAACGCACAGACAAGATATTCCGACAGAATAATAAATAATGGAACCAGGTCCGGCGTAAAACGCACAGACAGGATATTCTGACAGAATAATAAATAATGGAACCAGGTCCGGTGTAAAACACACAGACAGGATGTTCCAACAGAATAATAACAATACGGAACCAGGTCCGGTGTAAAACACACAGACATGATGTTCCAGCAGAATAATAATAAAAACGGAACCATGTCCGGTGTAAAACACACAGACAGGATGTTCCAACAGAATAATAATAAAAACGGAATCAGGTCCGGTGTAAAACACACAGACAGGATGTTCCAACAGAATAATAGAAGAATGTCACCAAGTATATGGTAGACCGCGTATACAGGTTATTCCAACAGAATAATAAGAAATAGAATAACAACAGTTCTCTTCATGAATAAGAAAGAATAAAACACACAGACAAGATGTTCCAACAAAATAATAATAAAAACGGAACCAGGTTCGGTGTAAAATACACAGACAGGTTGTTCCAACAGAATAATAATAAAAACGAAACTAGGTCCGGTGTAAAATACACAGACAGGATGTTCCAACAGAATAATAGAAGAATGTCACCAAGTATAGGGGTAGACCGCGTATACAGGTTATTCCAACAGAATAATAAGGAATGGAAAACAACAGTTCTCTTCATGAATAAGAAAGAATAACACCCCTTACGTTTTAAAGAAGAGCTGAAATAAGGAAGTAGTTAAGTAGCAGAATACTCTTTCTCTCTCTCTATAGTTTCTCTCTATAGTTTTCTCTCTCTAGAGTTCAGTGAATTCGTAAGAAATAATGAAGGAATGAGCTGCTATTTATAGAAAAATAGAATGCATAGTAACTAATCCATGAACGGTCCAGATTGATTACTTTAATCTGACGGTCCATATTTTAAATTTTTTTTTTAAATAAAATATAATATATTCTATTTATTGAATAACTTTAATAAAGTATTCTGTTTTATATAAAAAGATGTTTCTGTTTTATTACGTTAATAATACGAATAAAACAAAACGTCATTATCGCTAAATAATTCATATTATTAACTGACAATAATTGAATCAAACTGAGTGACTTCTCACATAAGCATTAATAATCAATACCTTGTGTTACTATGCAACCACACGTATTACTGTACTTTTACTACCGCGTAGTTCAACAGTAACAATGGTAAAACTTTCGCCGTTATTTTTAATAAAATATTTTTGTCATTTTCTCAATCCGACAATAATTTCGTTGTGGGGTTCACCAATGATTGTGTCGTTGTACGAATATTTTCTGTTAAAACGAATATTCCCCGACCAATCGAATATTATATAACAACTTGCGTACTTTGCAAAATTTATAAATATTACCCACAACTATAACATTATATCAAATTAACTCCATAATATTCAAAAATGATATTTATAAAAAATTCATCTTTATTTATAAAAGTTGGGGTCTTACAATAAGAAAATATTTATTTTATGTGGATATAAATGAGGGATATATTTTTGTGGTTAAAAATGAAGGAGTTAATGTTGAGGTGTTTTATCTGTATTTTTGTCGGAACGGAGGTAGTGAAAATCAAATTAGGATTTTTTAGATATTTTGTGAGGGTTATAATTTTTAATCTGACCGTTGGATCGTGGTAATATTTGGATATGTTATACATATATAAGTTGAGTATATGTCCACAAATTTTGAACCGTTAAAAATGCACGTATGATTTGTTATGAATTTAACGAGATGACTGGTTCAGAAATTATTGAATTTTCGGAGTTAATCATTTTGGTTAAAAATTTTAGAATTGGTGGGCCCCACTCTTGGTTTGTAAAGAAATGATCTGAGATTTTTATTCAAATGTGGTGGGTGAGAATAGTAGCAGGTAAAGCCATCAGGTTGCAGGTTAAGTTTGCTTCGGCGTGCTAATATTTTCCTATAAATAGAGGGCTAAGTTAGAATTAAAAATCAGACTAGAATTCATAAGTTTTCTCTCTTTCTCTCTCTAGATTATTGAGTGTATTTTGTGAGTATTTAGATACTTTGAAAGTTTCTATTCAGCACAAGTTTCATTCAGCCTCATATCCTATATTCAGTCAGAAGTACGGTCAAATTTGAAACTTTTTGTGTCGGAGTTACTATTCACGTATACGACACTATTCACGAATACGGCACTATTTACCGAAAAATAAAAATTTTTCTTTTTTGTCCAAGATGTCTATTATGGTTACTATCCTTGGTTGTATCCATGTTTTGATCATTATTTTTGAATTCTGCTTCGAAATTGGTTATTTCGGAGTATTATTGAACTTTGATAACCTGTAATACGAATCCCTAATATTTATTCTTTTATCTCACTGGATTCGTTTTCTTTAAGATATTTTTCATCATCCTCAGTCCTAAATGATGATATTACTGAATATCTTTGGCCTGTAGTGCAAAGATGTATGATTACCTGATGAATATCTTTGGCCTGTAGTGCAAAGATGAACAGGTGTTTGAGATGAACATGACTGACTGGTGATACAAATGAATATCTTTGGCCTGTAGTGGAAAGATGAATATTTGGTTAAAGATGATTATTAATTGATGTTACAGGGATAAAATATTGATGATGGACTTTTAAATCTTAGAAGATAGTAGAATTCATTCTCTACTTGACTCTTCTAATGGTTTGCTGTTTCCGTTTGCAGTTGTTGATCTAAAACTTGTTGTCGATTATATTCTATCGATTTTTCCCTGTTGAATACTAATGATAATTTATTGTATATTTCTTAGTCATAATATTCTTTACTGGGCTAGTTGAGCTCACCCTTTTCCTTTTTGTTCCATTTTTCTTCTTAGGAGGTGAGAACATAGCAGGATCTAGTCGGGGTATGGAGTGATGGTTCTAGAAAGATGTTTTAGCTGTCCTCACTATTCTGTAAAATAGTGTTTGAATAATTGTAATGAGGACTTACTTGAGTGTGGATATTGTCTAGAAGACAATATTTGTATTTAAACTCAGAGTATGTGTTGTCGTATTTTGCACGATAATTGTATTATTGAAGTTGTAGTTTGCTTTTTGTATCATGTATTTGGCGACTCAGAATGGGTGTTGTATACGTATTTTGGAGGCGTCACACATCAAATATAATATTAATGCTCTATAATATCTTTTACCACATACTTATCTCATACTCTCTCATCTGTAACATTTTTCGTGAGGGATAATTTAAAAAATTGTGATTAATTCTCCTACATTATATAAACGTAAAATAATTTTTAAAAAAAATAAAATTATTTAAAACGTCATATATTATGTATGTGATAGAAGAAATAGTAATAAGTTTCTTTTGTACCCGACAATATGAATGGCTAACTTTTAACCGTACTTATCGGTTACTATGAAGTTAACTTTATGGTAAGTTGGTCAATTGATCAATACAATATTGACACGCAGGAAAAAAAATCACTTCTTGACCTACGTGTCTACACTGTATTGGCCAATTGATCAAAATTAACTTTAGACTAACCAGTCCCTATCTGTATTATCAAATTTTCTATTGAAGTTGATTTAGATGCTTGAAACTCTTTTGGATTGATTTTTACAATAGGTTTATTTTTATTTCTAAAAATAACAACACTTGAAACTTTGTATGGACTATAATGATTATTTTTAAAAGATATTGAAACTTCGAGGGTGATTGTGTAAAGTTTTAATTTCACTAAATCTTTTGTTGAAACTAAATTCTGCCTTATTGTTTCCAAAGACTTACTTCCGGATAGACTTGGTAAAATTGGCCCAAGCCCGTGGGCCGGCCCGACCCGACCCGTTTGGACTCGGCCCATAAATATGTGAAAATTTGGTCATAAATTCGTCAAAGCCTGCGGGCCGGCCCGTTAAAACACGAGTTTTGGGTTTCACTTTTTCATCCCACCAAAACTTAGACCGTTTTGACTCGGCCTACCAATAGCTCGACCCGACCCATTTGTGTAGGCACGTTTGCCAGGTTTACTTCCGGATTAGATCAGGACATATGTATACTCTATTGATGTTTTGTAAGAATTAGAACGTATTTTAGGAACACTTGTAATGTCCACTAATTTTGGCTGTGATTAATCTTATTTTAAGATTTTTATTAGTTTAAAAAGATTATCATTTGTCATCTTTTAGAGGAAAATTACAATATTAATGTGACGCCCCCAAAATTAGGTATACATCACTCATCTTGAGTTGCCAGATACATGGTACAGAATTCAAATACAACTTACTAATACAACTGTCGTGTACAATACGACAAAACATAAACTGTGAGTTTGAATACAAATATTGTCTTCTAGAGAGTATTATACTCAAAAGGAGTCCTTATTACAATTATTATCACACTATTACATAGAATAGTGAGGACTACTAATTGCTATCATCTGGTCCATCACTCCGTTTTCTGACTCGTCCCAGCTATATTCTCATTTCCTGAAGAGAACCGTGAAAAAAAGGGTGAGCTCAACTAGCCTAGTAAGAAATATTATGACTAAGATAATGCAGAATAAATTATCATTAGTTTTCAACAATGTTAAACTGATAAAATACAATAGACATCAAGTTTAACTGCAACGGAACCAATAATCCATTAAAAGAGTCAAGTAGAGAATAAAATCTACTATCTTTTATGATTTAAAAGGTTTTTCATGACTTTTATCGCTGAGACACAGCTAAAAAAAAATTCACATCATCGAATCA